>LPNX010840821.1:751433-836829 GCA_001517045.1 Pseudotsuga menziesii | reverse complement strand
AATTAATGCTCCTTGATGTCAATTAAACTTAGGATAGTGGTTTAACTAGGCCAATTTGACTGAAAGAGTGTGTATGATGGTAGATGTCTCCAACACAAGGTGGAGTGATGGGATTCTCACAAAATTCTGGAGCCCTTCAAAAGTCACTGACACCATATTACATAACACCTCAAGGTTCAGCAAAAACAAGTGAAAAAAAGAACACCCAGCCCTTGCTTGAAAGGTGACAAAACCAAATCCAACTAGCCAACAGTTTTGGATGGAGGATGCAGGAAAAGAACCAACAATCAACAACCTTCATGCGAAATGGAAGGAACCTTCACAGAAAATGAATTCTATAACTGTAGAGAGGAGATAAATACATGTCAGAGTTATATAAGTATATATTTCCAACAAACATAAGCAAATATCGGTGATGTATGAATAAAGAGTTTGACAAGTCAAGGACATTCTAAAGCAGAAATCATATCTCAAAGGACTAAGGACAAGCTTAGGAGAAGCAGATAGAATGAGAGATGAAGAGAAACAACAACCTTAAGGGAAGCATAACAATTGAACAATGAACTAACAAAGACAGTGAATTGAAGAATTATATGTGCAAATTCCGTCTCATGTTTCTTCATTGAATGTTTGGAATTCCTAATTCAGGGGGAGCTAAACCATTGATAGTGGAACTGAAAAAAAATTAAGTTTACATTGTCAACATGATTCGCTAAGTTTTCTAGCATGATTTGGAATTGTTTTGATTGTTGGTAGAATATTGAAGCACTATTTGAAGACTTCCTTAATTAGTGAAACAATATTCTTGAGGATAACTTGTGTGATAATTAAGGGAAACTGTTAGTTCTTCTCAAGAGCAGGAAGAGTTGAAGGATTTTGTTTGGTGCTCCTTTTAAAGTCAAATTAGTCAAAAAATTGGTAATGTGAATAAACCATAGTATTGTGGAATTCCTTAGTTTATTCAAAAACAATACAACAGTAGATGGAAAAATTGATGCATTAATTGCAATGAAGATATCCTTTTGGACATCCTGAAGTAGATGGAAAAGCTAATGCATTAATTGCAGTGAAGATATACTTTTGGACTTGAGACAAAGACATAATTGAAGGTCTTTGTTTTCGACTTTGGATTTACATGAGAAAGATGATGAGGTGATCCTTAGGGGGAGAGTCATTTATAATTGGATCTACACAAAAGATCTGAATTGAAATTTGAACAGAAGAAGGTTAATGGCAAGCTTGAGTATTACTTAAACACTACTCAAGGACATACTTGAATGACTAAATTTTAGTTGTAATAGAACCATGTTCTGAAGCTGAATACTATTAAACTTCTTGAGTCTTATTTTGGTCTAGATATTCCACGTACCCTTGCTAGTTAGTGGTGATCACTGTATATGAATTTGAGGTTGTGTTTTAGGTAAAAATAGATTATGCATTGTACTTTTTTGTTGTAACATTAATGGTTTGAGCTACATTACCTTCATGAATCTTATTTTAAGATTGATGGTTTTAAATTTATCTCTTACATTGTCTCTTTGTTGTATGTGACAGGAAATGACATGGGAGTTTGATAAAGATAGGCCTAGGAGTTATCTCTTCACATAGATAGTGTCCTAACATTAAAGGATAAATAACTAATTTGACAACACTTTCACTCGGCAATATTGGGCACATTCAAATACATGAAACGATGTTGGTGTTTAGCACGAATATCTTGACAAATTTTTATGGTTTGTTTATTGCTTTTGTTTGAAGCATTTTGTCTATTTTTGAAGTTTGTGTGTATTTTGGTTAAATATTGTGGTAGCCCCTTGAATGCTTCTAGTTCTCATTTGATGCTTGATTTAACCCTTTGTTGTAGCTTGAATCAACATTGGTTTTAGTCGATTTCCATTGATTCAGGGTTTGAGAAAATATGTTTTTATTACCTTTTAGTTGCATGAATTAATTGTCTTCACTTTTTCGATTCTTTTATGATGATTGTATATTTTCTTTGTAAATACTTATCGTTATTCAAGAAAAAATGAGCTCCTCATAGTTAAGCGAAGAGAAAAATGGCCTATGCACCAGGTTCCTATGCATTGATCGTAGGTACCTATTGGCACGAGATTGGCATTCATCTAATGCAATAATCAATTGGCATAATTACAATGCATAATTGTATTAACCTTCACGACCACAATTGGTCAGTGGAGGCCAAGATTGAGCATAATTTCTGATTCTATCAGTTTATCAGTTTGTCAAGATTCAGGTCCCCACATGTCCACTAAACCATTAAGGGACGAGATAACAAGTGGATTCTCCACTTGCCCTGAATCTCATTAGTGTAGTTGTGTTTCACTGACACGTTCCAGTTGTGACTCGTGAGTCTACATGTTCTGTTGTTGATGATGTGATTCATGTTATTTGACTAATGTTATTGTTCCTCTATTTTTACAATATTTTATAAATCAGTGAAAGACTTGCCATTTTTTACAATTTTTTATGATGAAGTTAAATATTCGCCAAGATTTTACAATATCTTATAACTTAGTAAAAGATTCACCCAGATTTTACAATATTATATAATAAAATGAAATATTCAATTTTTTTTATATATATACATGTTATATTATTGTTAAAATCACCTTCAAATTTTCCTATATATCAGAGAGATTCACCCATTTTTTATACATATAAATCTACAGAGAGTTCTTAAAATCATCCCTGCTTTGAACATTCATATTTTGAAACATTTTGTGATTCACTATTTGACCCTATTTTCATATTAGCTTACTTTTGAATTGGGACATTAATTGGATCTGTATTGGTTCCTTTTTCTAACGTTTGAATTATAATCTTTGATGACTCATTTATTGCAACTGGGTCAGTTAGTGTCTCCCAAAAGTCTAATTTTTCACATATATTCGACTTAAGAATCACTAACTTATTAACTAATTCATCACTAATTTAATTATTATGGTTAATACAAGTAATATAATTAGTAACATATTTCCCTTCATTTGTCTCTTTAATTTTAAGTATCACTTTAACATTTTCTTTTTAAATTTTATGAATTCTTTTTTAATTAAAGTCCATTTGGATTTTACTCGCATATTTTGTACCAAAAGTTGAATTATAAAATTTATACTTTTTTATATACTTCTTTCCGTACTTAGACTCCTCATAATTTCATAACTTTGAGTAACCTTAAATAGTTACTCTAAGCTTGGATATTGTTTATGTAATATCCTTTTTCATTGCACTTAGAACTTAACGCTTTATAAAACTTAAATGAAATTTTATATTTAGTGTCTATAATGCATTTTTTTATCTTTTATGTTTCATCCTACTCATGCTTCCTTTTTTTTCCGTTTCTCAAAAATAAAAATTTAAAAACCACTTAAAATGCTTTAGGAAACTCTTTTTAATAATTCACTTTTTCCCACTTAAATGTACATGTTATCTAATAATAATAATAATAATAATATACTTCAACTAATTTATCACTTTTTCACTTATTATAGTTTAACGTTCCTAATTAGTGGCACTTAACCTTTTATTTAATTTTACAATAATAATTGTTGTTATATAGAATTGCAATTTATGGGGTTCAATTTTTTGAAACAATGGCTATCCTCCCTATGTGTCCAATAAAAACACTACATTTCTGGTGGCTATACAAGATACAAAAGTCTTAGAGAGTGATTTAATGGTGGATTCTTTGGTTTACTTCACAACTTGTATTTATTTCTTCTAGAACTACAATCTTATATTTTCTCTTAACAATGGTGATAGTTTTGGGATTCAAACAATACAAAATGGTGACTATAGTTTTGACTCTTTACAATTGTCATATAGTTATACTGCATGGATAGTTGTGTCCCTATCCCTATTCGATAGTAACCCCCTCTTTGCACATACATATTTTATCTTCTTATTCACATGCATTGACGAATTCTCATGCTTATCTTTACCTTATCAACATCATAGAAGTACTCGAGTCTCCATGATAGTGGAAAAAGAGATTGCTCCTGAACTTCCCCCTTCGGTTTAATTGTACAATTGCAATGGATTTATATTTTACTTGAAAAGAATAACAAACCACTATTTCTTCTTTTCAAGTTTGCAACAAAAATTCTATTGGTTTTGTTGTTGTTGTTGTTGGTTTTTAATGAAAAGGGAAGAGTTGTTTCTTTACCTCTAATCTCCTCTAGCACTGATATACTATGAGTTTCTAGTTTTGATCCTTCAATTTTTCTTTGCAGAATGGTTTTTTTAACAAAAATTCTAAATTTTTAATGGGTAAAGGCCTAAATGGGGTCAAAAACCTTATAATTTAGAGAAACTATGAAAACATGTCAATGAGTAGCAAAACGTTGGTTTAAACAAGGTTTGAGAATTGATAGTCAAATTCTGAATTAAAAAATGAAGCTCCGATACAAAAAAACAAGGTTAGTTGCTGAAGAAATTCCAATGTATATAGGACAAACAATCCATAAATTAACAAGTATATAATAGAACATATGAATGGGAGATGAAATGAGATTACAAATAAGGGAAGACTGTATATATAACCCCTAAATGGCACCTTGTGACTCTCCACTAAAAGTTGCATCTTTTAATTATTATTATTATTATTATTTATTTTGTGCTTATTGATATATTTATGCTCATACCAATTACTAAAAGTGGAATAGACTATATTTAAAATGAAACTAAAACATAATAATCTCATTAAGGACATTACTAAGCTATTTCAAATTCTTAGCAAACATAAAGTTCCAAAATACATATGAGAGAAAGAAAAATTATCTTGTTTTAGTTTAAGGGCTCAATTTTTATAACTAATTTTATTTTATAAATATTTATTTATATTTAAAACATGTATGGAAAATAATGTTTGATAAGAATTTTTTTGGTAAGTTAGAAATAATGTTATTTCTAGGGGTGGGTGCACGAAGTTGGGTCCACGTTGTGTCCACTTTTTTCTACCACTATATTTAAGGATTCCAAAATAAAAAGCTTTTTTGTTTATGTTGTAACTTTGTATTTCCTTTTCCATTTCCAAAACAAAGTATATGGTGCACTATAAGAAAGAGAGCATTATACACTCATATAAAATTATCCAATTTTTCATTAAGTTATGCCCCCTAAAGTACTGCACGTCCACACATAGTGCAATTTGTCCTCTACATATGTTAAAAAAATTATTCAAAAATACCATTAATTCATATAGTATTGCATGTGCACAAACATATATGTTATATTGCACTGAAAATTTAAAAAGTCAATTTCAGAAAAAAACAAATTTTATAAACAACTACACAAAACATCTAAAAGTAAAATTTATATATTATGATAGCTTATTTGATTTCCTATATTTTGTCTTTTCATATCATCCTAAAATTTGTTATGCAAGTACCTCTAATTTCAAACGTTCTTGTTTTCTTGCATCAAATCTTCGAGAAATATTAGAAATAATTATTTATATTTAAAATATGTGTTAGTAATTAAATATGCACTCAAGTGCAAAAGAAGCATGTTTAAGACATCTTGAATATGAAAGGTTGTGTGAAGGGGTCTAGAGAATATTGCAGACAGAGAAAGAGTAAGACAATTGAAAACATGAGGCTTTACAAATAGCAATGGATGTCAGAACTAAAATAGGAATGATATCAATGATGACTCTCCTTCAAAATTGATTGTTAGAACAGGGAACAGGAAGTCCATAACATCTTAACAAAAACAATTATGCTCATAAAAACATTCCAAGCATGGAATCACAAATATCGAATCACAACATAAACATTAATAATAAAAATGTTATTACGAAGGATTGTATGAATATGATCAGTTTAAATAAAACTGTGAAATATTCAAGTTGAAAAATGAGTCATAAGATAGGGAATCTCATATAAGATTACAAGTTTTCAGCATAAATTTGCAAAGCAAAAGTATCAAACTTTCCAAAATATGGCTCTTGACCCTTCTTGCAACACTATCGCCCTTAAGGGATAGAACCCCATTACACTACAAAGCATCCATTTTTATAAGAACATAATTACATAAGAAGAATGACCCGCCATCCTATTCAAGTACCTTCTTTGGATAAGCTAAATCTCAATCCTACCATATTTTGAGAATATACAAAAATAGATTTAAGAGGCATAAAACTAGGGATTTAGGTCTAATCAAAACTTTGACTTGTAATCTAACGATTACATCTCAAGATACAAAAACAAAATGATGACATGATAAAGATGAAATAGCTCTAAATCCTAAGTTGGGATAGCTGCTAAAACCTTTTCCATGATTTGCTCTTGGTTATCATCCCAAAACCATGTACAACTGCTGAAAGTTTCTGGAAATTACTACCAAAAATAGCTATTGTAAATGACTTTAAAATTGTTGCAAATATTCCCATAAAAATACTTTGCTATGAGATCCACAGCTGAAGGAAGACCTCAGCACAAGTAGATCTTTATCCTTGTATTACCATTATCACTTAGGTAGATCTTTAACCTTGTCTTGCCATTATCAGTTAGTAATTGCTTTGGGAAAATTGGCCCCGGAATCCGATCCTTTAGAGATTTGCTAAACTTCTTAGATTCTATACACCTTTAGCTATCAAATATTTTGATGAGGCTAGTGGATAGGCTCTTTGACATTTTAAACTTTTGAAGGTTGTTGTGGCACTTGCCACATGGGAGTGAAAATTAACCTAAAACCTTTCTTTTGTCCATAATTTTATTTGTGCTTATTTCTTTTTACCAAATCTTACTTTCGCTAAGATTTATTATCCAAAACAATCTTAAAATTGATGTTATAAGTAGTTTATTCCAGTTCTCATCGAAACCATTCAAAACAAAACCAATAATATCTACAATGCAAAGCATTAACATCTCCTTCCTCGACACCTGAATGTTCTCATTTGACAATTGACTCACCGGGGAAACAATCCAACCGAATAGCTTCTTGCTACAAGAATGATAAATATTTCCAAGAGATCTTGAATCAATAATAAGTATAGGCAAGTCACAAAAACTTTTTTTCCAATAAATTTGATAATGGAATAGTTTTACTAAGAAGATAATGAGATACTTCCCTTTCTTCCATCGACTAAAACCTTACATTTCCATGACGATCTCAAGCATTTGTGTGTGTTTCCTTTTTCAACAAAACTAGAAATGAGCACTTGTGTGTATTTATTGTAGAATCTTGGATTTGCAAATATTTGACCATGTCTCCATTAACCAAAATGCTAAGTTAATTGAGGCATCCTATTTGCATAAGGGAACCAAGGATATGTTAATCATATGGCCCAACTTAATGCAGTTACTAGATCAGAAAAATCTCCACCGGAAAGAGAAACAAACTCAAAATATTGTTACATTTCCTGTGCGGTCTAGATTTCCCTAACATTTAACTTTTACCAACCAACCTGCTGATAGAAAGAAACCAAATGTACAGTCGAATAGACTGAATATGCACAATCTGCTAGCATCTGGATGGAACTTGACAATCGACTTAATATTTTAAACTTGTTTGAAACTCGGATGGCACTGGGTGGAAGATTGTAGTTTGCATTGAAATAACAATATCCCACATGCAATGGAGTTAAAACCAGCTTTTGTGTATGGGTCCATCTAACAAGGAAGCGTTGGGCGAAGGTTTAGACCAGAGTATCTCCGGGGTTTTGAGTTTGTTTGCCTTTTAAAGAAAGAATGGTGGTCATTTTTAAAGTGGAATTAAAATACATACTTTATCTACCATATTTGATAAAAAGAAAAACCAGTTGAGTTGTTTGCCTTTTAAAAAAAGAATGGTGGTCATTTTTAAAGTGGAATTAAAATACATACTTTATCCACCATTTTTAATAAAAAGAAAAACCAGGTGAGTTGTTTGAAAGAGCCTAAAAGAAAATGTCCACTTTTTTTATCCACCATTTTTAATAAAAAAGAAAAGCAAGGTGAGTTGTTTGAAAGAGCCGAAAAGAAAAGGTCCAGCTTTTTCTATAAAATGAAAAACCATGTGGAATTAAAATCCTTACATTATCCACCATTTTTTATAAAAAGAAAAACCAGGTGAGTTGTTTGAAAAAGTCTAAAAGAAAACTAGGTGAGAAGTTTGAAAGAGACTAAGGCTAAAGCAATAGGTCTACCTTTTTTTATAAAATGAAAAACCAGGTGAGTTGTTTGAAAGAGCCTAAAAGAAAAGGTCCACCTTTTTTATCCACCATTTGTAATAAAAAGAAAAACCAGGTAAGTTGTTTGAAAGAGGCAAAAGAAAAGATCCACCTTTTTCTATAAAATGAAAAACCAGGTGGAATTAAAATCCATACATGTTTGAAAGAGTCTAAGGGTAAAGTAATAGGTCCACCTTTTTTTATAAAATGAAAAACCACGTGAGTTGTTTGAAAGAGTCTAAAAGAAAAACTAGGTGAGATGTTTGAAAGAGTTTAAGGGTAAAACAATAGGTTTGATAATAATTTTTATTTTTAATAAAATCTATTAAATAATAGTTCCATTTTTCAATAAAACTATAATATATATATATATATATAAACTATTATTTTAGGAAGAACTGAATAAATAACTCATGGGATCAAATTTTAATAGCAGAAAGTTTGGCAAATTTGACGAAATTTTGGAAGATGGGGCCAATTTGACACAAGATGTTGAAAAGAGTGAAGACTCTAGGGGAATCACATTGGTGAAAATACTAGTGGATTTCATGGAAGTGAAAATCAATATCCCTCTTTGCATGTGCACTGCTAGAATCTAAAAAAAATGATGGGGTAGATTTTGGTACCAACACCCGGCTCCGATTGGGGATGGAGTCCTCCCTACGAGGCTCCAAGAACATCTAGATGAAGTTTCTTGACTAAAACTATCTCTGACATCTAAAACTTATCTTTCTTACCTTTCACTACAAACCAAAGCTTCAATCTATTATAGTCATCAAGCTTTGAAATGACCTTGCTCTAGAACCAAGGATTGCTTGTAACTAAGAACAAGGAGCAACAATACCCCATTGGGTTGGATTCTTATTCACCATTTGAGTAGCACACCATAACAAGCTAAAAAAAAATGATTGGAAACAAACTGTACATTGAAAACTAATCTATGCACTACAAATTGAAATCAATGCTCAAGAAAGGAGCTTATTTATTTACAAATCCCACTTGCAACCAAATGACTGATTTCCTCAAGTGTAAGAAAATTTCCACCACATCCATTCAAATATTTCATCAACTAACTAAAACTTCCTTCCATCTTTGAGCACACATATGACTAAAAATAGATTGGAAAACATAAAAGGAAATGGTATAACAACTCACATTTACATCTATGCAACTCCGCCTTTAAGAGATAAAAAAACAGAATATTATGGTTCAATTTTGACTTCAAATAACTTGCTACAAGAACATAAAATTGAAGAGAAATTATCGTGCCTTGTTTTGTCAGAGATAATATGTTGCTCTCCTTCCTTGTTGAACTGTTTTGACTAGAGAGTAGCTAGCAGAGGCTCATGAATCTCTCATAGTTGTTGTTGAACATTTTGTAAAAAACAAACCATTATCATTTGGTCTGATAACTCCTTATAATTTCTCTTACTGTCTTCCAAAAGTTTTGATTTATAGCTAGTGTATATAGGGTCAATGCTGCAAAAATAATTGAGTATTAATTCATAAAATTGCTTCTTATGAGAGGGAAGGATGTCATTATAAGAAATGAAAATTTTCTAATTAACTATATTAGAAGCATGATCTTTTGAAATGGTAACCTTTTCTTCCAAAGTTGAAAATTACCCACTGCGAAGCCATCCTCATAAATTTCTCCAACAAATTCATAGTGAGGTTATCCCTTTTCTTATGATTCAACAATTTTTCTATTGTATATGAAAATTATTTTCATTAATCAAAAAAACATATATGTGCATCTGTATCTTTGATAGTAGAACAGTATCATTCTCTTTATGAGATTTAGAGAAGACATAAAATTTCAAGAAGTTATATCAGCATTTTGAAAATAATCAAAACTCAACTATGATCCTTCATGTTCATAAGCTTCCTTTAGTTCTGTAGCATTTGTTTCTTCATCCAAGATCTTATCATGAATCTTTCCACAAGCCTGTAGATTGGCCTTGACCACCTTAGCATCAATAAAAATATGTTGCAAGGAAGATGAGTTCCTCTCCTTGAGATGAAGAACTAAATTGGGATGATAATGGGTTGCGATATACATCACTCTAGCAACAATTTTAGATGGTTGGATCTCTATAGGCATGCTAAGATAAAAGTTCAGAAATATTCTATTCAAATGAGTAGCATCCTCGTCCTTATCCCTTTTCAAAACATAGAACCTAGAAAGAAATTGATCATACAACTTGTTTGCACCCTAGTACCTCAAGAAGACATCATGCAAAGTGTTCCAAGGATCTATTAAATCAACCTTTCGACCTCTAAACCAAAACCCAACATCTCCATGAAAATACTAAAAAAAAAGTTCTCATAAACACATCCTCATGAATGATTTCAAGGTTATCTATGAAGTATTGAAATGAATCCATATGTTACTCGGTTGTCACATGGTTTTCTCCAATAAACTTAGGAAGATAATCGAGAAAATTGGGAGGAAAATCATGAAGGACCAAAAGAAACTTAAATGGTTTATAGTGCTTCCTAATCTTGGACTAAACTATAGTAAGCTAATCGTGAAGTGCATCACTGATCCCAAGGGGAGGTGGTATATCAGCTTTAGTGTCTATAAGTTCACAAGATGGGAAATTTTCACGAGGGATTAAGAAATGTATATTATGATCCTTATTTGTTTCAGGTAATGGAAATGGATCAAGATCAATGGTATAAGAAGGAAATAAAATTTCTTTTCTCAAAGAGGGATGTACAGTAGTGGGTTTAAGATCAACTAAAAACAAAGAAAAATATTATTTTCTTCACATGTAAATGGAAAGACAGGAATGAGCTAATGAACAAGAACAAAAGTTCACCGAGAAAGCTAACAAACTGATACCTGGTTTTTCCCTTTAATTCGTTCGTCTTTCATTTAGCAAAGCTCATCCTACAGTGAAGTCTTATGATCATAGAATCATCGGTGAAATATTTGCATTCCAATCTGTGCCTAACCCCTTTCCACCATTAGGAGTTATCTCTATGTAAATAAACACACCCAGGGATGAATATCTCATACCTATGCTCCCCGACAGTCACGCCATAATATGTTAGTACTTAAAGATGCACTTGAGTACAAAAAGAGCATATTTCAGACATCTTGAATATGAAAGGTTGTTTTTTTAGTTTGGATGTTGGTAGGTTGTGTAAAAGGTTCAATAGAATATTACAGACATCAAAAGTGTAAGACAAC
This sequence comes from Pseudotsuga menziesii, assembly GCA_001517045.1. Lineage (NCBI taxonomy): Eukaryota > Viridiplantae > Streptophyta > Pinopsida > Pinales > Pinaceae > Pseudotsuga > Pseudotsuga menziesii. Next base: position 825,460 of record LPNX010840821.1, on the reverse strand, counting down.
TAAAAACAACAAGCTTTGCAAATAGAAACGGATGACCAGATTCAAATAAGAATGATAACAGTGATGTCTCTACTTCAAAGTTTAAAGTTAAAATAGGGAACAAACAATCCATCACATATTAACAAAAATAAATGTGCTCAGAAAAATATTCCAAGCATGGAATCACAAATATCAAATCACAGCATAACCATTCATAATAAAAATGTTATTATAAAGTATTTTATGATTGTGGTCAGTTTAATCAAAACTGTGAAATATTCAGATTGAAAGACAGTTGAAATCTTAGCCATAACAGAGGGAATCTCATTTCATATTATAGGTGTTCAACATAAATTTAGAAAGAAAAAGTCACAAACTTTCTATAATAGCGCTCTCAACCCTTCTTCCAACACTCTTAGCCTCACGGGTTGGAACACCCATCATAGTACAAAATATCTTATGGGAATCTCCAAGCTAGCCAAAATATCGATTATGGAAACAAGAGAGTTAAGATCATTAAATTTGGAACCGTAGCCAAATCTAGATGTTTTTCCTATGTCTGTCAAATGTCACTATGTATGTCAAAATCCTAGTGTTTCACATTTAAGACTCAAGGGCTAGGTATCAGTCCCATCATCTAACACATGACCACAACTTTGAGGCTTAAGAGCCTATCTGACTCTGCATAAGGCGGTTTTAAAACAAAAGTTTGGAATGCGATATCTAATTGCACACTGACACCTCCAATACCCCAAACCGGTTTCGGTTTTCATCGCACTGCTGCGCATGAGTTATTCACCTCGCAATTCTGATTGCAATATAGGCTTTGGGCTGTCAATCTCAAAGTTATCAATATAAAAAAATCTTTACCATTCAAACTCAATTAACTAAATAATAACACCACTAAGTAAGACACCTGGATTGTCTATTCCATCATAATTTATGAACAGGTTAAAACCTTGAATTCATTGGGTGAGCTAGATGAAATAGAATCGCCACCTTTGATCATACCATAGCCAGTTTGGAACTTTATCCTTTAATCGATGTTATAGACAATGATATCATCGTTAACTATTATATAAAATCATAGATACTCAAATCAATGGTTCCCGCAATCTCTTCATTCTCTCTTTGTATTTTTCATCTTGAGAAATATTTTAGCACAACGGAAATGTACTTCAAACCATTATGTCACTTACTAGATACGATACTATGCCGACAGTTATTTGTAGTATACTACTTAGCGCATAGGTATGCCAATTTTATTAACTTTCAGAAGAAATTTTAAATACACAGTTGGGTTTCTTTCATTCATGAGAAGATATGCCACAAATCCTCTCTCACAGAACTCTATTCCTCTCTCAAATCTCACACCCCTCTATCTTTGTCCCCCTACCTCTATTTGCCCAATTTGAATTACAATACAAAAATCTAACAACTAACCAACTCTCTTCCATGAATGAAGGGATTTCTATTTTTAGAAAAACAACTTCCTACTATTATTCAACAAACAACATAATATGGCTTGATCTCCTCGTAGGGAGTATCAAAATTCCACTTATCCCTACTTTCCATCAACACTGACAACAAATCAACTTTGTCTACATATTCAACAAATAATAAAAACATTAATAAACAATTTATTCAAACTCTAGGACTGTTTGTCCTTTTGTAAAGCCACAACATGTGACCATATTTTCGCATTGCTAACGTTGTCATGATGCTCCTACATCGAACTCCCAAGATAGAAAAATTATTACCTCCAGTTCATATGCATCCATTGTCCATCTACATGGACTCCAAACATTATGTTGTAATTCTCCACTGCTTTTATCATCATCACATTTCATTTCTGATCTCAACTTACCAGGCTTCCACACTTTATATTGCAATCTTCCATTGCATTCACATGTAACCTCTTCTTTATTCAATGAATTTAAACAATTAAACCCTTTCTTATGTCTACTATACATTCTCCTGAAATATTTCAACATGAGTCTCCATAATTCATTAATCTCCTTATCCAATTCTGCATGTTCACCTTTAAGCTACTAACTACTTCCTTCTACCACCCTTATATCCTTAATTTCCTTGAGGACATCTCCCTTCACAATGTTCATTTTCTTCTCTTGAACTTCAATTTTACTTTCAAGAAGTAATTTCAACTTTTTTACTGCAGTATCATGTTTATCCTTTCCTTTTTCTATACCAACAAACATATATAAGTTTGTAAACTAGTATTTATTCTTGTATCAACCAAGACTTGAGACACTTTTCCATCACTAACTGCAATATCACTTCCATACTTAGGCTCCCTTAACAAATACTTTAGAAACTCAATTTCCCTTTGATATCTTTCAAATTCCTCATCATAATGTCGATCATAATCTTTTGCTTCCATTCTAACTTCATCTTCTATCTCTGCAATATTGTGTTGCTCAAAATCTTCTACCTTCCTTACTATAGTCACCATTTTAGGCTTCAAATTACATTCCATAGCTTCACCTCTCTTATTTCCCTTCAAGAGAATCTTTTGTTCAACAACTCCAACTATGACAACATAACTCCATCTTTAATATGAGACATCAAGGCGCCATTCTTCTCTACTTCAGTTTGATCTTCAAAAACAATCTCTTGCTTTGAACTCACTTCATACTGTCCTCTATCTACACATAGATTTGTATCATGATCATTCAAATCTTCGGAAAAAAAATTCTTCACTCTATTTTCTCAAGGATTCAATATCCTTGGCAGCTCCTTTTTCATGTTTGTCATCCATGACAACTTCCACATCTCTCTTCAATTCTAATTTTGCAACTTGAATGCCTACCTTCTACTTCTCTAATATCTATTCCAAAATATTTAATTCATGGTATAAGCATACCATCTCATCTGGAATTTCACCCAAGTTCTCTACATAATCCTCATTACTTTCTTCCTCTACATCAACTATCAGCCAACTTTCTTCATCTTGAATTTTTTTAAGATTAACAATCCATAATGACTGTGCATCCTCCACAAAATATTCTATATTACCATCTAGTTGATGCTCTTCCTAGGCATCAACCTTCACGAATTTTCCACTACCTGCAAAATATTTTACAACAACATATAACAATTGTTCTTCCTCCTTCATTAGAAGATTCTGTGAATCTCCTTTCAAATTTTGAAAACCTAGAATTTTTCTTTTCTCCTCTTCCGTGACAACATTAGGTAGTTGTCTTTATTTAGTGTATCCTGCATTCAGACGCAAAATATTAGTTTTAAAACCATGAGACTCTAAGGTCCCCTTTGATGATCTCATCATCAACTCTTCGGGTTGACATTCATTGCTATAATGCTCCATAGGATTCTTCTTGAGTTTTATATCCATTCCATCAGTTTCCCTGGGAAAACTTCCTACTTCATGTTCACATGAATGAACTTCTTCCTGCTTTATCTTGATCTCTTTTTCCTTACTCAAAAATAATGATTTTTGTATCTGTTTCTATTGCAATGCAAACCATTGCACTTTCCTCCTTTTCATTACCCATCCAACAGACAAGTCTTCACTACTCATCTGAATCATCTTTGCTAATTTACTGATCCTTTCATTAATCTCAATAAAGTCTTTATCAAACTCCTTTTGACTTGCCTTTTGAATGTCCTTCATCTAAACATCTTCCTTCACTTGACTGTAATCCTTCTCTGTATTCTTCATATGATTATGGATATTCATCTTCCTTTCTAATTCCATGATAGTGTCAAAGGACTGTCTTTCATATGTCTTATTTGAACAACCTCCATGACCAAAATCAATGATCTTGCTCTTTTCCTGTGTGACAATTCCAAATGATTGTATGTCATATTCCGAGTTTCTACAACCTGCAAACACACACCAATCATTAGTTTCAAAATCATAAGGCTCCATAGCCTCTTTTGTTGTCTCAAACATCATCTCTCTCAACTGGTTTTCATCCTTCCAAGGATCCATGAAACAATTAGCTAGTCCCATGTTTTCATCCTCATCACCAATCTCATTAAGAATATATCCTTGTCTAAGTTCACATAAGTAAACATATTCCTCATCACACATATTATGTTGCAACTCAGCTCTTTTGAGTTCTTCTTCTAGCTGAACACTTGTTTCATGTCTCAACCTACTCTATAGCTGACTCCACTTGATTCCTTTCTTCTGAAGAATCCAACCATATCTTTGGTTTTCCATATCCCTTTGTATGGAATCTCCCATCATCTCTAACTGTACCTTCATCTCATCTATTTCTCTATCAATATTTTCCCTCCTTGATCTTTCATGGTCTCTCTTAGATATTTTACTATGACAATCAATAGCCATAGTCTTCTTTCCTTCAGAAAATCCTCTGTTTTCATTATGAACTGCAAACAATCCATATTCACAAGTTGATCCTATCAACCTGTCTGTAGATATCACACTAAGCCTTCCCATGCTTAGTCTTCCACTATCATCTCTTCTAATTTATTTCCTCAGATTGTGACTTCTCACTAAACCCTTAAGATAACCATTAGTGGTCCTCTCTCATTCTTCCCTCCATAGAATCATATTGATCCACCTTGTGAGCTGCAAAAAACCTCTTCTATATCTGTAACAAGTGTAATACTTGTCCCTAGTACCAAGTCATCTTCTTGGTGATTCTTCTTCTTCTTGGTTTTTCACATAGAACCTTCTCTTGAGCACTCCTACTCTTCAGCTTTAAAAGCTGCTAGGTTGTTTCTTTCTTCAATCTGCTCACCTCTCTTGGAGAACTACATTCATCCTCCCTTCTCTAGCAATACATTCTGTTTGTTGGGTTCAATCACAAACATTCTTTATCCTCTTCTTTATCCACTAAGTATTTACTTATTCCTTTTGCACTCAATTGCTTATTTTCTCCTGTCACTACCTGAAATCAATTAATCTTTTCACAAAATAACTGATAATTACAAACCCTTACCTCTTGGCCAATTTATGCTTCAGCACATGCCACTGCTAGAACTTTTCCTTTCAGTTTTCTCTTCAAACAAGAACACACTCTCTTGAAATTTATTCTTTCAATACACTCTGTCCAACCTTTCTCCCAAGGTAGAAAAGATTTCAATAATACTTGAAATCTATTTCTCAATCACAAATTGTCTCTGTAATTAGCAATTCATCATACACATAAATACAACAACTAAAAATTCCTTACCTTGATCAACTTTCCAACTTACAATGCTCGAATTCTGAGTCCTTTCTTCTCAGGGACTCCTAATGAACTACAATCTCACCCTCTGCAACAAGCAAGTTTCTTTCCCCTTGCCACTATACCTCACCAAAACTCCCTCCCGATCTTGGTCTCTGAGCATCTACTGGTTCCTTTATGTTCAAAACCTCTTGAGTATTTAATACTTCTCTTTAGGATTCCCTCTTGCAGTCACACTCTCATGAGAACCTCAATAGTCTCACTCTTTTCCAAATCTCAAACTAGAAAATACCATCAGTACCATCTTGCTATGGAATCCTTCATCCACGCTTTTTTATGCTCTTTCTTAATGCCAAAACCCTCCTTAGCACTCTATCTTATGTGTTTCATCTCTTAAGAGCATAAATAACCCTTCAAACAAATGTATACAACTCTGCATCTGTAATTAGAGATGCCTTCAAATTCCAAACCTGATCTTTCCACAACCTCACTGCATTTCTACTACTTCCAATAATTCTCCAAAGAGTGAGCCTTTGGATCTAATACCAAAATCGATGGAATCCTCCAAGCCAGGAAAAATATCAATTATGGCAACAAGAGAGTTAAGATCATTAAATTAGGAACCGTAGCCAAATCTGGCTTTTTTTCCTATGTCAGTACGACTTCACTAAGTATGTCAAATGCTTAGTATTTCATGTTTAAAACATAAGCGCTAGGTATCAGTCCCATGATCTAATGCATGTCCATAACTTTAAGGCTTAAGAGCCTGTCGGACTTAGCACAAGGCGGTTTTCAAACAAAAGTTTGGAATGCGATATCCAATCACAAACTGACACCTCCAATACCCAAAACCGGTTTCGATTTTCATTGTAGTGATGGGAATGAGTTATTCACCTCACAATTCTGATTGTGATATAGGATTTGGGTCATCGATGTCAAGGTTATCAATACAACAAAATCTTAACCATTCAAACTCAATTAACTAAACAATAACACCACTGCGTAAGAGACCTGGATTGTAGATTCATTCACAATTTATGAACCGGTTAAAACCCTGAATTCATTAGGCGAGCTAGATGAAATACGACCGTCAGCTTTAATCATACCACCACCGGTTTAGAACTTTATCCTTTAATTGATGTTATATATAGTGATATCACTTTTAAATATTAAATTCCTCCCTCTCTTCGCATACTATGATTACCGTATAAAATCACAGACACTCAAATCAATGGTTTCCAATGTCGCTTCACTCTCTCTTTGTATTTTTTCAACTTAAGACATATTTTAGCACAATGGAAATGTAATTCAAACCATTTTGTCGCTTACTATATATGATACTTTGTCGACATCTATTCGTAGTACACTACTTAGCAAATAGGATTGCCAATTTTATTAACTTTCAGAAGTAATTTTAAATACATAGTTGGGTTTATTTCATTCATGAGAAGATATGCCACATAGACTCTATCATAGAAATCTCTTCCTCTTTTGACTCTCACACCCCTCTATCTCTGTCCCCCTACCTCTATCTTCCCAATTCAAATTACAATACATAAATCTAACAAATAACCAACTCTCTTCCACGAATGAAGGGATTTATATTTTTAGAAAAACAACTTCCTACTATTATTCAACAAACTACCTAATATGGCTTAATGTCCTCTTAGGGAGTATCAAATTTCCACTTATCCCTACTTTCCCTCAACACTAACAAAAAATCAACTTTGTCTACATATTCAACAAATAATAAAAACATTAATAAACAATTTCTTCAAACTCTTGGACTATCTGTCCCTTTTTCAAGCCACAACATGTGACCAACTTATCACATTGCTGACTTTGTCATGATGCTCCTGCATCAGACTCCCAAGATAGAAAAATTATAAACTCCAGGTCATATGCATCCATTGTCCATCTACTTGGACTCCATACCTTGTGTTGTAATTCTCCACTACTTTTACCATCATCACATTTCATTTCTGATCTCAACTTACAAGGCTTCCACACTTTATATTGTAATATTCCATTGCATTCACCTGTAACCTCTTCTTCAGTCAATGAATTTAAACAATTAAACCCTTTATTATGTCTATTATACATTCTCCTAAAATATTTCAACACGAGTCTCCATAATTCATTAATATCCTTATCCAATTCTGCACATTCACCTTTAAGTTGTTGACTACTTCCTTTTACCACCCTTACATCCTTAATGTCCTTGAGGACATCTCCCTTTGCAATGTTCATTTGTTGCTCCTGAAACTTCAATTTTACTTTCAAGAAGTAATTTCAACTTTTTGACTGCAGTATCATATTTATCCTTTCCTTTCTCTATACCAACAAACATATCATAAGTTTGTAAACTAGTGTTTACTCCTACCTCAACCAATACTTGAGACACTTTTCCATCACTAACTGCAATCTCATATCCATACTCAGACTCCCTTAGCAAATACTTCAGCAACTCAATTTCCCTTTGACATCTTTCAAATTCCTCATCACAATGTTGATCATAATCTTCTCCTTCCATTCTAACTTCATCTTCTATCTCAGCAATATTGTGTTGCTCAATATCTTCTACCTTCCTTACTACAATCACCATTTCAGGATTCAAATTACATTCCACAACTTCACCTCTCTTAATTTCCTTCAAGACGATCTTTTGTTCAACAACTCCAGATTGTGACAACATAACTCTATCTTTAATATGAGACACCATGGCCTCATTCTTCTTTACTTCAATTTGATCTTCAAAAACAATCTCTTGCTCTAAACTCACTTCATACTTTCCTCTATCTGTACACAAATTTGTATCATGATCATTCAAATCTTCGAACACAAATGCTTCACTATGTTTTCTCAAGGATTCAATATCCTTGGAAACTCCTTTTTCATGTTTGTCATCCATGACAACTTCCTCATATCCCTTCAATTCTAATTTTACAAATTGAATTCCTACCTTCTTCATCTCCCATCTATGTTCCAAAAGATTTAATTCATGGTATAAGCATACCATCTCCTCTGGAATTTCTCCCAAGTAGTCTACACAATCCTCATTATTTTCTTCTTTTGCATCAACTATCAACCAGTTTTTTTTATCTTGATTGTTTTTAATATTAACAGACCACAATGACTATGCATCCTCCACAAAATATTCAATATTACCATCCAGTTGAGATCTTCAAGGGAATCAGGCTTCAAGTATTGTACACTATCTGTAAAAAAATTTACAACAACATCTAACGATTGTTCTTCCTCCTTCATCAAAATATTTTGTGAATCTCCTTTAATCTTTTGAAAATACATAATTTTTCTTTTCTCATCTTCTGTGATAACATTAGGTAGTTGTCTTTACTCAATGTATCTTGCATTCACACACAAAATACTAGTTTTAAAACCATGAGACTCTAAGGTCCCCTTTGACGATCTCATCATCAACTCTTCTGGATGACCTTCATTACCAGAATAATCCATAGGATTCTTCTTGAGTTTTATATCGATTCCATCAGTTTCCCTGGGAAAACTTCCTACTTCATGTTCACACGAATGGACTTCTTCATGCTTTATCAACCTCTATTCAAGCTCAGCTTTCTTGAACTCTTTATCCTTACTTAAAACTAATAATTGTTGTATCTTCTTCTTCTGCAATGCAAACCATTGCACGTTCTTTCTTTTCATTACCCATCCAACATACAGGTCTTCACTACTCATCTAAATTAGATTTGCTAATTTACTAATCCTTTCTTTGATCTCAATAAACTCTTTGTCAAACTCCTTTTGAATTTCCTTCTGAATTTCCTTCAGATGAACATCTTCATTTACTTTCCTATAATCCTTTTTTGTATTCTTCATATGGATATGGATAGTCATATTCCTTCCTAATTCCATGACAGTGTCAAAGGACTTTCTTTCATCTCTCTTATCTAAACAACCTAAATTATAACCACAATCATTCATCTTCTTATTTTCCTGTGTGATAGATCCAAATGATTGTTTGTCATATTCCAAGTTTGTACAACCGGAAAACACACATCAATGATTATTTTCAAAATCATAAGGATCCAATATAGCCTCTTTTGTTGTCTCAAACATCATCCCTCTCAATCAGTTTTCATTCTTTAAAGGATCCATGAAACCATTATCTAGTCCCATGTATTCATCCTCATCACCACTCTCACTAAGAATAGATCCTTGTTTAGGTTCACATAAGAAAACCTCTTCCTCGACACACATCTTATGCTGCAACTCAGCTCTTATGAGTTATTCTTCTAGCTGAACACTTGTTTCATGTCTCATCTTTCTCTGTAGTTGACTCCACTTGATTCCTTTCTTCTGAATAATTCAGCCGTATCTTTAGTTTTCCATATCCCTTTGTATGGACTCTCCCATCATCTCTAACTCTACCTTCATCTCAACTATTTATTTATCAATATTTTCCCTCCTTAATCCATCATAGTCTCTCTTAGATATTTTACTATGACTATCAGTAGCCATAGTATTGTTTCCTTGATAAACACCTTTGCGTTTATTATGAACTACAAACAATCCATCTTCACAACTTGACTTTGTCAACCTATCTATAGATATCACACTAAACCCTCCCATGCTTAGTCCTCCACTAACATCTCTGCTAATTTTGTTCTTCTTATTGTGACTTCTTTCTGAACCCTTAAGATAACCATCAGTGGTCATATCTTCTTCTTCCCTCCATGGAATCATCCTAATCCACTTTGTGAGTTGCAACAAACCTCTTCTATCTCTGTAACAAGTGTAATACTTTCCCCTAGTACCAAGTCATATTCTTGGTGACTCTTCTTCTTCTTAGTTCTTAACATAGAACCTCCTCTTTAGCACTCCTGCTCTTCAACTTTCAAAGTTGTTAGGTTGCTTCTTTCATCAATCGGCTCATCTATATTGGAGAACCACATTCATCCTGCCTTCTCCAACAATACACTATGTTGTCTAGGTTCAATCACAAACCTTCTTTCTCCTCTGCTTTATCCACTAAGGATTTTCTTATGCCTTCTGCACTCAATTGCTTATTTTCTCCCGTCACTAACTGAAATCAGTTAATATTTTCACCAAATAACTTATAAGTACAAAACCTTACCTCTTGTCCAATTTATGCTTCAGCACATGCCACTGCTGCAAGTTTGCCTTTCATTGTTCTCTTCAAACAAGAACACACTCTCTTGAAATTTATTCTTTCAATACACTCTGTCCTACCTTTCTCCCAAGGTAGAAAATATTTCAAGGATACTTCAAAGTTCTTAATCAAACACAAATTAAGTCTATAATCAAGAATTCATCATACAAATAAATACAACAACTAAAACACCTTGCCTCGATCAACTTTCCAACTTGCAATGCTGGAATTATGAGTCCTTTCTTCTTATTCACTCCTGGTGAAATACAATCTCAGTCTCTACAACAAGAAAGTTTCTTTCACCTTGCCACTATACATCACCAAAAATCCCACCTGAGCTTGGTCCTTGGGAATCTATTGGTTCCTTTATGTTCAGAACCTCCTTAGTATTTAATACTCCTCTTTAAGATTCCCTCTTGCAGTCACACTCTCATGAGAACCTCACTAGTCTCATTCTTTTCCAAATATCAAATTGGAAAATACCTTCAGTACCAGCTTGTTATGCAATCCTTCATCCACCCTTTGTTCTGCTCTTTCTTAATGCACAAACCCTCCTTAGCACTCTATATTAAGTGTTTCATCTCTTAAGAGCATCAACAACCCTTCAAACAAACGTATACGTCTCTGCATCTTTAATTAGAGATGCCTTCATATTCCAAACATGATCTTTCCACATGCTCACTACTCTGATACATCTAATCATTCTCCAAAGAGTGAACCTTTGGATATGATACCAAAATTGATGGAAGTCTCCAAGCTAGCCAAAATATTGATTATGGCAACAATAGAGTTAAGATCATTAAATTTGGAACCATAGCCAAATCTGGTTTTTTTCCTATGTCTGTCGTACTTCACTAAGTATGTCAAAATCTTAGTACTTCACATTTAAGACTTAAGTGCTAGGTATCACTCCCATCATCTAATGCATGACCACAACTTTAAGTCTTAAGATCCTATCAGACTCAACACAAGGCAGTTTGCAAGAAGTTTGGAATGCGATATCCAAATGCACACTAATACCTCCAATACCCCAAACTAGTTTTAGTTTTCATCGCACTGCTGGGCATGATTTATTCACCTCACAATTCTGATTGCGATATAGGATTTAGGCTGTTGATCTCAAGGTTATCAATACCAAAAAATATTGACCATTCAAATTCAATTAACTAAAAAATAACACCACTGTGTAAGACCTAGATTGTTGATTCCTTCACAATTTATAAACAGGTTAAAACCTCGAATTCATTGGGAGAGTTAGATGAAATATGATCATTGACTTTGATCATACCACCACCGGTTTGGAACTTTATCCTTTAATCAATACTATAGAGAGTGATATCACCTTTAACTATTAAATTCCTCCCTATTTGTGCATATTAGGATTAACATATAGAATTACAAATTCTCAAATCAATGGTTCCCACTGTCGCTTCACTCTCTCTCTGTAATTTTTCCACTTAACAAATCGTTTAGCACAATGGAAATGTAATTCAAACCATTCTGTCACTTACTAGATATGATACTCTATCGACCACTATTTGTAGTATACCACTCAGCGCATAGGAATGCCAATTTTATTAACTTTCAGAAGGAATTTTAAATACACAGTCAGGTTTCTTTAATTCATGAGAAGATATTCCACAGAGCCTCTCTCACTGAACTATCTTCCTCTCTCGAATATTACACCCATCTATCTCTATCCCCCTACCTCTATATGCCCAATTCGAATTACAATACAGAAATCTAACAACTAATTAACTCTCTTCCACAAATGAAGAGATTTCTATTTTTATAAAAACAACTTCCTACTATTATTCCACAAACTACCTAATCTGGCTTGATCTCTTCGTAGGGAGTATCAAAATGCCACTTACCTCTACTTTCCCTCAACACTGACAACAAATCAACTTTGTCTACATATTCAACTAATAATAAAAACACTAATAAACAATTTATTCAAACTCTAGGACTGTCTGTCCCTTTCTCAAGCCGCAACACATGACCATCTTGTCATATTGCTGACTTTGTCATGATTCTCCTACATCAGACTCTCAAGATAGAAAAATTATGACCTCTAGGTCATATGCATCCATTGTCTATCTACCCAGACTATAAACCTTGTGTTGTAATTCTCCACTTCTTCTACCATCATCACATTTCATTTCTGATCTCAACTTATGAGGCTTACACACTTTATATTGCAATCTTCCATTACATTCACCTATAACCTCTTCTTCAGTCAATGAATTTAAAAAATTAAACCCTTTCTTCTGTCTAATATACATTCTCCTAAAATATTTCAACATGAGTCTCATAATTCATTATTCTCCTTATCCAATTTTGCACATTCACCTTTAAGTTGTTGATTACTTCCTTCTACCACCCTTACATCCTTAATGTCCTTGCGGACATCTCCCTGCAATGTTCATTTCCTTCTCTTGAAATTAAATTTTAATTTAAGGAAGTAATTTCATGTTTTTGACTACGGTATCATATTTATCCTTTCCTTTCTCTATACCATCAACATATCATAATTTTGTAAACTAGTATTTACTACTATCTCAACCAATACTTGATACACTTTACCATCACTAACTGCAATCTCACTTCCATACTAAGCATCCCTCATCAAATACTTCAGCAACTCAATTTCCCTTTGTCATATTTCAAATTCCTCATCACAATGCCGATCATAAACTTATGCTTCTATTCTAACTTAATCTTCTATATCAGCAATATTGTGTTGCTCGAGATTTTCTACCCTCCTTACTATAGTCACCATTTCAGGCTTCAAATTACATTCCACAGCTTCACCTTTATTATTTCCCTTCAAGACAATCTTCTGTTCAATAACTCCATACTGTGACAACATAACTCCATCCTTAATATGAGACATCAGAGCCTCATTCTTCTTTACTTCAATTTTATCTTCAAAAATAATATCTTGCTTTGAACTCACTTCATACTTTCCTTTATCTGCACACATATTTGTATCATAATCATTTAAATATTCAGACTCAAATTATTCCCTCAATTTTATCAAGGATTCAATATCCTTGGTAGCTCCTTTTTGTTTCTCATCCATGACAACTTCCTCATCTCCCTTCAATTCTAATTTTGCAACTTGAATTCCTACCTTCTGCTTCTCCAATCTTTGTTCCAAAAGATTTAATTCATGGTATAATCTTACCATCTCATCTGGAATTTATACCAAGTACTTTGGAAAATCCTCATTATTTTCTTGCTCTACATCAACTATCAACCATATTTCTTTATCTTTATTGTTTTTAATATTGACAGTCCACAATGACTGTGCATCCTCCACAAAAGCTTCTATATTACCATCCATTTGATGCTCTTCCTAGGAATCATCCTTCAAGGAATGTCCACTACCTGCAAAATATTTTACAGTAGCATTTAACAATTGTTCTTCCTCCATCATCAAAAGATTCTCTGAATCTCCTTTCATCTTTTGAAAATATAGAATTTTTCTTTTCTCCTCTTCCGTGACAACATTAGGTAGTTTTCTTTCTTCAATGTATCCTACATTGACACACAAAATATTAGTTTTAAAACCACGAGACTCTAAGGTCCCCTTCGTTGATATCATTATCAACTCTTCTTGCTAACCTTCATTGCTAGAATAATCCATAGGATTCTTCTTGAGTTTTATATCCATTCCATCAATTTCACTGTGAAAACTTCATGGTTCATGTTCACATGCATGGACTTCTTCCTGCTTTATCAATATCCGTTTAAGCTTAGATTTCTTGAGCTCTTTATCATTACTCAAAAATAATGATTGTAGTATTTGCTTCTGCTGCAATGCAAACCATTGCACTTTATTCCTTTTCATTACCCATCCAACATACAAGTCTTCACTACTCATCTGAATCAGCTTTGATCATTTATTGATCCTTTCTTTAATCTCATTAAACTCTTTGTCAAACTCCTTTTGACATTCCTTCTGAATGTCCTTCAACTGAACACATTCCTTCACTTGACTGTAATCCTTCTTTGTATTCTTGATATGAATATGGATAGTCATCTTCCTTCCTAATTCCATTATAGTGTCAAAGGACTGTCTCTCATCTCTATTATCTAAACAAATTGCATGACCATAATTAGTAATCTTCTTATTTTCTTGTATGACGGTTCCAAATTATTCTTTGTCATATTCCAAGTTTGTACATGTGGAGAACCTCCTGCAATAAACAATAAGAATGCACGATATAACAGAAATTATAGATCATAGAAGAGGTTTTATTAATCGCAGGCCACTTCGAGGGGGAAACCTCCTTTGAGCAAGCTCAATACAAAATAAATCTTTGATGCTTTCATTAGCCTCAACACATACTTATATACTAAGTCTAATCTAAACAACCATTACCCCCCATGAATGTGTGATAATGCAACATAATAACTAGACAAGTTAACAACTATTACTTACTCCCCATGAATGTGGGATAATACAACATACTGATGGGATGAATTACAAAGCATGTGTGTCTGATAAAATATACTAACAAAATAAAGAGGAGGGTTGACACGGGTTCTTAACAGCCCCTCCCTCTTAAAAAGAAGCTTTGTCCTCAAAGATTTAGATGTGGAAACTGTTGTTGAATCTGAAGGAGCGGTTCCCATGTAGCATCCTCTGGTTGCATGTTGTTCCACTAAATTAAGACCTCTGTGATGGACCGAGAGCAAATCTGACAAGTGCGCTTATTAAGGATGGCCTCCGGATCTGAAATGATGGATCCTTCATTTTCCCATTCTAGTAAAACAATTTTTTCTCTGCTATTGGTGCCAATCACTTGCTGAATGTGAGAAGAAGGAGGAAGTGCCAATTTATAAGCAGTGGACCCAATCTTCTAAAGAACTATATATGGACTAGAGATCTTTGGAGTGAGCATTTGATTCCATTTGAGTTTCAAGGAGGATTGCTTGTAAGGCTGCAGACGAAGAAAAACCATGTCATCGACCTGAAAAGTGCACTCAGAATGGTGCTGATCAGCTTGGTGTTTCATGCGGGTTCTGGCCATGTGAAGATTATCCTGTAGAATGTGAAGAATCTGATGTCGGTTTCGAAGAACCATGTCAACTGCCCAAACTGGTGAAATTTTGGGGGTGTATGGAAGGAGTACTAGAGGTGTATGACCATAAATTGCTTCATATGGAGTCATTTGAGATGCAGTATGGTAGGAAGTATTGTACCACCATTCAGCGAGAGGGAGCCACTTTTCCCATAGATGTTGTTCTTCAGAGGTGAAACAATGAAGATAAGTTTCCCAATAGTTGTTGATGACTTCATTTGGACCATCTATTAGTGGGTGATAAACTAAACTCATATTTAGTTTGGTGTCAGAAAGGAGAAAATGACTTGTGAAAGTTACGTTGCGGTCTGAGACAATGGAAGAAGGGATTCCATGAAGAAGGAATATCTTGTCCATCAAAATTTGTGCGATTGAGGAGGTGGTATATGGAGGGATGAGAGCACAAAAATGATGATATTTGGAGATCCCATCAACCACAACAAATTTGTGGCCTTCCCTCCATATTTAGGGAGCCCTTGAATGAAATCCATTGAAATATATGTCCAAATCCTTGTAGGGATGGGAAAAGGTTCGATCAGTCCAGAAAGGAGTGTAGTTTCACCTTGGTGGCACTAACAAGGAGCACATTTGGAAACCATCTGTTGAATTTATCATTGCATTCCCTTCCAAAATAAGTGACATCGTTCCCTCTCATATGTTTTCATGAACCTAGAGTGCCCTACCGATGGAGAAGCATGGAGTTCATAAAAGACTACATGTTTAATATATGTGCTCTGGGGAAGCACCAGACGACCCTTGTATCTCAGAGAAGAGCCATCCCAAGATAAATGTGGTACCACAAAAGGGTTACTGGCCAACAGTTGGATGATTTCAAATAATGAGGAGTCATTGACATAGCCTTGTTGAATAGAGTGTAACCAAGTTGGAATAGGCATAACAATAGATGAAAGAGAGACAGGGGCATCAAATGTGTGGGAAAGAGTATCCACCACAAGATTTTCCTTACCCTTCTTGTAATTGATCTCATATCCATAACCCTTGAGTTTGCTAACCCATTTTTGTTGTGTTGGGGATGAGACCCATTGTTCCAGGAAATATTTCAGACTCTGGTGATTAGTCTTGATGCAGCAAGGATTCCCTAAGAGGTATGGCCGCCACTTCTGTAATGCGTAAAATATATTCATCATTCCCTTATCATATGTGGTGGTGGATAAATTCTTTACAGGAAGGGATTTACCAATGAATTCAATGGGATGCATCAATCTCAAGAGTGAAGGGCTTGGAAAAATCAGGCATCTAAAGGGTGCATCCGAATGAAATATCCAACGGAGTATTTGAGACTGTCGAAGGTTGTGTTTGTGACAGAAATTGTTTCCATACTACAAAGAAACAAGCCAACACAATCTCAAATATTCAATCAAGCAAAACTAGGTTTTAGGGTTTCTGAAATGTTTTTCCTTGTTATAAATTTTGGTGATAGAAGGGAATACATTCATAAGCCAAATAGGAACTAAATCACAAGTAAAGAAGAATAGAGATGCATAATATAATAACCATGTACCAACAGAACATAACTTTGAAGTTCATCCACAACTGACAAGCATTATAAGCATAAAGACTATAAACCAGCAATAAATTTATCAATTATGTAGCTAAATAAGCTAGAAATGAAGCCAAAACACAGACTGAAGGGTAATATGGATCATATATTTCATAATTTTGTTCATCAAATACACATGAGAGTTAATTACTTAGCTCATAAACAAGTCAATAAACCTCCTTAAGCCAGCCAAAAATCGAACCTTTTGTTCTCTTTCTAATCTTCCTAAATACTGCTTTTCAAAATTCAGTTAGGGTCTAAACCCTAACTGTTTTTATCCTACTCATTGATAGGATAATGTCAAAATTATAATTTACAAAATAAAGTATTTCTCAAAAACATAACAAGTAATTGCTTAACTAACAATACTCAAAGATCTTTAGCAGCTTCTTCCAATAAAGCTATTCCATCTAAGGCTTGGGCCTTCTTCCTAGCTTTCTGCTGCTCAGCTTCCATATCTGTCATCCTTCTTGTAAGCTCCTTATTCTACTGCTGTAGGATTTTGATAGTCAGTTTCAGTTCTGCACACTGTAAATCTATGCTTCTTTTCCTTTTTAGGGCCTCCTTGGAGACTGCAGTAAGCTCTTGGTAATGATCATTCACTTCTTCTAAGTCTTCCCTGAGTCTTCTATTAGCTAAGATCAAACCATCATTTGTTTCTTGCATGTACTCCATTTGATGCTTGTACTGTTTGATGGTTCTTTGCAAATTCTCATTTTCTGAGTCAAAATCCTTGCCTGCTGTTGTATTCTGTAGCTCACTAGGCATCCATGGGATGTTCAGCTTTCTGAAGATGTCCTCATCCTCAGGCAGCAGCTCTATAGACACACCATGATCACTTGGATTTTATTGATTGTCAGTTTCATCAGGTGCATTTTCATCCATTAACAACTTATTTTCTGAATAAGAATCTTCCATTTCTTCTTTCTGTTGTTCCTTCAACATTTCACCTCTTAATTCCAAAAACTTAGCTGATAGTTTAGTTTTGGTGAGGCTGGACTCTTCTACTTTCTTCAATGGTTTCTTTCCTTTGCTTTTACCTTTGCTAGATTCTAGCTTTTCATCTGAAGAAGAAGTATCAATCATAGTTACCTCTTCTGTGTTTAACTTAGGTTTTAACAGCTTTTTCATGTTCAGCCTCAATTTGTTTTTGGGTCTAGTTTTGGGTCTCCAGCCTAGGCCAAGCTCTCCCACCATTTTCAAAGTTTTTCCTTGATGCATAATTGTGGCAAACTCCATAGCTTTAACCTTGATCTTCTTTTTCTTTGGCCTTACTGTCTTATCCTCTTGACTGTAGAATTCCTTATGTGTGCCAACCCTAGACTTAGCACTGACAGTCACCTCATCTCCTTCCAACAAGTATCCTTCATCTTCAGATAAAATGGTAATTGGGATTCTTTGTTGGACCTTAGTATCTTCTTCCTCTACTGCAACCTTCTTTGTGAAAACAATTTTTTCATCCATGAGTGTTTTTGTCAGTGCCTTATTTTGCATAGGTTGGGTTTCCTTTTTAATAAACAACAAACTTTTGATTTTACTGTCAACTGAAGGCTGTTGAGATTCAGAATCTCCCTTTGAAGGTTCTGCCACTTCCTCAAGTTTAACACATTTTTTATCTTCAGCCTTGACTTTTTGTCCTAATTTTCTAATTAGGGCTTGTCCCTTATCAACATGCTTTTTGGTAGGCTGTCCTTCCTGGTTAATTTGGAACCCAGACCAAAAGAGAAAGTAGTCCCAAGTCTTTTCTTCTCTTTGCAGAACAGTGTTGATAATAAGCTTGATCAATCCATGATGGAAGATGGACCGTGCAGTGTGGTCATGATGCTCCTTGATCCTGCTTGACATTTTTTGCAAACTCTTTAACATGAAGAAAGGGAGACTCATCCTTGATTCACTAGCAAGGTGTTGTAGGAACCTAAAATCATACTTGAAGACAAAATCATACCTCCCTTCACAAGTAGTGTAGCTTTGTAGGACCTTGATGGGCTCTACCCATTCAGCTTTGAAATTCTGGATGAGCACTCCCTTGCTCCAGTCTAGAATAATGCCAGGTAAAAGATACCTTTGGGCATTGAAGGTAAATGGTACCTTTTTTGAACCAAAGCTCTCCTTCATTCTTGACTCCTATTGATTTAGCCACCAACTCTACAGTTAATTTGAATTTCAGAGTGTCAAATGATATTGTATCTTGGTTATAAAATTGAGAAAATTTATGATAAACTTCGGTGTTATATCCATCAATCTTCTTAAAGAAGTCCAACCATCCAGCATTCTCAAAGAGCTCTGCACAACCTGGAAACTTGTCAATCCAATTCAGCTCAGTGGGCTCAGCCCTGTTGGTCTTCCCACTCTTCTTCATCTGCTCTCCCAAGGCTTGATGATGTTTCTGTGTGATTTTAAGACCTTTTTAATGACCTAACAGCCCTTTTTCCTTCAAGTTTTTAGAGTTTTGATAGTCAGTTTTCTTTTGGATTCTCCCTGGTTGTTTTCTCTCAATTTTTAACAATCTGTTCTATTGTCAATGCATGAAATATTTTGTACTGAGCTTGGGTAATTTAGGTCAACAGAGTACCAAAAGTTTTTAACAAAGCTCCTGCTAAACTTAACTAACATCCAAGATGTTCATTTCGACCTTTTTGATTGATCTTTCACCATTTGGAGTTTGTTAAAAACATGAATTTTTGTTTTCTTTAATCAATTTAACCTAACAAACCTTAATGGAAAAACCCCCAATTTAGCAGGCCATGACCAAGTTTATGCGGAATACCTCACTCCCGGCTTGCTGCAGGTGTTTAAAATTGATCCTTGGACTATCTGAATGTCGAATTTAACTGTCCAGGTGTCTTCAAGTCTTCAGCTTGCTTCCAACTATCGCGCTGAGAAAACCCTAAATTCCTTCTTTAACTACAAATTCCAGATTCTTAGCAACTGTATTCATTCCACTTCACCTCCAGCTTCATAATGCCTATGCGGAGAACCTCTTTCCCATCAATCTTGCCTCTTTCCTCTATCTATCATGATTTGTTGAGACCTAACTTCTAACTGCCATGATCTCCTTCTCATCATAGACCACACTTGTTTGCATGATTATTTCTGATGAAACACGTATCAAACCTGTCTAAACATGTGATTAGTCATCCAGGAGCGAAATCATGGGAGAATTGGCATAAAAACCTACAAATTTAGCACCCGTGATATTCTTGTAGCGCCACAATGTAAACTTTTAACCGTTGCGCTACAAGAATGTTTTAAAATCAAATTTGGTGCTTTTTTAGCCATTAATTCCATTTTAAATAAGGTTTATATGGTAAACTTTGATCTTAGTGTTTATTTGTGAAACCTTTAATCAACATATGTCCTATAGAACCCTTCAGAACCATAAGAAAAACAAAACATAATGAAAACCTAAAAACAAGAATCAAAATTTCACTTAAAACCAAAATTTCCTAAAAGTAAGCAAATGAGCAAACTTAAAACAAAAATCACAAGCAAAATATAAGACTGAAGAAAACAAATTCATGACTTAACAAGTTGCATCTGAATAAAATGGAGTTGAGTGATGACACCATGTGAATTCTTCTTAAGGATTGTTTCCATGCAATGTGAAATGATGATGCTAAGAGACCCTGGTTGTAAGCCATTGAATGTGTGTTTTTTTTCCATTGACTAAAAAATGCATCCACAGTTCAACAAAATCCCATAAGATGGGTCCAACTGTGCGTAACCATTGCGTGCCCGAAATCACAGAACAACCTCCTAGGCATATGGAAAACATGTTAGAGCGCAAGTTATAATCTCTAATAAAGATACACACACTGCGACACTTTCCTTCGCAAGGTAAGGTGCTCCCATTAGAAACCATGACTTTAAAGTTGGAACAAGGATGGACAAAACAATCCACTTGTTTATCAATCTGAGGGTCAATAGGCAGCTATGGAATGTCGACCTGATCGTCTATTGGATCTTGAGTAGTGTCACAAATTTAAGTGCAGGCGGAGAAGCCACATCCATGAAATAGGGCTCGTGTTCAATACATTGATGTCCCGGGGTGAATTTATCATCACAATTCTAATAAAGTCCTTTTTCCATATGTGCATGTATCTCGAAGTTAGACAAATGCTTGATAGGAGTGGTTCTAGGAGTCACAAGGATTGGATGTCTTTGGGGAACCATATTTTGGAATGGAACAAAAGTGGATTTGGGGCATTGCTAAGACCTAATCTTGTCCTCTGCCAACTTAGCCAACATTAGGATTTCCATCATTTTGTTGGGACAGAACATTGTAACGTTAGATTGGATTATATCCTTAAGACCACTGATAAAACAACTCATGTAGAATGCATTAGAAAATCCTTTGGTGCACTTGACCAAGTTCTCAAAT
Source organism: Pseudotsuga menziesii (assembly GCA_001517045.1). Classification (NCBI taxonomy): domain Eukaryota; kingdom Viridiplantae; phylum Streptophyta; class Pinopsida; order Pinales; family Pinaceae; genus Pseudotsuga; species Pseudotsuga menziesii. Next base: position 804,117 of record LPNX010840821.1, on the reverse strand, counting down.
TATGTCTGATACTCTCTCACGGTGCTAGTTTGGCAAATTTTGGCGAGTGCTCCTATGAATTCATCAAAACCACTAGGGCCAAATCGATGCAAAAGGAGTTGGAAAAAATCTATCCATTGGGGCTCTTCATGATCCTTAATGTACCAAAAGAACCATTGAAGGGCTTCACGTTCCAAATGAAATGATGCAAGTGGGACTTTGGTGACATCAAAAGTCTTAAGCATATTAAAGTATCATTTTTCCTTGTGTATCCATCCACTTGGGTCATCACCATTGAAGAGAGGGATTTCAATCTTATGCCCACAAAAGTTGTTGGAAGCAGAGAACTCAGTGCCTGCAGAAGACTCAGCTTGTTGTTGGTTGGTCATGGCTGAATACTAAAGATGGAGGTCAAGAAATCTTTAATCTAGATCTTCGAGTTGGTCTTGAGGGTGACAAGTTGTTTTTCCATTTTTCTATTTGCTCCTGCGTGAGTGACAACCATAAGCAATATTTTTTTTATTATCGGAAATGGGTGGAAAATCAAAAACAAAGAGGGTTTTAGAAAATGAAAATTTTGAGTTGGGAAAAACGTGAGTGGGTAACTAGGCTGTGGACACTTTCTGAGGGACAAGGAAACAAAAAATGTGAATTTTAGAAGTGGAGTGAAAGAAGGAGATGGAATTTCAGGCTTCAAGAAGTGGACTTGGGATAGGGTCCTCAATGAATGAAATATGTAGAATGGAATGACAGGGGTTACAGTGAATTTTCGAGGGAAATGGAGATAAATCAAGGAATATATGGCTGAAAATATAAATTTATACCATTTTTTTTCCTGAAGAAATGATCTGTGGCAGTGCTAGAAAGTTGTGCTTTATCAACTTGAATTGGAGTAAATGATCTGTGACAATTCTGGAATTCTGCGTGTTATCAACTGTAAATGGATATGGACCCCAGGTATAGTTGGATTCCCAATGGTTCAAAGGTAGTCACTCAGCCACCAAGGCTGTCTCAGGCTTGAGTATTAGGGCAGTACCCCTCACTTCACATCACAGGTAAAACTGCTAACCGCTTGGCCAAAAAAGACATCTCTTTGGTTTTCCTTACAGATGGGAATCTAGTCAATCGAGTGGGGGTCATTGCCCTTTTCGCTTGGCAGGTCCTCTCAATGGCCAACTACTTTGGGGTTCCTGTGGTACTCCTCACAATGAGTTTTAGGGCTATTCCCAAGTACTTCCCACAGTTAAGAGGATAGGGTTTATTCCCTAATTTGAATGAAAAATACAGCTACAATAAGAAGAACTACTGCAATAATCACAGTGCTAGAAAAAATGTGGCAAAAATTCCACCCAATGCTCAAAAACCCATAATTAGAGCTAGGGTTTTGAGATGAAAACTTTTAAAATGAGCATAATGTGATCTATATTGATCAGAACCACTATTATAGCCTATTTTTCGAACTGGAACAACCACTCTAATTCTACCCACGATATCAGAATAGAAATCTTGGCACCCGGTCAAAATATTTTCACTCTGCAATTTTCGTGGTCGTCACCGAAATTCTGAAAAATTGCTGATTTTAAATATGCGATATCTCCACTTTTAAAACTCCAAATGAGATGTTTTTCTTTTGAAACTGCATATTTTTGAAAGAAGAATTCAGATATGGAACTTCTTTTTCTTGAATCTGAATAGAAAGTTTTAAAAATGGATGTGAAAGTCGCCGCCCAATTTTGCCCCTTTTTTTTCCAAAAAAACTAATTTCCCACTTTTGCCAAGGAAAGTGCTCTGATACCAAATGTGGAGAACCTCCTGCAATAAACAATAAGAATTCACAATATAACAAAAATTATGGATCACAGAAGAGATTTTATTAATCGTAGGCCACTTCGAGGGGGCAATCTCTTTTGATCAATCTCAATACAAAATAACTCTTTGATGCTTTCATTAGCCTCAACACATAATTATATACTAAGTCTAATCTAAACAACTATTACCCCCCATGAATGTGGGATAATGCAACATAATAACTAGACAACTTAACAACTATTACTTACTCCCCATGAATGTGGGATAATAAAACATACTGATGGGATGACTTACAAAGCATATGCGTCTGATAAAATATACTAACAAAATAAAGAGGAGGGTTGACACGGGTTCTTAACAGTACAACCTGCGAACATACACCAATAATTAGTTTCAAAATCATAACGCTCCATATCCTTTTTTTGTCTCAAACATCAACTCTCTCAACTGGTTTTCATCCTTCCAAGGATCCATGAAACCATTAGCTAGTCCTATCTCTTCATCCTCATCACCACTCTCACCAACAATATATCGTTGTTTAGTATCACATAAGTAAACTTCTTCCTCAACACACATCTTATGCTTCAACTCAACTCTTTTGAGTTCTTCTTCTAGGTGAACACTTGTTTCATGTCTCAGCCTGCTCTGCACCTAACTCCACTTGATTCCTTTCTTCTAAGGAATCCAACCATATCTTTGGTTTTCCATATCCATTTGTATGGACTCTCCCATCATCTCTAACTGTACCTTCATCTCAGTTATTCTTTATCAATATCTTCCCTCCTTGATCTTTCATAGTCTCTCTTAGAGCTTTTACTGTGACTATCAGTAGACATAGCGTTATTTCCTTAATAAAATCGTATGTGTTCATTATGAACTGCAATCAATCCATCTTCACAAGTTGATTATGTTATCCTATCTGTAGATATCTAACTAACCCTTCCTATGCTTAGTCTTCCACTAACACCTCTGCTAATTTATTTCTTTTGATTGTGACTTCTCTCTGAACCCTTAAGACAACCATCAGTGGTCATCTCTTTTTCTTCCCTCTGTGGAATCATCTTGATCCACCTTGTGAGTAGCAACAAACCTCGTCTATCTCTGTAACAAGTGTAATACTTGTCCCCAGTACCAAATAATATTCTTAGTGACTCTTCTTCTTCTTGGTTCTTAACACAAAACCTCCTCTTGAGCACTCTTGCTCTTAAGCTTTCAAAGCTACTAGGTTTCTACTTTAGTCAATATGCTCACCTCTCTTGGATAACTACAACCATCCTTCCTTCTCCAACAATACAATCTATAGTCTAGGTTCAATCACAAACCTTCTTTATCCTCAACTATATCCACTAAGGATTTCCTTATTCCTTCTGCACTCAATTAATTATTTTCTCCTATCACTACCTGAAATCAGTTAATATTTTCACAAAATAAATGATAGATACAAACCCTTACCTCCCGGCCAATTTATGCTTCAGCACATGCCACTATTGCAACTTTTACTTTCACTATTGTCTTCAAACAAGAACACACTCTCTTGAAATTTACTCTTTCAATACACTACGTCCTACCTTTTTCCCAACGTAGAAAATATTTCAAGAATACTTCAAAATTCTTTCTCAATAACAAATTAACTTTGTAATCAATAATTCATTGTACAAATAAATACATCAACTAGAAACACCTTACCTCGATCAACTTTCCAACTTGCAATGCTAGAATTCTGATTCCTTTCTTCTCATGGATTCCTGATGAACTACAATCTCAGCCTTTGCAATAAGCAAGTTTCTTTCACCTTGCCACTATACCTCACCAAAAATCCCTCCTAAGATTGGTCTCTATTCATATACTAGTTCCTTTATGTTCAAAACCTCTTGAGTATTTAATACTCTTCTTTAGTCTTACCTCTTGTATTCACACTCTTATGAGAACCTCACTAGTCAAGCACTCTTTTCCAAATCTGAAATTGGAAAATACCCTCAATACCAGCTTGATATGGACTCCTTCATCCACACTTTTTTTTGTTCTTTCTTAATGCAGAAACCCTCCTTGGCACTCTATCTTCAGTTTTTCATCTCTTAAGAGCATCAACAACCCTTCAAACAAACGTATACAACTTTGCATCTTTAATTAGAGATGCCTTCGATTCCAAACCTGATCTTTCCACAAACTCACTGCATTTTGTTACTTCCAACAATTCTCCAACAAGCAAACCTTTGCTTCTAATACCAAAATTTATTACAGTCTCCAAGATATCCAAAATATCAATTATGGCAACAAGAGAGTTAAGATCATTAAATTTGGAACCATAGAAAATTTTGGATTTTTTTTCCTATGTCAGTCGGACTTCACTAAGTATGTCAAAAGATTAGTATTTCACATTTAAGACTTAAGCGCTAGGTATTAGTCCCATCATCTAATGCATGACCACAACGTTAAGGCTTAAGAGCCTATCGGACTCAGCACAAGGCGATTTTCAAACAAAATTTTGGAATGCAATATCCAATCCACACTAACACCTCCAATACCCCAAACGGGTTCCAATTTCTATCACATTGTTGAGCATGAGTTATTCACCTTGCATTTCAGATTGCGATATAGGATTCGGACCGTCTATCTCAACATTATCAATACCACAAAACTTGACCATTCAAACTCAATTAACTAAACAATAGCACCACTGCTTAAGAGATATGGATTATCGATTCCTTCATAATTTATGAACAGGTTAAAACCTTCAATTCATTTGGAAAGCTAGATTAAATACAACCATCGAATTTGATCATACCACTGCTATTTTGGAACTTAATCCTTTAATCGATGCTATAGATAGTGATATATCCTTTAACTATTAAATTCCTCCCTCTCTGCACATACTAGGATTAACATATAAAATCACATATGCGCAAATCAATGGTTGCCACTGACTCTTCACTCTATCTTTGTATTTTTTCAACTTAAGAAATATTTTATCAAAATGGAAATGTAATTCAAACCATTCTGTCACTTACTAGATATGATACTCTATCGACAACTATTCGTAGTATACTACTCAGCGCATAGGATTTCCAATTTTATTAACTTTTAGAAGGAATTTTAAATACACAGTCAGGTTTCTTTCATTCATGAGAAGATATGCCATAGAGCCTCTCTCACAGAAATCTCTTCCTCTCTCAAATATCACACCCATCTATATCTATCCCGGTACCTGTATCTACCCAATTTGAATTACAATACAAAAATCTAACTACTAACCAAATCTCTTCCACGAATGAAGGGATTTCTATTTTTAGAAAAACAACTTCCTACTATTATTCAACAAACTATATAATTTGGCTTGATCTCCTCGTAGGGAGTATGAAAATTCCACTGATCCCTACTTTTCTTGAACACTTACAGCAATTCAACTTTGTCAAATTAGTTTAGATTTTAATTTGTTAATTAGTTTAGTATACACTTTTTCTAGGTTTAAGTGGTAGGACTCTCCTTAAGAGAGTGAAACTTATATGTTAGCAGTACTACAACCTGTGAAAATTAGCCATACCAAACATATTGGGGGCTACAGTAAGTGCCTTGTGTGAGTTACTTTTCCATAGTTCGACTCATTTGGAAAATACGGCCAACAAATGACTCTAGAAGGAGGGCATAAATATATTAATGGTTGATCATGTTCAAAACCTTGCCACTAGTCAAGATCCTTTACCAATTCTCGAATCTAATACTACTGTTATTTCAAATACTTCATGTTTTCCACAAATTGAAATCGATGATTCCTTATTTGTAAATGTTGTTAGAGATATATTAGAATGAGATATTGCTTCTTCTCCTTGCACTCCACATCAAATCAAACAAGATTTAGGAGAATCTAGAAGATTTCTCACTAGTATTTATTCTCAACAGACTTGTATACCCCCTACTGATCTCGGTTTACCTCATAGGATTAGAAATAACACATCATCTTCTACAAATCAAGAGTTAGGATTAGGAATCCCAAATTATCAGTTCAATCCTTTATCAAGAGGGATTACAGAAACCAACACTGCCAGAAGGCTCATTCCTTTCAATAATTCTAGTCAACCACCTTCACCTCCAGATTCTCCGTCGGATATGTTAACACTCCATTTTTCACAGTCAATTTATGGGCCTGAATAAGTTCAAGGAGGGTTCCATTCCTTTGAACATTTTGTGAACACCCTTCAGGTTATCAGAGTCGCATGGTCCACATTTTAGAACAGTTAGACGATGAAGAGAGATCAATCTACGGTGATAGACTCTTCCGAAGGTGAAGGCTCATGGAAACATGGATGATAGAGACAAGCATCATAACCCAGCGATCTAGGATCACAAGGAAGAAGAGCAACAATAGATCATGGTTTTGGCCCAAGATGCGGGAGAACGGTCAAATTTTGGCTTTCGCAAAATCTGTTAAAATGGGAAAACAATGAAAGGTTGAGATCAAGCCAAATCCTAATCAACAGCCCGGAACAATTTCACTGAGCAAACATGCTCGATGGAAGGAGCTTTTCCAAATCACGAAACGGCTAAAGGTCAGAAGAATTCGACGATAGAGATGAGATCAAAAGCAGATATACGGTCCCAACCGATTTTGCAAACCATACATGTGTGGATAAAGTCGCGATTTCAAATTGTGAAAAGTGGTACCGACCGCGAATATCGACGGTCATGACAAAGAAGGGAATGGATTTATAGTCAAGGTTCTTTTCATAATCTGAACTATCACAGACATCGTCATGGTCCTGGTTCACAAATAGGTGGTAGGACCCAGTCGGATCAACGGTTGCATGAAGAGGTTGATCCCGATCGATGGGTAAGAATGCATCACGATCCAAAGCTGCCCATTGTTATCCAGAAAGGAGAGATTAGCAACAGAAGTGAAGAATTGTGGACAGTGGATGTGAAAGCTTCCCCCAAATCGGAGGGCTGAGGAGGCCTTCAGGGTGCAGGTGTCACATCCAGTGCGGAGATGACAGGGGAAGGGGCGTTCATATGTGTAATCCACCTCCTGACAGATTAGCCAATTCCTCGACATCATTTGTAGCATGCGGTAGAGTCACCGGCATAAATATAGGTGGTTTCTGTGTGAGATAACCTATGAAAGTAGGGAAAATGACCGATGAATCCGCTACTCACACGGGGCAAGGCCAGCATGAAGGAGGAACCATTCCATTTCCTACATCACAAAAGAAAGGAAGCATGGGAGCGTCCAATTCATGAGATTTGCGGCATGGATCAACTGTACAAGGTGGCGCCCGAAAATACTTCCCACAGTAAATGGTAAGGTGCTGCAACTGGAGAAGCGACATGACTAGATCCCCAATAGGTAAAGGATCACTTTGCTCACACCCTCACACATGTTGATACCAAAACACTCGATGACAGAATGTGCAATAATGTTGACCAGTCATTGCAAAGGTCGGTCTTGAAACCTTATATATTGCCTTTGAAACATCAAGGATGAGTTAACATATTTCTAGAGCCCAAGTTTTCATTTCGTCGCGATTCCATGGAAGTTCGAAGGGTTCGGCAATGATGATCTAGTTCAAAAATCTTGTCTACCTCGATGTGTTGATGATTGGTGAGAAAATTTCCACACTCACCCGTCACCTTGGTGTTCCCTACCAAGGATGACACCAGTCATCAGGGCCCAGACGTGAATAATTTTGAGAGACACACCCGCCTTCAGACACTCATACCTCCACCGATGCATTTCCTGGACACTCGCTTCCTATTGGCATTTTTTCAGGGACCCTTGATACCATCGTTGCCCCCAAAGCCTCCACAAAAGGAGACAGTCCTGAAATTCTCTCTGTAGGAGCATTTGTTTGAATGGGAACATCAAGGGTCTAATACCTGTACATCCCAATTTGTGAATTCCACTTGCTAAGGGTGATGGGGCTGGTGGAAGCATGTGGCACCTTATTTCCTATGGGAGAGATCACCTCACTATGGGTGAGGAGTACAAGAATGAAAAGCCACTGAAAAGGCTTGCCTCGGTTAGAAGCAATGCAGCCCTTCTTCTGAACCCCACATCCAATAGTGTTACCCGAAGAAGAAGGAGGTGGCAGATGAGGTTGAGCGGGGGAAAGTTACAAACTACCATGTCGATGTGTGCCCACATAGAAAGCTGCATTTGAACACAATGGAAACACACACTTCGGACAAAAAAGGGGGCATCATGCTGATTCATCAGGCCTTTTAAGGTCCAACACCTATTCAAGGTGACTCACCTAGGAGCAAGCGAAAGGGCGTCATACTTTTTTGAATCCATAATAGCGTCCGAGCACGTCAAGCTGTCACCCAGGCCAAGTGCACCCCCTTGCTCCATAACGTTTAGTCATATTTGTAAATTGTGGCAGTAGTTCCACTCTCTAGACTATTAACGCATGATTGCGACCGCAAATAGTTTTAGGTTTGTTTCAGAGAATAATATCAGCATTGAAGTAGTATAAATGCACTCCTAATAGGGGGATAAAGAGTGAGCTGGTGGGTTGGGAAACCTTCAAGGGATGATTCTCTCCATTGTAAATAATATTTGATGCATGTGTTATGAATAAAATTGTATAGGAAGAGTTGTTTCTTAAGACAGAGATTCATGTGTCATTGCTTCTTTCAATATGTATTTTCTTTACGTGAAATGTACATCCTGTTTTCATTCCAGTTTGTTGATTTCTTTCATTTCTATAACTAAGTGTATAACAGTTTGGAATTCATACATGATATGCTCCTCTTGTTGTTTCAAACATTTATTAAGTTTTCTTCTAAATTTATGTGGAATTCATCTTATTGGTGCTCCGCGTGATGGGATTTTCTCTCTCGTCTCCTAGCCACCCACTAAATATCTCCTAATTGTGAGATCAATGGCTATCTTGCCTCTATTTACAATCCCATGCCATCCTTTTCCTCCTGCAAATGTTCCCTACGTGGGTTTTAAACTCCATTTCCAATGGTCCCTTTCCTAGATAATCCCACCTGCATCTCAAATTAATACACTTTGTCCCATTTAGGAGTTTGTCCTCCTGACTACCCTTGATCGAATATCCTATGTGGAGTAAACCTGAAGACAAGAAATAGATCCCTCTCTGACTATGCAAGGCCAAAGGCACAGTCTAAAGCGGTTCTACTGTTACCTGGGAGCAGGCCTTCCTCAACCTTTGGCTCAATTCCAGTGTTAACAAACTGGCATCGTTGTCGGGGATGAGGTTGAAGATCATCCCTAGGAAGAACGACATGGTTTTAGATCTGGTTATTGATGGTGAAAAATGATCAGACATTGAGAAGGTTGAGTACTTTTCACCTGGCGACTCCACTCTTGAATGGTTTAGACTTCAACGACTCCACGGGTGGTACGACCCAGAAATCAAATGGTCAAAAAGAACGAGAAGATTCCATCTGGAAAAATGGACCCCTTGCAAGGCCCGAAAATGTATGGTGAAAGGTTAAGATGCTGAGTCTACATTTATTCCAAGAGGATTTTTATTCTCTCATAAGTTTGTTCTTATCCTTCCCTATATTTATCAAAATAGCCTTCTATGGTTCAATTCATTTTGAACAGAGCTATGAATATATTCTTGTTTATCCTTCTTTATGAACCAAAAGTGTTGCGTCTTCTTGTACATATGGTTTTGACCTAGATTTTTCTCCAGGGGCTCACGACATCAAAGGTCACCCCTATGAAATTCATGAAGCCTCAGACGATAGCGTAGCTATGGCACTTAACCTGGTCTCTCCCATTTCTCCAAGCCGATACAAACCACTACAATTGCCTCCCATCCTCCATGATTTTCTCACGAAACATTACAAGTACCTCCCCAAATTTGACAGAGAATCCAAAGACTTCACTGTTGAGAAACATTTACAAGCCTTTGAACATTTCTCTGACCTTTTTGAGATAGAACATGATGATGTATGCATGAGGTCTTTCACCTAGTCCTTGAAAGGAGATGCTAAAGAATGGTTCAAGCAATTGCATCCTAAGTCCATCAATACTTGGGAAGCGTTTTCTTGGACCTTCTTAAAGTTTTCGGCTAGGGGAAGGCCATTGGATCAAATACTTTCAGATTTTTATTCCCTAAAGAGACATGAGGGTGAGGCCATATCTAGTTTTAACAGAAGATTCGCAAGCTTTTATTATAACATGCCTAAGGAAGTCCAACCTCTTGAGAACACTGCTAAGATCTATTATGCAGCCACCTCATTAGAGGAAATTTCAACTCAAAATGGACCTTTTAACTTCAACTCAAATTCCATGTCATCATGTTATACCCAATGAAATTGCTTTAAATTTGAAATACCGTATAGGTCTTAAACACTTTTTTAATATAAATTTGGGGATAGGTATCACAAAAAAAAACTACTTTTTTTGTTTGTATTTTCTACATATCTCCATGTGTTTTTACTCAAATTTCAATCGAGAGAGCTTATTGGATGCAGAATTAAATTCCGCATCCAACGAGTACCCACTCAGCATACTTTTGATGGACCCCACTACCCCAAAAACAAGAAATACCTGAAAAAACATGATGATGATGTCATCATTATGTTTTTTCAAGTATTTCATGTTTTTGGGGTAGCGAGGTCTGTCAAAAGTATGCCGAGTGGGTACTCGTTGGATGCGGAATTTAAAATTCCGCATCCAATGAGCTCTCTCGATCGAAATTTGAGTAAAAACACGGGGATATATGTCGAAAATACAAACAAAAGTTAGTTTTTTTCTTTTCTTCCTCCAAAATTAATAAATATTATTTTATTATTTCATTAATCTTTTTTAGGAGGCCCATTTTGAGTTGAAATTTCCTCTAACATTCATCCTAAGCTGTCCTTGCTTCTTTTGGAAAGAAAATCAACCACTCTGTAGCATATGTTTACTGATTGTTTGGAGGTTGAGGAAAACCTTAAGATGTCTAAAAAATTGTCAAGTCAGGACAGTGGTGGTGAAATAAAAGATACATTAAAATTGGTTGGGCCCTACAATCAGAATGGGAAAGTCCCTATCCCACTAAATCTCTCTCCTCGTATACAGAAAGATGATCATCCCAATATAGGAGCATATGGTCCTGCAGGCTTATTCTCTGAATATTGCAATCTGCGTAGTCCCGGGTCCGTAAAGGATGATTCTAAGAAGGAGTTCGGTGATCCTGTTTACGATGAATATGAGGAAGAATACCTTTGGGCTATACCTGAAGAGCTGGTTATTGAACCAAGGCCTGCTGGTGGAGAGAATCAAGATGCAATGTGAAGTCGAAAGGTTAAGGTAGAAAAGGGTGATAAGGACACTGGAGGTGATAGGCTACCCTTGTGTTATGCCTCTTTTGAATTAATACAACACATGATTAAAGAATCTAAGAAAAAACAGAAAGAAGGGGAGATGGTGTAGTCCAAAAACCTGTACGAAAAAGAAGATGATAAGAAGAAGCAGCCATGCAATCCCTCTCCAGCTGCTGATACGTCGAGAATTTGTGATCAGGTGTCAAGTCCTGGAGAAGGATATATCATCCCTCAAATAAATACATTTTTTGATGTTCCACCTTCAGAAGTATCACCTCACACAGGAGGAATATGCCTACTCGGTTCCATTGGAGAAACGAAGGACCTTCCTCCTAAGGCACATGAATCTCTCGTTGCAGAAATTTCAAGCGAAAAGAGGGATGTTTCATTGAAGAAAGATTCTGTGGGCCCTCTTCTACAATCTTCCAGGTATCAACCTAAAAAATCACTAGAGGAAGGGAGTTCCAGATGGCTTTCCCATGAGTAGAAAACATAATACGTTTGAGGTTTCCGTGTTTTCTATGACCCCATAGAAGGGTACATGGAAGGGATGGGTAAGGATGATGACTAGTCACATTAATGCTTTAAAGAGCAGTTTATTTGTCATTTCCCTCTCCCATTATCTATTTCATTTCTGTCCATCAAGCATAAAAAAGGACAAACCTATTAGGCAAGTTGCTTGATGGATTCATTGGAAGTCTGATTTTACTTAATCGGACTTATGCAGTAAATTAGGCAGATAAGGTAGGAACAAATAAGCTCAGCAATCATCGAGCATTTCCTTCATTGATATTTTAGTTTGTTTTCATTTTCAGTTGCAATCATAGGTTTGCAATCAAGAGCATAGCTTGCAAGAGTGGCATGAATTCGCTGAAGCAGTAGCTGAGAGCATAATGGAGGCTTTGAAGAAAGGTTGGGGACAACCCAATGGATTTGGCACTTGGTCTGTGGGGTTTCTTTGCTACCTCATTGGGAGGATAGCATCCCTTGTGGAGCCAGCTGTTAACAATCTATTTGCAACAGTCGATTTATGGGTCTGACAGAGTTCGAGGAGGGTTCCATTCCTTTAAACATTATGTGAACACCCTTCAAGTTATCAGAGGCACATGGTCCACATTTTAGAACCATCAAACAATGAAGAGATATCAATCTATAGTGATAGTCTCTTTTGGAGGTGAAGGCTCATGGCAACATGGACGACAGAGACAAGCATAATAACCCAACTATCTGAGATCACAAGGAAGAATAGCAACAATAGATCATGGATTTGGCCCAAGACGCGGGAGAATGGTCAAGGTTTGGCTTTCGCAGAATCCGTTAAAATGGGAAAACAATGAAACGCTGAGATCAAGGCAAATCCCAATCAATGGACCGAAATAGTTTTGCTAAGCAAATATGCTCAATGGAAGGATATTTTCCAAATCATGAAACGATTAAAGGTCAGAAGCATTCGATGGCAGAGATCAGATCAAAAGCAAATCTATGGTCCCAGCCGATTTTGCAAACCAGACTTGTGTGGATAAAGTCACAATTTCAAATCGCGAAAAGTGGTACTGGCCCTAAATATTGATGGTCACGACAAAGAAGGGAATGGATCTACGATTGAGGTTCTTTTCACAATCCAAACTAGCACGAACAACATCATGGTCCCGATTCGCAAAGAGGTGGTAGGACCCACTCGAATCGACGGTTGCATGAAGAGGTCGATCTCAATCGACGAGTAAGAATGCATCATGATCCAAAGCTGCTTGTTGTTATCAAGAAAGGATAAATTGTCGCCAAAAGTGAAGAAATGTGGACGGTGAATGAAAGGTTCCCCCAAATCAGAGGGCTGAGGAGGCCTCCAAGCTGCAGGTGTTGCATCCAATGTAGAGATGATAGGGCAAGGGGTGTCCATATGTGTAATCCACCACCCGGTAGAATGGTAGATTCCCCAATGCCATTTATAGCATACAACAAAGTTGTACCGCATAAAGACAGGCGGATTCTGTGCGAGATAACCTATGAAAGCAAGGAAAGTAACTGACGAATCCACTACTCACATGGGGCAAGGCCAGAATGAAGGAGGAAACCAATATGTTTCCTACATCACAAAAGCAAGGAAGCGTGGGAGCATCCACTTCATGAGCTTTGTGGCATGGATCACTATACAAGGTGGCGCCCGAAAATACTTCCCACAGTAAATAGTAAGGTGCCCCATATGGTGAAGCGACATGACTAGATCCCCAGCAAGTAAAGGATCACTCTGCTCGCACTCTCACACATGCTGACACCAAAAAAATCGATGATAGACTGTGCAGGAATGTTGACCAATCATTACGAAGGTTGGTCCCAAAACCTTATATATTGCCTTTGAAACACCGAGGATGAGTTAACATATTTCCAGAGCCCAAGTTTCCATTTTGTTGCGAGTCCATAGAAGTTCGAAGGGTTTCGCAATGGTAATCTAGTTCGAAAATCTTGTCCGCCTAGGTGTGTTGATGATTGGTGAGCAAATTTCCACACTCACCCGTCACCTTGGTGTTCCCTGCCAAGGATGACACCAGTCATCGGGGCCCGGATGTGAAGAATTTTGATAGATACACTCGCCTTCAGACACCCAGACCTCCAGCAACACATTGCCTGGAAACTTGTTTCCTATTGGCATTTTTTTAGGGACCCTTGATACCATCGCTACACCCAAAGCCTCCACAGAAGTAGATATTCCCGAACTTCTCTCTGTAGGAGCATTTGTTCAAATGGGAACACCAGGGGTCTAATACCTGCACAGCTCAGTTTGTGAATTCCACTTGCCAAGGGTGATGGGGCTGGTCGAAGCATGTGCCACCTTATTTCCTATGGGATATCCTGCCTCACTGGGGGTGAGGAGTACAAGAATGACAAGCCACCAAAAATTCTTTCCTCAGCCAGAAGTAATGCAACCCTTCTTCCAAACCCCACATCCAACAATGTTACCCAGAGAAGAAGGAGGTGGTGGATGAGGTTGAGCAGGGGAAAGTTACAAAATTCCCTGCCGAAGTGTGCCCATACAGAAAGCCACATTTGAACACAACAGAAACAAACACTTTAGACAGAAAAGGGGCATCATGTTGATTCATCAGGCCTTTTAAGGTCCAACACCCAGTAAATGGCGACTCACATAGGAGCAAGCGGAATGGCGTCATACTTTTTTGAATCCATAATAGCGGCTGAGCACATCAAGCTGTCACCCAAGTTGAGTGCACCCCATTGCTCCATAATGTTTAGTCATATTTATAAATCATGGCAGTAGTTCCACTCTCTAGACTGTTAACACATGAATGCGACCACAAACAATTTTCAGGTTTGTTTCAGAGAATAATCTCAGCACTGAAGTAGTATAAATGCACTCCCGATAGGGGGATAAAGAGTGAGTTGGTGGGTTGGGAAACCTTCAAGGGCTAAGGATCTCCATTGTAAATAATATCTGATGCCTGCGTTATGAATAAAATTACAGAGGAAGAGTTGTTTCTTAAGATAGAGATTCATGTGCCGTTGCTTCTTTCAATATGTATTTTATTTATGTGAAATGTACATCCTGTTTTCATTCCAATTTGTTGATTTATTTCATGTCTGTAACCGAGTGTATAACAATTTAGAATTCATACATGCTATGCTCCGCCTATTGTTTCAGACATTTATCAAGTTTTCTTCTAAAGTTACATGGAATTCATCTTGCTGGTGGTCTGTGTTATGGGTTGTTCTCTCTCATCTCCTAAACACCCTATAAATATCTCCTAATTGTGAGATCGATGGCTATATTGCCTCTATTTTCAAGCCCACGACATCCTTTTCCTCTTGCAAATGTTCCCTACCTGATTTTTCGACTCCATTGCCAATGGTCCCTTTCCCAGATAATCCCACCTGCATCTCACATTAATACACTTTGTCCCATTCAGGAGTCTGGCCTCTTGACCACCCTTGATCTAATATCCTACGTGAAGTAAACCTAAATACAAGTGAGAGATCCCTCTCTGACTGCACAAGGTCAGAGGCGCAGTCTAAAGAAAATATGCTATTACCTGGGAGCGGGCCTTCCTCAACCTTTTGCTCAATTCCAGTGATAACAGGATAGTCGAAGACCTAGTGATCATACTAATCCTTCAAAATTATGAAGGAGATAACATGGATGGAGTAGGAGAGGGTAATCCACCTAATCCTCCCAATCCTCCTCTACCTTGGTTAAGGAGGAGTGAAGTTGTTGTCCTTGGAGTACAACATCCATTTCCTAAGCATCCAGATAAACTTATCCCTATGTTCAACCTGGATAATAAGGAACCTATTGATAGTCATATTGAAAAATTTATTCTTGCAGTTTAAACCATGAATGTGCAACATGAAGATGCAGTTTGTCGTCTCTTCCCATTAACATTTGAAGGAAAAGAATCAGCATGGTAGTTTTCTTTGGTCCAAGGATCTATAAAAAACTGGGTAGAATTTATCCAAGCTTTTCTAGATAAATTTGGAGAGGATAAAACACCCACTGCCTTAGCTTTAGAATTATCTCGCATTAAAATAGATAATAAGGAGAGAATTAAGATTTAAATCAACAATTTTTAACTTTGAAAAATAAAATACATGCCGCATCTCAACCGCCATAAGATATTATTACAGAAAATTATGCTTTGGAATTACCAAAATATTTAGGCATGTTTGTTAAACAAGACAACAAGGTTACACTTGTTGAAACCTTTGAGGAGGCTATCAAAGTTGAAAAAAATTCTCTGACATATGAACCTGTAAGAAGTGGGAAAATTGATACTTTTCCTCAAAAAATAATAGAAAAATAAAAGCTAAACAAAGAAAAGGAATTTGATGTTGAACAAATTCAAAATTCTGTCAAATAATTAAAAAATGAAGTGGTGGGGTTAAATGAAAATTTAGAAGCATCCTCTTCTAGAGGATTCTTTAAAAATCAATTTAGGCAAAATACTGTTAGTAATAAAACAAACCCTCCTCCTGATGTAGTTTTCAATGAAGAGTTTTTTAATACAATTCAAGTAGTATTATCTATGCTTGAATCCTCTTCAAATAAATAAGTAGTTCATCTGGAAGAAGAAGAAAATTTTGAAACTGAAGATGAACCTTAAGAACAAGAACAACAATTGGTTGGGAACTTTTGGGATAGCTAGTAAAGAATGTTGAAATTAAGTATCATTCTTTAGGACAACATGATTATAATAATCGAAGTAAAGGATTAGCAAGTACTCCTAGAGCATCAAGTTCAAATTCAGCTAAATGAAATAATACTCGTCCTCCTGCCAAACAATCTCTTCCCATCCAAAATACACAAAACTTAGATCTACAATATGATATTATAGAAGATTTGAAAATGATTCGTGCAAATATCAGTATGTATGATATGCTTCAGATATATATTATGCCTAATGGTCCTATTATAACTCCTTCAATGAGTTCACTTACTCAAAATATCCAAGGTAATGCAACTACTAGTAGTGATTTAATTTGTAAGGACAAAGAAAAGTTAGTAGTTGATAAAAATTCATTGATAGGTAAAAATTCAAATTCTACTACTCCTCCTTTCTTCTCATATTTGAAATTTATAATAGAAATGCACATAACTATATGGTTGATTATGAAGCATCATCTAATGTTATGCCTTTATCTATTTGTCGAAGGATGAATACAAAATATACTCCTTGTGAAAATCAAATTACACAATTAGACCGGTCAAATCTGAGGGTTTTAGGGGAGATTAAAGATGTATTAATTAGGCTAGTAGGTAACCCATAAATTTATTAGATTATAGACATTGTTTTTGCTGACATTCCTAATGCTTATGGGTTATTTATGAGCAGAGATTGGCCACAATATCTGAATGGTTTCTTTTTGACTGGTTGTTCAACCTTATGGTTGCCGAAAAATGGTAAAGTCAATAAGATCAAAATAGGAAGAGAAATATACTTGAAGCACACTGTAACATAGTTACATGATCCAAATGAACCTGTGTTTTTTTCCAATTCAATCATGGGAAATTACACTTATGAGATGAATTTTGGGTATTTTAAGGCCGAAAATTCTCTATTTACAGGTATAAAACAACAATCTGAAATTTTGAATTTCACTTATATTCAGCCTAATTCTCCATTTTATAATTCTGTAAATAATGTAGAAATCAGAATTATGTGTATATTAGTAACAGTAAGGTAGTTGTAAATAATTTACCTTGGACACCCTATTTTGATGGGTCAAAATCAAAAGAAGGAGCAGGAGTTGGTTTCCTCCTAATTGACCCAAAAGGTAACAAAATATTTATAGTTTGTAGATTAGATTTTGATTGTACTAATAACATATCTAAATATGAAGCTCTTATCAAAATTCTAAAGAAATATTTAGATCTAAATATCAAAGTATTGGTGGTATATAGCGATTTTGAGATCATCATATGACATGTATGTAACTCAATTCATTGCATTTCATAACATCTTCAAAATTATGAAAAGGAGGTATGGAGCCTCTTTTCAAATTTTGAATCTGTCAACATTAATTCCATTCCTAGGTTTCAAAATCAAGAAGCTGATTTGTTAGCTAATTTAGCTTCTAAATTAGTTCCACCTGGAGATTGTTTACCTAATTTTTAGACCATCGATTCTTGACAATATTACTAATTGGCTTATTTTCGATGATGATTCATAGATATTAAACTTCTTGAAGAATGAAGATACCTTCAACGATTCTGCAATTGATGAAATCACCCACGATGAAGACTTACAAAAAACTTTGGTAATACATCCTCATTTCCCGATAGAAAAAGCTATCGATACGGTAAAATCTATCCCTAACTGAGGTTGGAAAAATTCTATGATCTTGATGGAAAGTTTAAAGGAGTTTCTAATTGTAAAATAGACAGTTCTTGATTAAGGTATGAAACTATAAATTTAGGGACAGATTTCAGTCTGCAACTAGTTAACTTAGGGACAGATTGCACTCCCTTAGAAAAATAGATTTTTGTAAAGTTATTCAAAGAATAAATATATTTTTTCACATGGACATATGATGACCTAAAAACTTTCAATCTACAAATTATGCAACATATTATCTCGATGAAACCTATTTCGAAATATTTTCAGCAAAATCTTAGGAAAATACACCCAACACTCAAATCAACAATTAAGAAAGAATTGAATAAATTTTTGGCTGTCGAAATCATTTTTCTAGTACGCCATACTCAAAGGGTAGTCAATTTGGTTCCAGTTAGGAAGAAGAAAAGGGATATTTGAATTTGTGTTGATTTCCATAATCTTAAAAAATCTTCTGAAAAGGATAATTATCCAATTCCTCCCATGGAGCAAATCCTCCAAAAGGTCTCTCGATCGAAGATGCTATCAATACATGACAGTTTTTTTGGTTATAACCAGATTCTAGTCTCTCCGAACAGTCAACTCAAAAACGCATTCAGAACTGCATCGAGAATGTATGCTTACCAAAAGATTCCTTTTGGTTTGATTAATGTAGGATCCACCTTTGAACGAGAAATGGACATTTATTTTAGGAGATTAATCAATAATTCAATAGTGATTTATCTAAATGATGTTACCATGTTTTCTAAACATCGTTTTGACCATGTCTCTCATCTTAAAAGGGTTTTTGAACATTGCAGAAGATACATTATATCATTAAACCCTAAGAAAACAATCTTTGCGGTGACCCAAGGAATTTTATTAGGTTTATTAGTTTCCAAATATGGGATCATGATTAACCCTCAGAGCACTCGGGCTATATCCAAAATTACTTATCCTTCTATTCAAAAGGCCATGCAGTCTTTTCTAGGAAAGATTAATTTTGTAAGAAGATGTATCCCTAGTTTCTTTGAAATCATCTGTCCTAATTTTCAAAATATGATAAAAAAAGATGCAAACTTTGGTTGGGATAATAATTAAAAAGAGTCATTTAAAATAATTTTAGAAGCTATATCTGAAGCACCTTCTCTTTTAACTCCTGATTTTAGTAAGGATTTTATATTTTATACTTTCACTTCAGATATTTCATACGTTGTTGTATTCACTCAACATACTCAACAAAACTATGAAGTTCTTATATCTGTTATGAGTTCTAACTTCAAAGGAGCTGAGTTAAATTATCATGAAGTTGATAAGAAATCCTTTATTGTTTTCAAAGAAGTAAAACACTTTTGACCTTATCTCCTGAAATCCTGAACTAAACTAGTTGATCCATATTCTACAGTAAGAAACCTTTTGGTGCAAAAGATCTAGGTGATAAAAGAGACCTTTGGATGACAACCTTACAAGAATATGATTTGGAGATAAAACTCACCTCAGTGGTTTAAGGACAAGGCCTTTGTAAACCTGTAGCTGAGTCAGCTCATTTTCCAGAAGATAATACTGAGGATAAAATAGATGAATCTTTTCTAAAAGGGGAAATCTGTTTCTTCCCTCCTCCACAAGATTCTTGGTATTCTGACATGAGAGTTCTTCTTAAAATAGGTAATACCCCAGATAATCTAGAACTAAATAAGAGAAGGGAATTAAGAATAAAATCAAATGCTTATCAGTTGATTAATAATGTCCTTTTTAGAAAAAAAAATCTGATGGTGTATTACTGCGTTGTTTGGATAAGGATGAAATCGAAACAATTTTAAAGGAGTTACACTCTGGTCTAGTAGGAGGTCATTTCGAAGGAGAAACTACTGCACATAAAATATTAAGAGCCGGTTTTATTGGCATACTTTATTTCAAGATTCGTATGTGTATGCTAGAAAATGCAAGATTGTCAAACAGTCGTAGGAAGGTGTAACGAACATAAATATGATAATAATTAAATAATTTATAGTTAGGTTAGTATGAATGGAGGTGTCTCCTCATTGTGAATGTCCAAGCCATATTTAAGGCCAATACATCATTGTAATAATCATCATCTAATATATAGTATTCTTATTTATCATCCAACATGGTAGTCGGATTCAATTTTTGAGAGATCAACCGAACTCGGTTTCTCCATTTGGTATCATAGCTTTTGCTCCTACACTCTAAGCTTGGACTCGGCTCATCAATCCCTTTTCCTTCCACTGCTCATCCTTAGTTTCATTTCTCCCTACCATCATTCTACCTCCATGAACTCCATCCTGCCACTCATCCATTCGCTTCAAGCCACTTCCTTCACGCGTTTTTTCTCCCTCCCGCGCACCACCCATTTAGCTCCCCTGCCACATCCTCCACATATCCTTCTCCTCTCATGCTACTCCCTCTGCATTCCCCCTCCCTATGCGGCCTCCGCACCCACCCTCCAACTGCTCCAAACTTCTGCATACTCCTCCGCCAAACCCTCCAGCTATGCCCAAACTTCCCCATCTCCACTTATTCCACTCCTTCGCCACTTCTTCCCACTTTACACAACTCCTCCGCCACACCCTCCAAACATCCACACCCACCCTCCAGCTGTGCCCACCCTTCCCCATCTCCAGTTCTGCGCATTCCTCCGCCACACCCTTCGCCACCTTCCCCATCCACCACATCCTTCCACCCCCATCTGCACTCCTCCATCTCCCCATCTCTTCCCCGTGGCACCCACCTTCTTTTCTCCTACACATCCCTGCCCTCGCCACCTCCATCACCACGCCATCATCTCACCTCCATGACCTGCAAAACCAAAAAAAAAAGAAAAATTGTTATAATATATTATCAACTATAATATATTATTTGAATATGTTATAATATATTATAATATAAATTCAAAATATTATATTATAATATAATTATAATATTTCAATTTGGTTTTATTATATTAAAACAAAAAAATAAAATAAGGTTTTATTATATAATAATTAATTATTATTTCTTAAAACCTCACCATTTTATGAAAATAATAATAATATTATTAATTAATTAATATATTATTATTCAAATTTCATCCTTTAACCCAAAATAATGTTGAAATACACACCTCCGCATACAAGGTCAAAGACTATGGCGGAACTGAAAGAGAAAATTGAGAAAATGGAGAAGGACATCAAGTCGCTTGTCGCTGACCAAAAAGGCTTGAAGGAAGAGATGCAAAATAACAATACATTACTCAAAGACGAGCTTGTTATAGTACTAGAAAGAAGGCTGGATGAAAATTTTGACATCCTGAAAGAAAAACAAAAAGACCTCGATGACAAAATGAGTACCATGACTCAAAACATAAACACCTTAACACAGAACATGAGTACCATGACGTAGAACCATAATACAATAATCGATATGTTACAAAGAATCATACCTAGTCTGAGCCAAGTCAGCGGTCCAAACATGCTAGATGCCTCATTTCATGTTGCCACCTAGGAAACACTCGGAAAGAATCAAGAAGAATTGCAGAAAGAAATAAATATTAACAATGCGATGCTTAAGCAAGAGATAGAAACACAAGTACTACCAGATATGGAGGCATGATTAAATAGCAAAATAGATGCTATCAGTAAGATAGTAGAGAAAAAAAATGATAAAAATCACTACCAACAATGAAGCAGTTCAAATATGTCAATTTCATCATCCAGTAGTTCTGAGCCACCATCAAACCATAAGGCAAAATAAAATCAACATCGTCCTTACAAAGTGTACCCACCTAAGGAAAAAATAGAGTTGTCGAAATACAATGGGAGTGAAGACCAATGTGTTTCTTGGCTAAAAAAAGCAAAAGAATACTTTGACATTTACAATATTCAATTTGACAAAGAGAAGGTGAAATATGTGCCAATGAATATGGAAGGGTACGCCTATAACTGGTACTTATGGTGGAAAAGAGATAATTTTACCTACACCTGGAACTTGTTCAAAAATGATTTTTTTAATAGGTTTCAAGGAATCAAATAAGATGATTTTTTTAGTAAACTTACCAAATTACAACAACTTGGAAGCATTGAGGAATTCACACATCAGTGGGAATCCTTATTGACACGAGTATTTGGGTTGTCTGACAAGCAAAGACTCTAAACCTATTTAGGAGGTCTTAAATCATACCTCCAAAAAGAGTTAAATTTACATGACATACCTAACATAGAAATAGAAAGACATAAAGTGAAGGCTGCAGAATGAAAATTGGAAGAAAAACAAGAGGTGATAACCATTATCGACGAGAAAAAAAAGACACAATGTAGGTACTGTGAAGATACTTAGTCACCAAGCCATCAATGCCACAAACCTCAATCATATGCCTATGAAATGGAAAATAGTTCTAAGTCAGAAAATAGGTCAAAATAATCTAACAGTTACTCTGATAATAGAAAAAAAAAGAAGAAAAACATATGTCGTCGATGGGGTGATGACTGGACCCCTGGTCATAAATGTAGGAACAATCAGACAATACAGTGCAAAATAATCAATGGAGAGGAAGTGCAAGTCTCTGCTCAAGAGACCTCATCCGATTCTAATACTGACACCGAGTCAGAATGAAGAACAACATTAAGAAAATACTTAAGCTTTGAGGACAAAGCTCCCTTAAAGGGAGTGGCAATGTAACAAACATAAATCGGATAATAATTAAATAATTAAATAATTTATACTTAGGTTAGTATGAAAGAAGGTGTCTCCTCATTGTGAATGTCAAAGCCATATTTAAGGCCAAGACATCATTGTAATATTCATAATCTAATATATATTATTATTATTTATCATCCAACATGATTGTCGGATTTGATTATTGAGAGATCAATTGGACTCGGTTGCTCCAGAAAGGTTAAAAAACTCCCTTTTCTACTTCAATCAATTTAGGTTGAACGACATTCCGACAATGAGGTCTCAAAATAGTAGGGCCAATCAACCCTCTGTTATCCATGCAACATAAATATGCTATCACTGCAATGGATTATTTTACCCGGTGGGCAGAAGCTGCACCTTTGCAAATAGTAAACACTAATCAAATTGTGTTTTTCTTAGAATCTTGTATTATGTTGGAGACATTTACCACCATACACACTCATTTTGGTCAATTTTTCCTAGTTAAACCACTATCCTAAGTTTTATTGACTTAATTGAAATCAAAGGATCACTGTATGACATTAGCATGAGCACACCCACACCTACCATCAGTCAAGGAAGCTAACTTAGCCTTCTCCTACATCTGGGGAGGCTAACTGGAGCACTTCGGGGGTGATCTGAGTATCATAAATGCACTTTATTGATAACTGATGGTTACAATCAATTAAACAAGGCAGTGAAGGTGCCTCCCTTCATTAAATTGATTATTTAATGATTATTTAATAAACTAGAGTCAACAGGGGTGCCTCCAACCACTTTTGATGGTCGATTACACTTCAGTTAACCTCATCGGGGTTCATTGGAGTCATTGATGTTCTACCACTTGTTGGTTGGCTTGCAGTGACATGTGTCTAAGCTACTTTCAGTTAGACTCAGTCATTTATTGCACTTCAACTTCAGTTAGGGCTCAGTTGAGTCAATTAGGGTTTTGATCAGTGGTTAACTTGAGTGTTAACTATGGCTTACATTCAGTTAAGCTAGACTCACTCATTCAATTCGAATGACCTCCTTGGGAATTTGAATTGTCCTGGAATTCATGCTTCCAGCATGATCATTGTATTGTATTATTCATTATTCATTTGATTATACAGAGCTGCTACTTCCATTGCAGCACCATTTTGCCAATTTTATGATTATCTGTATGTATTCTTTGTGAGACTGTGTTTTTTAGTTCCTATACCACTGTGAAAAATTAATATGGTATTAGAGATCATGTCGGGATGAATCTCATATCTCTCAAAAACAGGATTTTTGACAGATATTGCACAAAAAATTGAGCAAAGCTCAAAAATTCCAGCACTGCACTAGAAGCCAAGGCTTACCACTTAATACCCCAAGTAAGGAAATTGTTGATCAAGCTTGCTTGATTAACTCTGCTGGGTGTGATGAAAGCGTAAAATGTGCAGTATTCCCGACCTTATGGTGCCCCTTTTGTTGTTATTTTCAGGTTTTAAACAGGTGAAAGAATTCGCTCCAGCAGTTTCAGACGGTTTCTTCCATAGAACTCTTAACTTTGTTCAATTTCCTCTCATGGAAAGGAGACAACAAGATCCAGCTACATGCCAGAGGACACTATAGGGTCACTATGGACACTGAAGAAGAGCCTGATTCTGTGATAGACAAAGCTATATTCTTGAACAAGAAAGATGAAGCATTCGAATTCTTGTGCCTCTCTGTTTCCCGGGATATTCTTTTCCATCTTTCGGGATTGAAGACTCCAACGGAAATCTGGGACAAATTGGAAACCCTGTATGGAAATCAAGATGATTTGAGAGTATACCAGCTTGAGAATGAGTTGGTGTCTCTCTAGCCTTCCAATTTTGAGACCTTGAATGACTTTTTGACAAAGTTCAATCACATTGTCTTACTATTGAAGCAAAGCAAAGTGGAGAAGGAGGATGATCAGCTCATCCTCGCCATACTCTCCAAACCTGGAGCTGATTTTTCATTTTTTGCCTCTACATTCAGTGCAGGGAAGCTCACAACCCCTGGATGGAAGATTCCTTAACCCAATGCCTTCATTGAGTCCCTAACAAGTGAACATTATAAGCTTGTCCATATGGGGATCATCAAATCCTACCATGGTCAATCCCTCCATGTCTCGGGGCCCAAATATATGAAGGGTAAACAAAAGCAGCAAAAGAACCCAAAAGATAAATTCAAAGCTCCTAAGCCTAAAGTTGAAAACCAGCAGCATGAAGAGTCTTTCGGTTCAAAGAAGAACAAAGGAAAAGGGAATCATGGAAAGGAGAAAGTCAAGTGTTCAAAATGTGGGAAGGGATTCCACCTTGAACATGTCTGTATGAAGAAGAATCTTGATGAAGCTACCTCTCTCCTTAAGAGAAATCACATCAATCTTTCGGAAAGCTTTCGGAGGAGAGATCAACAAGATTGGGAACCATAGCATGAAATAGGTCATTCCCTCATGGAAAGCACTCTTGATAGATTCTAGAGATTTGAACCACATAGTGGCTGAAAGAGACTCCTTCTCATCTTTGGAGACTGGCAAATCCATCCCCATCCACATGGGAGATGACTCCACCATCATTTTAGAAGAACAAGGTACTATTGATCTTGAGAATGGCTATTTTTCAAATGTTTTGTATGTACTATCTCTAGAATCAAACCTCCTGATTGTTTATCAAATGACACATATGGGAGTTCCCAAGAGAGTATCCTTCATCCCAAATGATGTAGAGATCATGAAACTTGTTCCAAAAGGCCTTGCAAACCAGCATGTTTTTAGACTATGAGTTTTCCCATTTTGTGGCAGATGCAAAGCCCACCACACTACTGAATCATGGAAATGAAGTTAGTAGACTGTGGCATGAGAGATTCAGCCATCTCAACTTCAAATACTTACAACAATTACAGAAAAATTCCATGGTTGAATGCCTCCCGGTCATCAAGGAAACCACTTGAATTTGCAAGGCATGTGTTGTTGGAAAGCACCCTGAGCACAAGTTTGATCGGGGGAAGGAAAGCCGAGCTACATGCATCTTGGGACTGATACATTCTAATATCAGTGGTCCCATTCCTATCACATCCATGAATGGATCAAGGTATATTCTGAATTTTATTGATGATTTTTCTAGGTACACATGGGTCTTCTTTATCAAAAAGAAGTCTGAAGTCTGAAGTCTATGAAAAATTCACTGAACTGAAGGCCTTGATAGAGAATGCATCTAGCCAAAATATCAAGATATTGAGATCTGATAATGGTAGGGAGTATTTCAATAATGATTTTCCACACATATTCTCCCAAAGTGGTATTCAGGATCAGCATTCAATTCCCTACACTCCCCAGCAGAACGTTGTAGCGGAAAGGAAGAATCTGTCTCTCAAGGAGATGACCACTTGTATGTTGGAATCAAAGAAGTTGGCTGCTAATTTGTGGGATGAATCCATGAATTCTGCAGCATACATTTAGAATAGAGTGACATGCTCATTTGTGAAATGGAATACCCCTTTCTAAGAATACCTCGGACACAAGCCGAATGTGTCGCACCTGCGGGTATTTGGGTCCACTGCATGGGCCCGAATTCCACTTGATAAAAGGACGGATTTGCAACCGCAAAGCATAGAATTTATGTTTATTAGGTATCTTGATAAATAAAAAGATTTCAAGCTTCTATATATAAAATAAAAACAGATCATCATCAAAAGGAGTGTCAAGTTCAATGAGCCTCTTCAAGAGGTGGAACTAGTGAGGGAGAAAACTGTTGAATTTCCTTCCTATTCTAATGAATATTTGGATGATGAAATTGGGGGTGATGACCCTGATTTGGATCCTATTATTTCTGATATCATTGTACAACAAACATCAGATGCTGAATAAGAACCTGAAGTACAAAATCATCTCCCAACATGGGCCCGACAGACACTCCTCCGCAGGAGATAACATTGGAAATCTGAATGATCCAAGGAGAACCCGATCTAATTTCCAAAGAGCGGGTATTACACTCTCTTGTAATAATTATTTTCTATCTAAATATTTATATTTGATGATAATTTTAGACCCAAATTCCTACTACCATGCTCGAAAGGATCCGAGATGGTAAGTTGCCATTTATGAAGAGATGAATTCTCTTCAAAAAAACACTACTTGGGAGCTAGTTTCTCTTCCTCTGGGAAGGAAATTGGTTCAATGAAAGTGGGTGTTTTAGAAAAATTTTGCTGCAGATGGAAGAAACTAAAAATATAAAGTAATTCTGGTGGAAAATGTTTTCTCCCAGGTCCAAGGTGTGGACTACCATGAGACTTTTGCACCGGTTGCAAAAATGGACTCCATCCGCCTAGTTTTGGCAATTTCCGCATCTAGGCATTGGGAAGTGCATAATATGGATGTTAAGTTAGCATTTATACATGGATATATTCATGAGAAGATATACATGAAGTAGTATAAGGGCTACATCTATGATCCATATTTGGTTTGCAAGCTAAAGAAGTCACTATACAAGTTAAAACAGGCCCCAAGAGAGTGGTATTCCAAGATGGATGCCTTCCTTCTCTCACAAAACTTCCAAAGGTGTAGATCATATCCAAATGTGTATATACAAAAGTTTGATAGTAATTTTATTATTATTCTTTTATATGTTGATGACTTACTGATCACAGGTAGCACAATTGCTTCTATTTCAGTCATCAAAACTACTCTCCACAATGCATTTGAAATGAGCGATTTGGGGCTCTTAAAACAATTTTTTGGGCTCGAAATTAAGCAAAATTCTAACGGGATAATGGTCACTCAGTCCAAATAAATATCAGACCTGTTATTCAAGTTTAACATGGCTGAATGTAGGCCTACACTCTTCCCTTTCCTTTTAGGCATCAACCTTGAAGAAGAAAAAAGCACACATCCCATGGACTGCACTATTTATCGACAACTAATTGGTAGCTTGTTGTACCTAAATCATTATCAGCCTGATATCTATTATGCCATGAATTTTGTATAAAGATACATGCAGCAGCCCCATGATATTCATTGGAAGGCATCCAAGAGGATCCTCCAGTACATTTAGGGAACCAGGACCTACGACATTCACTATGCTGTAGAATCCGAGCTAGAGCTAGTTGGATACACAGATTCCTATTGGGCGAGTGATTCTATTGATAGAAAGTCTACTTTTGGATATGTCTTCATGTTTGGTGGAGGCCCCATTTTTTGTTCTAGCAAAAAGCACTCCACCATATGTTACGGAGAGAAATTCCTATGGCTTAGGGTACCACAACAGACAGCTAGACTCCAGAAATCAATCTTTCCCAATATGCAATAGAAATAAAAACATTTAACACTAAAGGATAGAACCTCGTACCTTATTCCGGACGGTTGAAGTAGATCCCCGTTGAATTTTCCAATATTCAGCTTGAATTGTTATAACACTTCCTCAACAACAAGTAAACAATACAAGCATACTATATTTCATGGTGTTAGATATATTCTAGCATATATAATCAATAATGTAAAAGCATTTGACATATTCCAATGGATACAATATTCATTCAAATATACATTACTGGATAGGAAAAGATATTTCTATTAATATGAATAAGAGATTACAAGTGACAACCTCTGACGACACGTCTGCGAACTGGAGAAATTGAATCCCCCACTTGGGCCTCCACCACCTCAATCCTCCATCACTTCGATAGCAAGCATACTAGCAAAAGGAAAGCTTGGGAAGAACACAACAGTGCTCCAAGGGACAAAGGGATGCAGACTCAAGCATAAGTTCTAGCAACAATGGACTATAGTTTCGTTACTCTCAATTCTCTCTTATCTCCCATCCTTACTTTCAATGTATCAAGGGGTTCCTTATATAGCTTCATGAAGGATAATGAAGGGTCGAATCCAAGCGATCTCAAGGAATATGGAAGGCCAGGAGTCATATGAGTCAGATCGAAGTCAAGGAAAACTCCAAAAGGATTTGGATTATGCACACATCCCGATGTACGCGACTATAGGGGGAATATCCACGTATGTACACGGTTATCGGGGAAAAATCCGCGTATATCATTTTTCTTTTGTTTTTAGGGATGATCAAGGATACATCAAAAGACAAAAAGTGGTCCATAGGGGCTAATGAGTCTGCAATGGGACATGGGAAGGCCATACAATGCGTGATTCACCTAGTGTGGTGAAATATGCTAGAACAGATGCCCCCTAATGTATGAGATCAGAGGGGTTATGCGATGGCCGAAATACATTATAAGTCCATCCCAGAAATGAAGTGATGAAGGTACCCAAATGGAAGACTAGCCACCCAATCAGCATAGTACCATAATACAACTCTGCATATAATATGCAAATACATATAGCAGTCCTGGATACATAAGAGTACAATGGCCATGAATAGGCATGAAACATGATAACACATATGTGGTCATCGCCATGTACAATATACATAGATCAGAATCTCCATGATGAAGATATACAGAGGACCAGGATATCCACAAAGGCTGAAGATATACAATAGATCAAGATCTCCATAGTGGCTGGAAATGTCTGACATATACTGGAACAAGTCACGAGAGCTGAAATCTCATGAACACTGGCACGATCAAGGAGGTAGCATATAAGAGATGCCACCAATCTGGAAGGTCTTCTACACAAACTGTTATGAGTACATGTCCTACTATGCGAATAGAGGTGTCGAGGTCGAACATAGTAGTCCATCGTCTGATTACCGATCATTGATGTATACTGTTAACAGACACGAGATCACCCACCGATAAAGAAAATGGGAATCAAGGTACTAGAGTGCAAACTAACAAGTGTGAATAAATGTGTTGAGGTCGAACACTTGGGAGAATCCATCGATCAGGGGACATTGATGTATTCCCAAAATCGTCGATGGCGAGAGAACCTACCACTGATGACTGCAAGTCTCAAGGCACTCAAAATGACTCTAGACTCCAATCCCAGAATAAATGATCTGAAGTCGATGGGATGAAATCTGTTGGAAGGAGGGCATTAAGGCATCCCCCATCATCCAACACGAGGTACTCAGCAAAGCTGTATAATGTGGAAGGACTCGATTATAAGGTGCACGAACCAGTAACTGTACCAGGAATGGCTGACATGCAAAGTCAAGATAACTGAGGAATGGCTGACTCAGGTTTCAACTTCCTTCGAACAAGAGCATAACGGCATATGGTGATTGAAGCAAGGCAGCATAGACTCGATATACAAACTAGGACATCTCTATGTTGCAGGAGGCATCAATAGAGGCTCCATAGGGACTGGAAGCATAACCAGTCGGTGGAGATAAACTCAGATAAACGAGTACAGCTCCTAAAGTCAAACTATAACTCAACCAATGAATGTGATATACAGTGCTCTGTTCGAAGGCGACACGAATCGACAGCTGCCAAAGATAATATCTTTTCTTGTCCGGCTTTTTGGTTTTTTTATTTTTTTGGACTTTTTCAGTTATTTGAAAAGCTTGAAAAAAGAATAAACTAGCTTTATAGTTACAAACTAGGAGGAGACGAGTGTCATAAGGTCAAACAAACTAGTTCCAAGCAGTGGAACATACCTATGCTCAATGCAAGGATACATGTGTAGGATATCGACACTCGGGGGAAAATCCCCTCCCGGTAAAAAGGGAAATCAAGCTGCGAAGGATATAAAAATGGCTCTGCATGGCTAGACATGAGACAAGCTTAGGCTATATGGCTGAAACGCAATGTCAGGGGAGCCGGCATAAAGCTCAATAAGACAGGAAAAGCTCATGATAATGCATCCACAACTTGATACAAGGGAGTCTGGAGGGAACATGGCCAGCATAAGATCAAGAGGAGTATGAGGCTCTTGCGAAATGTCATGGCAGTACTATACAACAGACTCCCGGACCTAAGAGAGGACTCATAGCATGGGCACCAAATACAAATAAGGTGCTAACTAGGGTACCCATGTAAGGTGAGGCTCTACCACTCATATCATGCCACTTCTAAAGTAGCAAGGAGGTTCCGTGACATAATAGAGTGGGTTCGTACCTAAGGATACAGTGACATGGTCATAAGGTCATGCAAAATGCAAACGGTGGTGAACCTAACCTATATGCCAGTGTAGACATGATACCTGAGATAAGCACGAACGGTCGCTGGTCACAAAAGAAGCATCCAACAGACAACTTCAGACCCAAGGAAGACCCAACCACACTCACAACCCACCCAACAACTTCCCATAACATCAGACTTACCAAAAGGGAGGATGTACGCGACTGTATAAAGAACAGCTGCGTATGTACGCGACTTTTAGCCAAAAATCCGCGTATGTACGTGACTTTCAGCCAAAAACCCGCGTATACAGAGAAGGAAGTGGTAAAAAGTAGGTCAAGGCCAAACCAATAAAGGGGAGTTTCAATGGACAAACATACTATAAAATGCGACATAGAAACAGAGAGAAATAGAGAGCAAATCAATAATATCAAGCCCATTGTGCCCGTAAACCCCCAAATAAAAACAACGGACATCCCCAGCAGAGTCGCCAATTCTGTTACGGAGAGAAATTCCTATGGCTTGGGGTACCACAATAGATAGCTAGACTCCAGAAATCAATCTTTCCCAATATGCAATAGAAATAAAAACATCTAACACTAAAGGATCGAACCTCATACCTTATTCCGGACAGTTGAAGTAGATCCCCGTTGAGCTTTCCAATCTTCAGCTTGAATTGTTATAACACGTCCTCAACAACAAGTAAACAATACAAGCATACTATATTTCATGGTGTTAGATCTATTCTAGCATATATAATCAATAATGTAAAAGCATTTGACATATTCCAATGGATACAATATTCATGCAAATATACATTACTGGACAGGAAAAGATATTTCTATTAATATGAATCAGAGATTACAAGTGACAACCTCTGACGGCACGTCTACGAACTGGAGAAACTAAATCCCCCACTTGGGCCTCCACCACCTCAATCCTCCATCACTTCGATAGCAAGCTTACTAGCAAAAGGCAAGCTTGGGAAGAACACAACAGTGCTCCAAGGGACAAAGGGATGCAGACTCAAGCATAAGTTCTGGAAACAATGGACTATAGTTTCGTTACTCTCAATTCTCTCTTATCTCCCATCCTTGCTTTCAATGTATCAAGGGGTTCCTTATATAGCTTCATGATGGATAATGAAGGGTCGAATCCGAGCTATCTCAAGGCATATGGAAGGCCAGGAGTCATATGAGTCAGATCCAAGTCAAGGAAAACTCCAAAAGGATTTGGATTATGCACACATCCCGATGTATGCGACTATAGGGGGAATATCCGTGTATGTACATGGTTATCGGGGAAAAAGTCGCGTATATCACTTTTCTTATGTTTTTAGGGATGATCAAGGATACATCAAATGACAAAAAGTGGTCCATAGGGGCTAATGAGTCTGCAGTGGGACAGGGGAAGGCCATACAATGTGTGATTCACCTAGTGTGGTGAAATCCCCTATAACACCATAGCATTGTATTCAGCAAAGGTAGAGTATCAAGGAGCGGTGAATGCTTCCATCCAAGCTGTTTGGTTGCAAGGCATTATTTTAGAGTTTGATCTTGGTAGTACTTTTTCCACTGTCCTCTTTTGTGACAATCAAAGTGCTATTAAGATATCCATGGATCCAGTTACCAGGAAGAGGACCAAGCATGTAGAGATACACATGCACTATATCAAGGAGCTAGTGCATGACAGGACCATCATTCTGCAATACTACCCGATTGATGAGCATATTGCAGACATCTTCACCAAGAGATTTTTAGAAAAGAAGTTCACTTACCTCCGTTCACTGTTGGGGGTGAGCTCATCAGGGTGATCCAACTACTTTCAGTGTTCAGTGTGAGGGGGCAGGGGTTCCCACTGGTTTTTCCCTCTTTTCCTCACTTAGTTTGTTTTGAGCATTGTTTTTAGTTTCAGTATTGTACAGGGTGACCTATGGCCTTTGTTGTTAGGTCCCTAGCATTCTTATGCACTTTATGTTTTCTACTCCTCCTGAGTATAGCTTAAGGGGGTATGTTGGAGACATTTACCACCATACACACTCATTTTGGTCAATTTGGCCTAATTAAACAACTATCCTAAGTTTTATTGACTTAATTGACATCAGAGGAGCACTGTATGACATCACCATGAGCACACCCATGCCTACCTTCAGTCAAGGAGGCTAACTTAGCCTTCTCCTACATTCAGGGAGGCTAACTGGAGCACTCCGGGGGTGATCTGAGTGTCATAAATGCACTTTATTTCTAACTTATGGTTACAATCAGTTAAACAAGGAAGTGAAGGAACCTCCCTTCATTAAATTGATTATTTAATGATTATTTAATAAACTAGAGTCAACAGGGGTGCCTCCAACCACTTCTGATCATCAGTTACACTTCAGTTAACCTCATCGGGGTTCATTGGAGTCATTGATGTGCTACCACTTGTTGGTTGGCTTGCACTGACATGTGTTTGAGCTACTTTCAGTTAGAATCAGTCATTTATTTCACTCTAACTTCAGTTAGGGCTCAATTGATTCAATTAGAGTTTTGATTAGTGGTTAACTTGAGTATTGACTGTGGCTTACATTCAGTTAAGCTAGACTCACTCATTCAATTCAAATGACCTCTTTGGGAATTCGAATTTTCTGGTCATTCATGCTTCCAGCATGATCATTGTATTGTATTATTCATTATTCATTTGATTATATAGAGCTGCTACTTCCATTGCAGCACAATTTTGCCAATTTTATGATTATCTGTCTGTATTCTCTGTGAGACTGTGTTTTTAGTTCCTAGACCACTATGACAAATTAATATATTATTACTCAATTTGGTGTACCTGACTCTCTTTTTTTCTATAATGATTCTTACTTTTCCTCTGTTTAATTAATAGAACTTACTTTGGAAAAAGAAATTAGATTCAAGTATTCTTTTAGTTACTATCCTCAGGGTAATGTCTTGGATGAATATACTAACAAAAACTTACTCAAGATTCTAAAGAAAAATATTGCCACACATCATCGAAATTGGCACACAACCATACATAATGCACTCTAGGAAGATAGAGCGACTCCAAAGTCCTCAATAGGAAATTCATCTTTCTTTCTTGTTTATGGAATAGAATCCATTTTACCTCCTAATTTTTTTTTACCTTCTCTACAGTTGGCACAATCCATACAAGATGAAAATTGTTCAGCTATGGAGAAGAGAATCAACACTCTGATCAAACTTGAAGAAGATAGAGAAAATGCCAAACAACACTTTGTAAAACATCAAAAAATTGTAAAATCTTGGTTTGACCAGGCCTTACTTTCTAATAGATATTTTCAGGTAGGTGATTTGGTGTTGAAATGGGATAAATCCCATGAAGATAAAGGTGAACAAACCAAATTTCAGCGTCTTTGTTTAGGTCCTTATAACATTTTTGAAGATTTAGGCCCAAGTACTTTTCGACTACATAATTTGGAGGGTAAGTCCGAAACCTTTCTGGTAAATGAGTTGATTCTTAAAAAATATTTTCACTAATTCTTTCAAAATTTTTAATTTGTATATAATTTGTTTATGTTGTAAATAATTATACAACATTTTCTTATTTTAGTTTTTAATTTTCCTGGACATTCATGATACATATTTTTATCTACAGTTTAACTTTTTCCTACTTTAAATCTTTTCATCTGTAAATATCCTAGAGTCATTCAAAGTTAATTCTCTTTAAAGATTGATTTTCATAACTAAATAAAAATCACTACTCTTCACAATATTTAAATCTCTAGTATACATATTCTTATCAAAGAAGGTATTTGTAAATAAATAAACCCTAGTTGTTGAATTTCAGTTTGTTCATTTATTTTGAGTAGTTGTGATAAATTCTAATCTTTTAATTTTCTTAGAATAATCAGATCTTCTTAAATCTAAAAGCAACTTGTTATAATATTATAGATATTTGTAAGTATGATTAGGATTAATCCTCTATAGTTTGTTTCTTTATAGTAAAAATAGCTAGTTAGTTACCTTTTCAAAACCTGATACTTAGAAAATCCTTATCAATTTGAATTATGAGTCATCTATAAGCTTATTTACAATCTGAGAATTTTCTTAATCTATTTCATTCATAGATTTCTGATGATATAAAAATGGGAACGGGAAGTCTCGGTAATGAGTCGGTCTGATCAGGATCATGAATATCACTGGTATGACATTACCAAGAAATCTACTAGTGGCTCTTGGTTATTTGATCAAGAGATAGGTGGTCTCAGTAATGAGCCATTTGATTCATTTTTTGGTGATGTTTGTGAGTGATTTTGTATTTTGATTACCAATCTAGGATGGTGATTCCCTCTTTTATCTAAAAAAATTAAAAAATTAAAAAAAAATCAATTCAATAATTGGAACATATTTAAAAAAAAATTCAGATAAGTGAATATCTGCATCTTTATTTTGAGTACTTTGTTTTGACAGCATAACCTTTTAGCTCATCTTCAACAAAAATATTTGTTAACGAAAATGAGGATAGTTCTGAAAAAATATTTGCAAATATGAATATCATTAGATAATGGTTTTACCATATTGAGATTTTATGATTTCTCCAAGCAAATCTTAAGATTATGTTTTGCACAGTTATTTGAGATAATATGGGTAGAGATAATTGGTTTTCCCAGGTATGTTGCCATATGGTGGTAGGAAACAACCTTCTCACGTTTTTATCTTGTTTTAATCAATAAAAATTGTGAACAACATATATCTTTATGAATTCTTGAGAAATTTATAAAGAGTGTTTTCAGAATATGTGATTCTGAAGGTACTCTTAATCTTGGAACATATATTGCATTAGAGAAAATCATTTGCAAGTACATTGTTATGAATTGTTGAGTTTATCATTCAAAATTCATTTAGCATATGGTAAATCAATTCTTTATATAATCATATTTTCTTCATTGAATTTCAATTACAACCTGCTAATATCATTTCATAGCTAATATAAGTCTTGCATATTTGATTTTCAATATTCCTTCTATATAGTTTCTCATGATTAAATAATTTGATTTATAATATTAGGAAAAATAATAATAATTAACTTCATGTTTTATATATTGTTACTATTTTTTTATGTATTAAAACAAGAAAGTTATAAAACCTATGCCTAACATTAATAATTAAAACCCTATTCGAACTATGCAATAAGAAAATAATCAAACCCCCATTTGAATTTCACCTTGGTTGTGATAAGAATGCATGCAAATTAAGATTTCACACCATATGGTATCTATCCTAGATGGGATTTTATACATGACTCATTGAATCTTGGACACTTGTTGATCAAATGTACAATTTGTGTCATTTCATCACGTCCATAGATATTTGAAAGGTCATTCTTATTTATGATACATGTATAGAATCATGATTTCATTCTCTATATCATTATGATTTTGTTCTTCATACCATCTGCTTGTTTATCAAAACCCTGGAATGGAGTTAGTTGTGTTTTGGTTGCGCAAGGTATGGAATCTAGGGTTTTTACAAGAGGAATGGTTAACCTGGTGCATAATATCCATTAGAAAAGACCCTTACCATTATTGTCCACTCTATATAGTCATGATGGCACCCTTGTGCAAGTTCGAGCTGACTAGTATTGAGTTGCTCGATATTGAACCAGACGTTGCTCGGTTAATCGATAAGGTTGGATGGGGAGATTTTTTTAGAAGCTTCAATGGGCATAACATTGAGGTAACCTATCGATTTTCCTTATCCCTTAGGGAAAACATTGCACAGATTAGGGATTTAAGATTAGTTATATCTAAGGATTATGTAGCCAAAGCAACAAAGTTACCTCAGACTGGAGAAAAGTGGTTCAAACGAGGGGAAATAAATTAGACCAAGTGGTCCAAATAGTTTTATTACCCTTGCCTGCAAATTTTGATGAGAAATTTGGGAACCCTACAAAATTATTAAAACCCCAGTGACGACCCTTGCTTCAACTAATTGTCAGGTACATAACCTGTGATGGTCATTTCTCCTCTAGGAATTATTATCATATAAGGATATTAATGACATTTAGGGCGTATAAATTGAATTTACCTTTCTTTTTGTTCAATAGATTAGAAAAATGGCAAATGCAATTTAGAGTACTATAGGAAATCGAGATCATAGCTTGTTTCATCATGGTTTAATTAAAATCTTGGTTCAATATTGACTATCATTCATTAGCAAAAATTGGGATCAATTTCTGGTTGAGAATGGTTTTGGTCCAAGAAATTTTTGGCCTTTTGTTGTATCTAGATCTCGACAAAAGAGAAGGATATTTTCTATTAGGGAAGCCTCTGTATTAAAACCTGATGTCAACCCTAAGGAGTTAAGTGACAGTCAACCGACCCTATCAAAATATTTAAGTATCAATGAGACAAAGGGTAAACATATGACAATGGGTAGGATTTCTATTGTTTCATAGCTTGTTGAAATTGATAAAATACCTATCCAAAAACCTGATACATTTTTCAAAATCCAAAAAACGAATTCTATCATATTTGATGAACTCAAACCTAATCAAAGAGATTCAATATCTGCAACTGCTCGTAGATTCACTGGGAGTATGGCCATGATAGTAACTCCTGCAACATTTCAACAACAAAAAGAAATGCCATTACTTGAGATCATTAGTGAGGATGAAAATATGTTTCCAAAGCATGAAATTACTCAGGATGATGGATATATTGAAAAGACTTGTAAAGAAAATAATCTTATGATCGATTTGCTTAAGAAATGTTTGGACAAGCAATCCCCATGTATATCTGAATTAAAACCATCATCTACATGAAATTATTCACTTGCTAGAAGCAATAAGAGTCTTCAAAAAACACTTAAACATGCTTTTAGAAGCAGGATATCTTGATTAGAAGCTAAGGTTGAAGAGTTGCATGCTGGTGCATTATGGAAGGATGAAGAAATCAAAACGCTAAAGGGATAATTGGTGGATTGGGTAAACAGGTTCCAGGAACTAAAGCTAAAGAAAGACAAATATAAATATGTTAAGAGATCCTTGACTTTACCCTTGAACGATTACTTAAACAATCTAAGAAGCAAAATTTTAAAATCATGAAATTGCAGGCTAGGTTATTTGAAGCAAGAAGAGGTGCTAAATTGTAGATTTCAACTTGAAATTTCTATTGTTATAGTTAAAAATGTTTTTTATTTCAATGGGTAAGAAGATATGTTAATTAGCATACCCACATAATCATAGATTCTGTGGGCATGCTTAAATTTTGATTGCAGATTGTTTTAATTTTTAATGCAATTTTAAATGAAATTAATGAATTGTTAATTGGTTTTAACAGATGGTTATTCGGATGCGCTTTGATAATGGTTGTTGTTAGATACAATTGAATCTTACTACCAGGTGTCACCCTTTGTGATGATTTGGATAGAAGGTATCTTTGTTGGATGTATTTTGATTTTGATGATGTTACTCTCATGAAGATTTTGATACCAAATGATGGAACAACTCACCCTTTAGAGGATCTATATGCCAGGTGTTTCTCGTGTCTTGCATGGATCCATTTCAGTTTTGTGGATGACGTTACTATGAATATTATTAGCAACTATTAAAACAATTACTCATTACAACGATTTAGCCAGATGTATTCCTTTGAGGAATTATAGATCAAAACAAAACAATTATGTGAATCATTTGTTTTAATTGCTTGACAGCTGTTAGAAACTCAATGTCTATTTTTAGAGATTAGTTGCATAAAATACTGAAGGTAGTTAATTAGTTTTGGTTATATAAAACATGAGAATCACCTAAAAATGGGATTCGAGTAAGACTAAGAAGATTGTATATTGGAGTAAATACATAATGTGCTCCAAGCTTCTATCAAAATTTCGTTCTTGTGATGTTTTTAGCACTTGTTCTAAAACTGGTATCACTTTAAGTTCAGTTTTATGAATATACATATATATTCTCTATATTAACTTTCTTCTTCTTAATCATTTACAATTATGCTTTGAGATAATTGTATGAATGTTGACTAAATTACTCAAACCAAAATTACATTTTTGTGTTTGAAACAAATATTATATATGTCATGTTAGTTAATTTTTATTAATTGGATTTGACTGTGTAATATACATATACATATACATATACATATACATATACATATACATATACATATACATATACATATACATATACATATACATATACATATACATATATATATATATATATATATATATATATATATATATATATTAATTGGTTAGTTTGTTTGTGTACACGTGTTGGATTAATAAGTTAATAATTTTTACATTCAAATATTTAAATGTTAAACGTTAATTGTTTGACTTTGACATTTATGTTTTAGAATAATAAATAATTTATTATTTATTATTCTTTTATCATAAAATATTATTAAAATAGAAAGTTATTTATAATTATATTAGCTTTGATAGTTTTCTTTGATAGTTATATTTTTTAACTATTTTGTTATTTATACTGTCAAATAGACTGTTAACATAGCTAGTAAGTTTACCCTTGGCCAAGATATGATTAAGTAGTTTAGATTAAATTTCATTTTTTAGTTTAATTTTTCTATTTTGATTTAGTAGCTCTTAAATAGATTTCATATTATAGTTAGTTATCTTTCATGTTTTAAGCATTTTTTATAATAAATCCTAAAAACATAGTAGTTTCATTAGAGTTTAGTTTAGCTTTTACTTTGTTAATTAGCTTAGGACATGCCTTTTCTAAGTTTTAGTGGTATGACACTCCTTAAGAGAGTGAAACGTATATGGTATCAAGACCACAAACTATGAAAATTAGCCATACCAAACATATCGGGGGCTACAGTAAACACCTTGTGTGGGTTAGTTTTTCTGTAGTTGGCCTCATTTAGAAAATCCAACCAACACTAAGTCATAGTTGAAGTCGACCACCACAATGTGTTGGTTTTTCCATAAGTGAAGCCCAACCAAGAGTATGTGCTCCCATTTTTCATCATTGTAAGCAATGTTAAGGATTTTATCTTGTAGCATCCATCCCATTTGTGATTTCTAACAAAATAAGACCTGGATGTCCTGGAGTTCATTGGAGCAAGAAGCCAGAACAAGCTAGTGAGGCTAGCAGCTCAAACTTACTAAGGATGTCACTATGCCTACTAGAAAAGAACAAGTGGGAGATAGGTATATGCAGGAGCCTATCATTCCTCGGAAGAAACAAAAATACTTCCCGCTCCCCTCCACTGGAGAAGGAAGGATAACATGAAGAAGAGGACAATGTGGAAGAGATCTTTCTGAAAGGCCAAGGTTCGGGAATAAGACCGATGGGGTTTTTTTTCTACATTTTATTCGACCAGTTAGTAAATGTTTTTAAACAAAACCATGATTATATGGAGCACTCTTTTGATAAAATTTCATAGTAGACCTAAAAAAATCCCCCACATCAGATAGTTGAAGCACTTCCAAAGTAGTCAACACAGAATCTCCCTGACCTGACAACTGAGAATCCACCAGAACCATTGCAGGAAAAAGAAGAAAAAGGGCATGCTGCAACTACTCGCTAGGATGGTAAACATAGCCCTCAGCAGAACCATAAGGAGGATAGGATGGTTGGTTGCTACATTGTCAAAGATTGTGAAGCAACTACTGTCCAATATTGATGTAGCATGCCTGTTTCAGAAGGAAAACAAATAAT
This sequence comes from Pseudotsuga menziesii, assembly GCA_001517045.1. Lineage (NCBI taxonomy): Eukaryota > Viridiplantae > Streptophyta > Pinopsida > Pinales > Pinaceae > Pseudotsuga > Pseudotsuga menziesii. The sequence goes on along the minus strand of LPNX010840821.1, from coordinate 763,867 downwards.
AGTTGGATGGCATGCACTTTGTGCTTCACATAGATCCCAAGATAGCATTGGTGTAGACATCGGTAGTCGATGGTACTAACAGGGAAGAGGGTTTAAAGAATTAGGTTGAAGGATAAATGCATAGAAAGTTACACCTTATCCCCTTCTTCATCTCATCATTATACCTAGAAAATAATTCAGATGTATGTCAATTAACCTACAACAAGTTGGATTTACACTATGTGCCAATAGTAGATATCCACCATTTTCTGACAAAAATCATAGAAAAATTAAGTGACGGGAATATGGAATTGAGTTAGTCCTATGTTAACTTGAAGCAATCACATGAGGAAGGGTCCATGTAAGGAAAGTGTTGGAGTTTTAGGTATATAAATCTTATGATGTGCTTACATCCCTAGATCAACTACATGGACATTAGCTCATACTAGTTGAGAAATTTGGCCACATCATGGATACAGTAGTTGTGTTGCACTAGGAAGCATTGGAAATTTGAGCAAAGGTGAAGCTAGAACCATCTCTAGAAGAGCTCAAGTTAGTGAAACAGATTGAGGAATCTATGTAGGCACTGAACCATACTAATCAAGCAATTGAAACTTTAGGAGGAGTAGTGCAATACATTTTTTCCATCTAGAACCATCTATCAAATATTATAGACCTCTAGTAAGTGGACTATAGCATTCAAGAATATGGGGTGCAAGTCAATGCTACAAAGAAAAGCATGAGACAAATTCCCCTAGCATCCAAGAAAGAAGTGATGGAAAACATAAGTCTTTAATGTCCCCATTCTGGTAGCATTGTGGTCAAACCACTAACCCATTCAATTCCCATGGGTTCTAGTGGAAAATTAGATTAATTATTGAAGTAGTGAATTAATTTTGACCTATAGTAGCATGCATAATTAATTTAAGATATGAAAGGGTGGTGTATGCTGATAATTTTTGAATATTTAACTATATATTTTTTGTTTTATGAGTTTCACGTCATCTAGGTGGCTCAAGAGGGAACATAGATGGATGGATAATCCCATATGAGGTGTTTCCTTCAAGGGATTTGGGAAAAACAACCAAAAGCAGGAAAAGTAGCTAAAAGAGGGAAAATCAGTTAAAAGAAGCAAAGAAACATAAAGAAGGAAAGTAGCTCAAAAGAAGAAAGGCATAGTTTCCAAATTTTTGCAAAAGGTTCATAAAGGATAAGTAACTGTCAAGAAAGAAAGAAAAAATTTACCAAATATTTTCCTAATTTTGATTTAGAAAGTGGGATAACTTCTAATATCTAATGAAAATAATATTAATCATTATTTTCATGAGAAACTCTAGAAGGAGGAAAATACAAGAGAAGTTTATAAAATGAGTATCAAAGCCTCCTTGAAGAATATTTTGGCCATTTTCTTTATTCATCTTGAAGAGCTCTAAGCCTTTCTTTGCTTGGGTGATGTTCCCCTTGCAACCAATCCAGACAGGTGCCCCTTCTGTCCATTGTAGCAGTTGAGAGAAATCTTCACTAGTGAGTGAGTAGTTGGACACCCTGTTTATCTCATTGTGGAAAATTCTTGCAGGAATTCCATGCCATTCCCTTTCTCTTTCCATCTCTTAAAATTTTGTTCATATTCTATGTACTTTCAGTTGTCCAATTGCAAGTGTTTGTAGTAGCTTGTTAATGCAATCATATGATGAATGTTGTAATGCTCTCTAAGAGTAATCGAACCTATACATGATGTATGAAAATTAAATGTGTAGACTTACATAATCCAATAATAAATCATGTGTGTTGCTTCTTTACAATAATTCTTCTTCTACTGCATTCTTCTTCCATTATGCTTCAATGTAATGGCAATTTGGACCAGTTTTGACTTTCGATGTAAAAACTAAATCTCTGCTCAACCAAATTTGATTTTGTAAATTGCTATTATAGGTAGGTAAGAAAAAATGGGACCCAACCCTACCTTAACATCTGAAATCTAAGTGGCTTAGGTACTATTTGGGTCGAGTTGGAAATCGCCTAACTGAGTTGTCCTAAATTTCAATTTCTTCTCCTAGGGAATCCAAATTGCAAAATAAATTTTCAAAATCTACAGAAATTGTCTCCTACTATATATTACGACTAATTAGTTGCATACTAGATACATATAGAGTGCACCAAAATCCATTGGGTTCCCACAAAATTCCTATGGTTATTACCTTCTAGCCTTGGTTTATCCAAAGGAGACTTCCCATGCGTGATGCAACCAGAAAATGTGCCTCTATCAAAGTAAGTGTCTTATAGTGGGTTATGGGAGATTCTTAGACTATTTTAATACCCTGCAAAGAATTCATATCATAGAATAATAATCGTCCAGTTCCATTCAAATAGATTTTGGAAAAGACTAGTTCCCATTGCCAATTTCTAGCTAGTCTTGAGTGTGGGTCCAAGGTGTAAGAAAATTGTTTGTCAAAAGAACAGAAATAGGTTTTCTCAACCATATTTCTAATCCATATAAAATATTTTATCAGTAAAATATATATTTCTGAATTCATTCCCTTTCAACCACACCATAATCCATCATTGTCGGGAATTCTATGAAAATCATTGTTTTGAGGGAGATTGGAAATACACAAGTCTTGGATTCAATTTTATTGAGCTAATATATTTAATATCATATTGGGGATATTACAATGGTATCATAGCATGGTCCTATGCACCTATTAGCTGCAAAACTACATTTCTAATTGTATGAAGAAGACAAAAATTGAAGTTATGAGGGTTGTACCAGAAATTAAAGATGAGTTTGAGCAGTATGAAGAAGAAATTATTTACACTGATGGAGGGTTGCAGATGTCACGAGATGAGGATGATGGTTACTTCTATTATCAAATATACAATGGATACAATGAAACCAAACTTCCGAGGAGTCTTGAAGAGGAATTAGTAAAGAGATCAACAATAAATGCAAACATGCCTCACTATTATTAGGAGTATCTGGCATTGGGTAAGGATTCTTGTTCAATTTTTTCTTTCAAAAATTATTTTACTTACAAGTATGGATTCTAGTCCCAAGGTAGGGAATATGATTCTTTTAAGATCAACAAACCATATGAAACTCAAATTATCATTAATCCATATTTATGTGGGAATCAAATGAAAGAACAGAAATAGAACCACATACACATATATATTACAATGAAAAAAGAGATACAGTAAACACATAATCTATTAAATGGTAGAAATAGAAAAAACTCTAAAATAAAATAGCTAGAATGGTGGTATCTATCTCTGAGAAGAGATGTGATCGCTATAGTCATTTGTGGTAAGCTAAATTACAAAAGGACGCTGGAAGGGCCTATTTATCATAAACATGAGAGAAATTAGCCTAAAAATCCCGAAAATAACACTAAAGACGAAACGTATTAAAGTTTGCAATCCCAAGGTGGTTAGTTGAACAATTAACTTCTTGGAGTCATAACATTTGCATATGATCTCTATTTTTGGCTCTCAATAGCCGATAGGAAAGGTCTATCCAATATTTACATATTTCAACAAGTTTTGAATTAATGTTGTTGAAAAACATTCTGTTCCCCCACCCTACAACCCCCGAACATGCACCCCCCCTCCCCCCTAACCCCCTTCCCCGCTCGAATTTACAAAAAACTTCGTTTAGATCCTCAAAAGGGCCCCATAAGTTTGGGACCTTAAAATCCGTAAAACAATAACTAGGAAACTATGAAAATGGAAAATTATTTTGAGCTAATGGAATAGGTGGGTGGCCACTGATATCCATACAAATCATTCCTCCCCCCTTAGGAAACAATGGTCTTCATTGTGTCAAATCCCTTATCACATGTCAATCTATGTGTTGAGTTGAGCTCCTAGTGTGACATTTGTTGAAGTGAGAAGGATGTGTTTCTTTGACATCTTCAAAGGGTTGTTATTGTTGTTGATGGATACATTGGGTTTGTTCAAAACTTTTGGTTTCTATGTTATCCTTGGTATGAACCAGTGTGGATGATTACTTACTAGAGAAGCACCTAGAATGCGTGGCCTTGCACCATAGAGGTACTCAAATGGACGGGGAAATAATGACTTTGTGTTATTCTTATTTCTATTGAGAAGAGGGACCCTCTGTAGAGATTGTGGTGGTATTTTTGATATGATGTTCTCCTTTAGAGGAAATATTATCTTCCTTCCCTTATTGGTTGGGGTAGGTGCGACTATCTCTAGTATCCGGTAGACTTGTCCTCCCAAAGTAACAATGATACTACGAGCTCATGACTCATATATAGCATGACGTTTCCACATATATGGTTGCCCTAAAATAACATAATAAACTTCAAGTGGAGCCACATAGCACAATACCTAATATTCTAATGGATTGATGTTGTATGGTAGGTAACATTGATGACCAACGTGGATACCTCATCCTTGGCTTATCCAACCAATGTTGTATTGTTGTAGGCATGGTGTTGTCAGTATCTCCAATTTATTAATGACTTCAACTGAGAACACATTATTTTGGGTTCCATTATCAACAACAAACTGTAGTGAGATTCCCTTCACCCACATCTACGAGTGGAAGAGGTGCACCTCTACAACTGAATCTTCAAGTTCCTTTGGTTAAATCTATGTGGTATCAACAGTGACACTAGGTTATGCCTTAATGATCTACTTCCCCTGATCTACGCCTATGACATTGGGTTTTGAGTTAGAATTGAAATGAGGATATGATTCTCAATCTTTGATCTCAACCACCAATAAATGATTTGAGAAACATTCATTAGTGTTGTGTTAGGCGCACTTGTGGAACTCGCACCACTTTCTAGTGTCCTTATTTGTATTTTAGTTACCATTATTTATTTGTGAAAGCGACTAGTGGTCCTTTTTTTTCATGTGTTATGTGAGCCATAGTTTCCCTTACCTTGCTTCTACGATGGATTCGCAGGTCCATATTCTTGGTTGATCTTATGCTAAAATTTTTGCTCAATTTTAACAACATACTTATAGGAATATTTGAGTGAAGAGATGTCCAGGAATTCCATCAATGTTCCTATGTATCAATGTAGGCCACTATGATATTTAAATACCAGATTTCACACAAATTCCTTGACAACCAGCTTTGTGCAGAAGGTATGAAAGCTTTTGGTGTACTCCGACACCATTTTCTCGCTCTCTTGATGTAGAATGGTCCATTTTTTGTATTGTTCATCATAGTTTCCCATAGGGTAATATTTTTCCTAAATAGAATCTATAAAAGAGTCCCAAGTGGGATTGGACTCAAACATTCCAGAATCCTATGTTAATTTTTTATCTCAATTAGTATCCTACCAATTTTTGACATGGGGGGGCACCTTAAGGAGCATGAAGGTGATATTTTCCCTGTTGAAAAAAATTGTGGACAGAGAAATACCCTTCTAATATATTCAACCATTTATCTATGACATTGGAATCAATATTTCCTTCAAATAAAGGTATATCAAAGTTACATGTACCTTGAAGGGAGTTGCATCTCCGAAACAACTTCTTGTTGAAGGTGCATCCACCATTGTTGGCATTCATTGAAGGATCTAGGAGAACTTATCCATCATTTCATTCCTTTGTCATGGATAGATTCCTATAGAAAAAAATTAATAGGATATCATGATTCATCATATCTCTTTTGTTCCACCATGGGAGGCCTCTTAGGCCGACGATAGTGGTCACTCCCTAAGTGAAACTAGTTCTAGAACCAACTCTTTGTACCCTGACCTCATCGGGGACATGCACTGAGAAAAAATCAAAGAGCATATTCATTTTGATACCACTGATCCAGATTTATGTGGGAATGAAATGAAAGAACAAAAATAATACCACATACACATATATTCAAAGGAAAAAATAGATACCGTAAACACATATTCTATTAAATGGCGGAAATAGAATAGGCTATAAAATAAAATAGCTAGAATGGTGGTAGATATCTCTGAGAATATATGTGGATTCTATGCTCATTAATGATGGGATGAATTAAAAAAGGAGGCTAAAAGGGACTATTTATCATCAAAATTATGTAAATAACCCTAAACTTCCAAAACATAACACTAGAAGATGAACTATCATAACGTTTGCGACCCCAACGTGGTTAGTTGAATAGTTAACTTCCTGAGGTCATAAATTTTGCATATGATCTCCATTTTGGGCGCTCAATAACCCATTATAAAGGTCTATTTTATATTTACATCTTTCAATTGGGGAAAATGAATGACATTGGCAACCATTTTCCTTCCCCACCCACCCTCTTCCGAATTGCAAAAAAATGTTTCTTTGGGCCTCAAAACGACCCTAGAAGTTTGGGACTTGAAAAATGGTAAAACAATAACTAGGAAACTATAAAAATGGACAATTATTTTAAGCCAATGGAATAGGTGGGAGGCCATCTATATCCATCTAGATCAACCGTGAGAAATTTTGAGTTTTCTTCAAATAAAGGTTCCAAAAATTCTTGTGAAGGAAGTGGCTCGAAAAATGAAAAATTTGGAATCTGTGATCTGTTGATGTATTTGTAACTTTGAAATGTATTCACTTGTATATTATACCCCAATGTCCCTATTGGGAGTATCAGTGATGTAATTGTGTCATGTCATATCCCGATGATCCTATTGGGAGAATCAATAAAGTAAACAAGTCATGTAAAGTGATTGAGGGTAACCCTCTTTATTGTTCAAGGGTTAAAGTCCCCACAGTTGCAGGGCACTAGGGTTATTAGACTCTCCTAGAGAATTCGGCCCTAGTGAGTTAATGTCAAGTCAGGAATTAGTATAAATAGAGAGTGATCCTCTCTATTTATCACATAGACACACACTCTCCGTTGTAGCTCGCATAATTGAGAGAGAGAGAGACTACTGCTGTCAGGAGATCATCTTTGTATCTTTGGGTTTTACTTTTGGTGTTGATTATGTCTCTAAGGAAGTTGCAGGGTTTTCTCCTTTATCGTTTCCCCAAGGAAAATCTTTGTGTTCATTGTCTCTTGTGATTGATTTTTGTGCTTGTTATTCTCTCAGATAAGATCCTAAGATCATATAGCTTAAATGTTACAAATCTAGCATAGTATCAGAGCTAACTTGAGAAGAAGACACTGTGCAGCTGCTAAAGCTAGGGCTTCCTACTTTTTGGATCTCTCTCCACATATTTTCAGAAAAAGGAGTCTAGGATGACTCTCCTCTCTAGGGCGCATCTTTTTGTCGAAGTAAAATCCGATTCTGAGCATTTTTAGTTTTTGACCCGACACTACTGCAGGAAATTAGGGCTTTCCACGGAAGTGGAATTTTTGAGTGATCCCAATCCTGGATTGATATCCTCCCCAAAATTGAAGTTTAGAGATCAATATTAAATTTTTTGGTTGGGTAGAACTCCGGGAAAGTCAAACCCTAAATCTGCTCCTGAAACAGAAAAACAGCTCTGTAGAAATTCAGCTCCAGATCCGGTTCCAACATCTTAACCTGGTAAGATATAAATATTTTGCATTTCCTTTTGAGGTTCTCTATTAATATGTCTCATCATACTAATATTGATGAGAATATTGAAGGAGCCGATAACTTCCAAACTTGGAAGTATCGTATCTCCCTGGTCCTGGAAGAAAATGAATTGGACTCCTACATAAGTGGAGAAGTTCCAGTTCCAGAGGGAGATGAGGCTAAGGCCTTACACAAAAATGAAATTGGTCATGGCGAAGAGGATTATTGCTGATTCAATCAAGGATCATCTCATACCTCAGGTGTCCTCCCTAAAGACACCTAAAGAGATGTTTGATTCCCTAACCAAGTTATTTGAAGGGAATAACATAAACTGGAAGATGACTTTGAGAAACTAATTGAAGAATGTAAAGATACAGAATGCAGAGACCATCGAGTCTTAATTTACAAGGGTCTCTCAGATCAAGGAACAGCTTGAAGCTGTAGATGAAGAAGTAGAGAATGTAGAAATCGTGATGACCACCTTGAATGGTCTCCCTTAGGGCATGGGACTATTTCACTCAAGGGATCTATGCCAGAAAGAAGCTAGTCAAGTTTAGCAAACTGTGGGAGGAGTGCTCATAGGAAGAAGCTCGAATATTAGCTCAAGAAGAAAAGATGGGAAGTGAATATCAAGCTCTCACAGTACAATCCAAGAAAAGAAGAACAGACCATCACAGAGGTAAGCACTCTTGCCAAAAGAATAAAACTAGAAAATATAACAAAGATTTGTCTAATTTCATTTGCTATACATGTGATGAAAGAGCACACCTTGCAAGAGATTGTCCTAGAAACAAATATAGATCTCACAAGAGGAAGGGAAATAAGAAAAGACATCATGCTCATGCTGCAGAAGATGATAAGCCTTCCAAGAAGAGAATCAAACAAGACAATGATGGTTCTTCAAGTGATGAAGAATATGTGTTGATCTCTGCCCTCACGAGAACTGTCACACATGGAAGAAATGATTGGCTTATTGAAAATGGGGCTTCCAAACACATTATGGGATTTAAGGAATCCTTTGTGAAACTATCAGAACATGAATCACTCCAGAAGGTGAAACTTGGGGATGACTACCAGCATCCAATAAAAGGTAGTGGAGAATCCTCCTACAAATTAGACTCTAGAAAGTCTATGGAAATGAAGGATGTCCTATTTGTACCAAGACTAAAGAAGAACCTTCTCTCCATCTCTGCATTAGATGCAAAATGCATAAGAGTTGCATTTATGGATGGCCATGCCCTCATGTGGCCAAAAGGAAAGACTATTGATGATGTAGTAGTAATTGGAGAACAAGAGGGAGGACTATACAAATTGAACGGCTAACCAGAACAAGATTTGGTTCATGACTCAGTAGAACCAAATGAACTTTGGCATAGAAGGCTTGCACATGTGCACTATAGGGTACTACCACTTGCAAGCAAAGTTGTTGAAGGTCTTCAATAAATGCAGGAAAAACATGAAGGAGTATGCAAGGGATGTGTGAAAGGAAAGAACACAAAGAAGACATTTCCAAGTAACGAAAACAAGGCTAAAGGAGTCATGGAAATCATTCACTCTGATGTATGCAGTCTAATGTCATCCAGTTCATTAAGCGGGTATGTATACTATGTTTCTTTCATTGATGATTTTTCTAGGAAGATATGGATATACTTCATGAAGAACAAAGATGAAGTATTCAACAAGGTCAAGGAATTCAAATCCTTGATCAAAAACCACACAGAGAAGAAGATCAATATTTTTTTATCAGACAATGGTGGAGAATTCACATCAAATGAATTCAAGGATTTATGCAGATATTCAGGGATTAAGAGGGAGTTGACCAATCCATATAATTCACAACAGAATGGGGTTGCAGAAAGGAAGAATAGAAAAATCATGGAAGCAGCAAAGGCAATGCTCCATGATCAAGATCTTCCTGTGCATCTATGGACAGAAGCTTCCAGGACAACTATGTATGTACAGAACCGTACTCCACATAGAGTACTTGAGAACAAGACACCTGAAGAAGTGTTTTTCGGCAAGAAACCAGAAGTCAGTCATCTTAGAATATTTGGTTGTCCAGTGTACATACACATTCCAAAAGAAAAGAGGAAAAATTTAGATCCTTCAGGAAATAAGGGTATATTTGTGGGATACTCTGAAAGCTCAAAGGCTTACAGAATATACTTCCCAGGATTCAAGAAGATTGACATCAGTAGAGATGTAACATTTGATGAAGACTCATCTTACAACAAATCCAGGAAGAGACCAATTGAAGATACTAAAGAAACTGAAATACCCGGGATCCGAGATACAACCATGGATGAAGCAATTCGAGAAGAAGATTGAGAAATAGAAGAACCTATAGATCCACCTTAGGAGAAGAATCCTCAAAAGAGGAAACCTACATGGGTACAAGAGGCTATCCAAAGTGCAGAGAGATATGGGGATCTAGGAGAAATGCATAGAGAAAGGAAGCGAACTAGGTCCTCCTTTAGATATGTAGCCCTATTATGTGACATCATCGATAAAGAACCTTCCAAGTATGAAGAAGCGGAAAAAAATAAAGAATGGAAGGATGCTATGATCGAGGAGTATCAGTTGATTATGAAGAATGATGTTTGGGATGTTGTCCCAAGACCAGAGGGGAAGTCTGTTGTGACTTCAAAATGGATCTATAAGATCAAGCATGCTACAGATGGTAGCATAGAGAAATATAAAGCAAGATTCATGGCTCATGGATTTTCCCATAAAGAAGGGATAGATTATGAAGAGACTTTTGCACCTATAGCCAGATATACTTCCATCGGATCAGTACTTGTTTTAGCTGCAGTAATGAAATGGAAAGTACACCAGATGGATGTCAAGACAGATTTCTTGAATGGTGTAGTAGAATAAGAAGTATATGCGGAGCAGCCACTTGGCTTTGACACACATGATAGGAAGACTCGTGTGTAAATTGAAGAAAGCCCTGTACGGTTTGAAACATGCACCCAAGACGTTGTACAGTAGAATTGACAGCTTCTTAACTAGTTTGGGATTTACCAAAAGTAAAACAGATTCTAACCTTTACTACAAGGTTGAAGAAGGGAACCCAGTGATGCTCCTACTGTATGTAGATGACCTATTTTTAATAGGTACAGATGGGTTGATTGCTAACATGAAGAGGAAGTTGGCTGCTGAGTTTGAGATGAAGGACTTGGCTATGATGCATTACTTTCTAGGTAGGGAGGTGTGGCAGAATGCGTATGGAATATCCCTATGACAAGGGAAGTATGCTGTCGAGATCATGAAGAGATTCGTGATGATGGACTGCAAGGCCATGACCACACCTATGGCATCGACTCTGAATCTATTGAGTGATGCTTCATTAGATTCGATTGATTCTATGATGTATCATCAGATGATTAGGTCCTTGATGTACCTGACGAATACGAGACCAGATATTTTCTTTGCTGTGAACACATTGAACCAATTCCTAAAATATCTGAGACATGTTCACCCGATTCCTTTAAAGCATATTCTAAGGTACCTAAAGGGTACAGTTGATTATGGGCTCAAGTATGAGGCAAATCAAAATATTAACCTGGAAGTTTATGTGGATTCGGATTGGGGAGGCAGTGCCATTGACTGGAAGAGCACTTCAGGGTGTTGCTTTAGTATGGGATTAGGTGTGATCTCCTGGTTTAATAGGAAGAAATCCTGTGTGGCACTGAGTACAGCTGAAGCAGAGTATGTTGCAGCTTGTTCATCTAGTTGTGAGGCAGTGTGGCTGAGAAAGATACTGTCTAACTTATTTGATCTCCAGTTGGATGCTACTTGTATATATTGCGACAACCAAAGTTGTGTGAAGTTGTTGAAGAACCCAGTGTTCCATGACAAGTCAAAGCATATTGAGATCAAATATCACTATATCAGGGATATGGTGTAGAGAGGAGCAGTGAAACTCCAATATGTTGCGATGGACGAGCAAATAGTTGATGTGTTGACCAAACCATTAGCTAGAGTGAAGTTTGAGTACTTCAAGGAGAAGCTTGGTGTTCTCCAAATCAAGGTTCCCTCCAAAGGGAATTGATGTGTCAGTTATCCTTTCTGACATGGTGGAAGGCTGGGCTCGACATGGTCATATGTAAGTGGAGAGTCATTCTAATGTGATTGTGGGATGTGTTCCCACATGATCAGTGCAGATACATTCTGATGTGATTTTGGGATGTGTTCCCACATGATTAGTGTAGAGACATTATGATGTGATTATGGGATGTGTTCCCACCTGATCAGTGCAAATCCATTCTGATGTGATTGCGGGATGTTTTCCCACATGATCAGATATATATAAGTGTAGAGCCATTCTTATGTGATTGTGGGATGTGTTCCCACATTATCAGATATAAGTACAGAGCCTTTCTGACAAGATGAGGTCGAATGTAAGTGCAGATCCTTTCTGACAAGATGAGGTCATATTTAAGTGCAGATCCTTTCTGACAAGATGAGTTTGGATGTAAGTGCATAGCCTTTTCGACAAGATGAGGTCGGATGTAAGTGCAGATCCTTTCTAACAAGATGAGGTTAGATGTGAGTGTTGGGCCTTTCTGACATGGGTTTTGGATGTGTTCCTCCCATGGTCACATGTGAGTGTTGGGCATGCCTTTCTGACATGGTCCTTGGATGTGTTCCTCCCATGGTTAGATGTAAGTAATAGGCGGGCCTTTCTAACATGGTTCATTCCATGGTTAGATATAAGTGTTGAAGATGATGAAGACCTACATGGAGGCTAGGCGTACAACCACCATGAAAAAGGGCTATCTCTGTGGAACTTCTTGTGACGAGTAGAATTGAGAAATAGCACCATTTGTTCGAGATAGGGGAAGCAGTGATGATGATCCAATGATTATCCAAACTTGATGATGATCCAGTGATGATCTAGTGATGATCCTGACTTAATGATGATGAATTGATGATGATGAATTGATGATGAGGACTTGATGATGAGGACTA
>LPNX010840821.1:643222-747549 GCA_001517045.1 Pseudotsuga menziesii | reverse complement strand
CCTTTCTCTCTCAAAAAGATCTCCATCTCTGCTTTCCATTCAAAAAAGTTGAAGGGAGTGAGGATAGTTTTCTGTGAATCCATAGCTTTAGAAAATCTGTTCCGGCTGTCAGTAGAAGGCTCCCAGTCTTGATGTTGAACCTGCAAAACAATTTTTGAAGGAGAGTAACAACCTACAATGGCTCTGATTCCATGTAGAAATTCAGGCCTGTAGTAGATTAATTTCACCCACAACAATTAACAATTGATCATGCAAAATTATCAACAATGGAGATTGAATATGGAGCTGTAACACAAAATTATATTAACTAAGTGTATAATAGCCAACCCTGTAATAACATAGGCTGCTGAATATATAGAATACATGAGTAAATCGAATGCATAAGGAAGCATCCAAATCTAGCATAAAGAAGGCTTACCCAAAATAGGCAAATCCCCCATAGGTGTAAAAAGCTGATCCCAAATCTATCAAGGACCCCACGAATTAGCAAGGGCACATAGGCAAGCTAAAGAGTGGTCAAATGGCAGTTCATACATGATTTTTCATGGAGGAAATAGTGGAGGAGGAAGAGGCAACAAATCTGATTCACCTCACCTAGTCTTGCTTTCCTATGTGCCTTAAAACACTGAAAAAGCAGGGAATAAAGCAGAAAAAGTAGATAGGTGCCTAGGAGGCTAGGAATAAAGCAGATTTGATTCCTAAGGCTTTCCCAAGTGCTACATGAGTCAAATATGGCAAGTTTGACCTCTGTGGATAGGCAATTAGCAACTTGCACATGGTGGGACTCATGGACTGGGAAAATAAGACAAAAATAAATGAATTAATGTCTAAGTGGGTAAATACTATGGGTTTATTATTCTAACAAGGACTTGATGATGATATAATGATGACCTAGAGAAGAAGACTTTTGGTGATAAATTGTGTTGAGAGAATACCTTCCTAGTTAAGAGGGAGTGTTGATGTATTTGTAACTTCAAAATGTATTCACTTGTATATTATACCCCAATGTCCCTATTGGGAGTATCCGTGATGTAATTGTGTCATGTCATACCCATATGATCCTATCGGGAGAATCAATAAAGTAAACAAGTCATGTAAAGTCATTGAGGGTAACCCTCCTTATTGTTCAAGGGTTAAAGCCCCCGCAATTGCGGGGTTCTAGGGTTATTAGACTCTCCTAGAGAAGTCGACCCTGGTGAGTTAATTTCAAGTCAAGAATTAGTATAAATAGAGAGTGATCCTCTCTATTTATCACATAAACACACAACTCAGTTGTAGCGCATAAATGAGAGAGAGAGAGAAGAAGCTAGGACAAGAGAGAGAGAGAGAGACTACTAGTGTCGGGAGATCATCTTTGTATCTTTGCGTTTTACTTTTGGTGTTGATTCTGTCTCTAAGGAAGTTGTGGGGTTTTCTCCTTTATGGTTTCCCCAAGGAAAATATTTTTGTTCATTTTCTCTTGTGATTGATTGATGTGCTTGTTATTCTCTCATATAAGATCCTAAGAGCATATAGCTTAAATGTTAAAAATCTAAAATGATCAACCTTTGAGGAAGCAATAGGAAATAAATAATCATCCATCCTATGAGAAGGATGAGTCCATACACAAAAATTCTTCCCAATACAATGAACAACTAGGGTGGAGAGAACCACGTGTTGTAGGAGTGATTCTTCCTATGGAGCACAAAGAGGAAGATCTTGACATCACAAGTCATCTACCTAGAGAGACTAAAGATGTGACAATGAGGTATGATGAAATTTATGAATCTTATCGAAGTATCATTTCATTTTCATTCCTTGAAATGCCCTCCACTTCATACAATGTAAATTATATGGAAAAATATTCTAATGTTAACATGTATGTTAAAAATGAAACATGTGTTATGGATCTATGCCACAAGCAAATTGATCATAGATGTCAACCATTGAGAGAATAAAATTTGGTGGATTATTTTCCATGTGAGTCACATCATTTTATGGGTTCGCTAAGGGAAAACCAAGAGAATCTCATGGAAAACGTGAAAAACTTTGTTGAGACTAATGCCTTGGTAACAAGCTGTTGTTGGAGAGATTTAGTAGATGGTGTGGAAGGAGACTCCTTCCTGGGACGTTTTGAAGCACTCATAGAGGTAATGCTAAAGATGAAATTGAGTTAGATAAAATTTCTCTGATAGAAATAATCTTCTCATGATGGCTGAAATATATTAACATGCACTTAGGAAGGACAAAGAAGAAAAAAAAAGGATCACTAGTGAATTGGAGGCCGCTAGGAATTCTTTGAAGAGCACATGTGTTGGAACATATTTCCCATATAAACCTTGGTTAATAATATTCCATAAGGTTCCAAGTGTTTAGTGTAAGTTGTTCCATGTGAAAATCGTTTTAGTTCCTATTCTAGTGTCTTGGACCAAGAGTTTGTCCACATTTGACCCATTTAGACTAGTGGTTATGCCATAAAAGCTTGTTTTCCCACTTACCCACTCTTTTCCTTATTCAAGGGATTCAATGGGCCGCTCTATGATTCATTTATGGGGTAGTTATTGAATTTCCTTGTTTTAAGGAGACTGGGTGTGCCCTCTTGGGGATTTGGTCAATTTGCTCATTAATGGTCCAAAACCAAGCCAGGAAACCAACTCTAGTTCCCTCATGATGGTTCCTTTCACACTTGTTGACTAGCATAACCACTTCATGGTCCATCTAAGTTCATTTCACCTCATTATGGCCATTACTTGGAGTTATGCTTGGCACAACGCCATAGATTGGGGTAATTAGTCAAGATAATCCCACACTAATGTGAGATACTCAAATCGCCACTAATCCTCTCGATTTTTTCTCTTGAGACCATCTATATATTGTACTCATGTTACTAAATAATATTAGAGTGGAAAACTTCCCACTTCAATAATTTTCTTCCAGTGTTCTATTTCTTCTTTATTCTTGCTATCTCTTTGTGCAAATAATTCTAAGCGAGTTTGTTTTTGCTATCTAGATCTACATTAGAATGTCACATGACTCGAAACATTTTGTTGTGATGTTGTGCATTCCAAAATATTACATGGTATCAAAGCTAGTCTGATGCAAAACAATTTCCATTGTTGCTTCCAGTTCTTGTCTTTGGTCATTTGGTTTCTCCTTTTGGCCTTTCTCAAGAATGTTATCAAAGTAATAAATTTCATAGAGTGTTGTTTGCAGGTACATGAAGAAATGGTAGAAGATTCAGAAAATGATCCAATTCAACTTTCTTCCTTTGTGGCTTCCTCTATTTTTCATGAAGATAACATACAAGATGTTGACATCAATATTGTTGAAGAGAATATATTCCATCTCTCATCATTTTCCTTACATGATTCTTCTATTTACTCTTCTAGTGTACGAGAGAGTGATCCCTTGGATGTTTTGGAAGAACGATCAAAGATTATAGATGTTTCATTTGCTCTCCTCGGATCTATGCTTATTATGTAATCCTATATGATTGCTAGCACTTATTTTCAGAGTTGCACATAAGATGGAGAATCCTTAGCCATTATATTGGCACATTTGTGATTCTTGTTCCACCTTCTTAGAGTTGATTACAATCTTCTTTTGAAGTTGATAGTTCAAGAGCCTTATGATTCTCTTGGGATCACTTATTCTTGATCACTTCAAGCCTCTTTTGGACATGGAACCTTGGTTGGTTTGAAGTTCAAGTCTGAATAGAAACCTTCGCTTTCCTATCAATGAATTTCGGTTGTTCTACATGGTCTCGGGATTCATCATGTAGTTGTACACATTACTGAGTTAGTTGATCACATTCAAATTCTTCCCAAGAAGAATATTCCTCCAAACATACTCATTTATTTTGGAGTGCATACATATTTTTGTTTCTCTTTCATGTCCATTTTTTAGGGAGGATTTTCCCCATGTGGTTTTTCCTCTTTCCTTGGTTCATATGGATCAATAATGTAAAGGGTGACCATAAGCCTTGTTTCTTTGGCCCTCAATAATTTCTCACAAAAATTTTGTCTTAGGGGGGGTGTTGGAACATATTTACCTTCTAGAACTCGGTTAATAATCTTTCCATAAGGTTCCAAGTGTTTAGTGTAAATTGTTCCATGTGAAAATGGTTCTAGTTCCTAGTCTAGTTTCTTTGTAATACCCCGGTTTTAATCCCCACTTGCATTAAAATAAATAAGATACATATGTTGTAAATAATCTTGGTGCGGATCTCAAGGCCAAGGCCCCACCATAAGATTTGGTTATGTTGTGTTTCTGATTAGGAATGGTCACCGATGGTATATCGGGACATGCGGCATATATTTAATTACGGCATCATGTATACACACTTTTTAATTAAAACAACTCAACCAGCTATGTTCGCAGCAACTAAATTGAGAAGGGGCATGATTCCAAAGGATAAGGAAGGGGGGGATGTGAATGTGGAAGGTGGAGTCACGGGAGAAAATTATGTGTCACCACCTCCCTTGATTATTTTGTTTTTTTGTTGGTTGAGGCAGTGATTGGCTGGCAAGAAGACCGTTGCCGCCATGCTTGCTCTCCTCTCCATGACGTGGGAATCGTTTCTTCCCACTCCCTCGGATCTTGGTCGTTCATCTTCCTCATGCAGGACGGGGGGAATAATTTTTTTACCAACCGTTGTGTGGGGTTCGCCTCCTCTCTCTCACGCTAATTTTTGGTCTGCAATTCGTTTCTTTCATCCACACAGAGAACCAACGTTTGCCTCCACGCATTGGACTGTGTACTATTTTCTTTCACCATTCAGATCGTAGTGGAAATTATTCGAATTGCTTTTCCACAAATTGATGGGATTGGGGTGATTCTTACTGTGAATCCGTGTTGAACTGTGTATGTTGGCCGTGACTTTTGATCATTTTCTGATCTGTGTAAGTTTCCCAACGACAGTATTGAAGGTTGGATTGTTGTGGGTTCATCATATTTGTCCCTGGACTATTTTTTTTTGGGTTGGTGAATGATGGCCTGAGGTGCTTGAAAAACCTGGTGGGTTGAGAACCACACGGACAGAGCTATTGAGCTGGATTTCTTCTCCACAACCCCTGAAGAGCACTGGAGGGAAGATCAAGGCCTTAGGGACTGCGTTGCAGAGAAGGGGCTGACTTCCTTGTGTTGGGTGTGTGTGGGTGTTCTAGAATCTAGGCTAGCTCTGGTGTTGGTGTCTGTAGCTCTTCAGTGAGCTCACCAGCTTAGCATTAGCCTTTCCCAACTCCTGGATGGCCTAATAAACCCAACTCTGTTGGCTTGGCTGATTTGTTGTTCGCCTGATAAAACCAACCGTGTTGGCTTGGATGAACTGTGTACTCTTGTGGTGTTGCAGTTCCTTATTCCTTGTTGAGTCATGCCCGGCTTGGGGGTGGCAGCATTGCTGAGAGATCTAAGAGCATGCTAGTCTATGGTTGGGTGGAACGTTGCAGTGACATAGCTGGTTACGGAACGATTTCTTTATAAAGATAAGTAATCTTGTCTATTTTACTTTTGCATTCCTATTTACTGTTAATGATCATGATGAACATGTGGAATTTTTTTATGAATGTATGCTACTTCCACTGTGTATGATAAATAATTATATATGCATGTTTTAGTTCAAGCTTTTTATTTCAGCAATTTTCATGAATGCACATGTTCATGGGGCTGGTAGCCCGGATGGTTAACTCCATGGTAGCGTCCTCTTCGCCGGTCGGAGGGTCGGGGACGTTACAACGTGGTATCAGAGATCATGTTGCAGCGTGGGCCTGCATGAGCCATGAAGGGTGCAGTGACAGTGACAGAAGCAGTATTTCTTTCTACCCAGCAAAAGTCAGTGAAATTCAAAAATTCAAAAAAAAATGGTTTAAGTGTTGAGTGGTCGGGCCACTAGCAGGAAAGACTTCTGCTGTAGCGGAAGCGCTAGGCAGAAGCGTGCCGACGGAGAGCAGTTGGAAGAAATTGGGGAAAATTTTTCTAAGTGATTTGATGGCCGTTGTGGATGGAGAAACAACTTCACGGCCGACGGGCAAGGCCTCTGTAAAGAAAGAAAGTTTAAAATTTTTTCAAAAATTGTTGGCTGGAGGAAGAAGTTAGCGATTCATGAGCCGTCGTTGCGAAAGACGTAGAGGAAAATAATTCCGACATAGCGGAAGCGCTAGGCGAAAGCTTTCCTGGCGGGGCACAGTTGGAAAGAAAATCGAAAAAAAAATTCTAAGCGATTTGGTGCCGATCGGAAGAAATAGTGGTTTGTGCGTCCACCATTGCGGAAGCCAAAGAACTAAGTCTTCCGATGTGGAAAGGCAGCCGATGCCGTGAGAGGAAGTTTAAAAATTTTCTAAGTGTTAGCCACCAATCGGAAGAGAAAGGGGTTTGTGTGCTCCCGTTAAGGAAGTGAAAGCACTAAGTTTTCTGATGTGAAAAGACTGCCACCGAAAGAAATTAGTGCTCATGCGTCCGCCGTTTTGGAAGTGAAAGCGTTAAGTCTTCTGACAAGAAAGATAGCCGACGCTGCAAGAGAAGTTAAAAATCGTTTCAAGTGAACAGCTGCCAATTGGAAGAGAAAGTGGTTTGTGTGCTGTCGTTGCAGAAGCCAAAAGCACTAACCTTCCGATGAGAAAATACTGCCGATGCCGGACAGAATCAGTTCACAAATCGGAAGAAGAAAGTGAACCGTGAGCCGCAGTTGCGGAAGTCAAAATAACTAAGTCTTCCAACAGGGAAAAGTTTCGACTACCGATGCCAGTCAAAAATAAGTTCGCCAATCGGAAGAAGATCAAAGATTGTGTTCCGCCGTTGCGGCTGCCTAAATGACTAAACCACCCGAAGCACAAAAGCTTCCGACAACCGATGAGTTTATAATCCACGGAACAATGAGTTGAAAAGAGAGTTGATTCAGCGGACGGTTAGTTGAAATAGGACCCGATTCTACACAAGAAGAATTTTGAATTTTTAGCAGGATCTCCCCAGCAGATTGTGACTGTTTTCCAGTGGATTTTCACGGGCTGAGAATGAGAGAAGAGGCAGCAATCTTATGTGCCAGATTGTGCAAAAATCAATTATTTACAAAAAAAAGAAAAATGAGGGCACTTCCCTTGAACCGCCCTGCATTGGCACAAGGAAGCCACAGGGGGGCAAGACCCCTTGACCCCCATCGTTCCCCCTTAGATAGTTGTTCCTTGAGGAATAAATGATGTAGTATTTGGGAAATTGTAATTTTATAATTTTTTCCAGGAGAAGGTAAGTAATGCTGGTTTATGTCAATATTATGTGTCTAACATTTGTGTTATTAACACATTTGCAGAATCATAGTCACTTTCAAGAGCAGCATTCTAGGTAGTACAGTTTGCTAAGTAAGTGGTGGTTCAGTCATGAGATCCCAGGATGGGTATGATGCTCAGGATTCTTACGAGCAAGCAGAAGATTCCATGGGAGAAAATGTCCATAATAGGAATGATGACATTGAGTCCAATGGAAGGAGATTCCAAGAGACACCGTCAGATGTTGCAGCCACCATGAGAAGCTTAATAAAATCCCAGGAAGAGTAGCATCAGTTGAATGCTTCCATATTGGAAAGTTTGACAGACTTGCAGAAAAAGATAGATTCCGGACGAGGTACATCAAGACCAGAAGGCAGCAAGAGCAACACTAGGAGAAGGAGAAGGACTTCCAGTGGATCATCTGACTCCGAAGAATCCAGTGGAGATACAAGCTCTTCTCCTCATAAAAGGAAAAGAAGAAGGCACCTTAGGGATCGTTCTCGAGATGAGTTTAGGAAAGCTAAACCTCCTACATTTGATGGAGAGATAAAGACGAGACAAGAAGCCGAGGCTTGGCTTCTTGGGATAAAGAAGTACTTTCAGGTGCAGGATTATTCAGGAAACATGAAGGCACGAGTTGCCATATTCAATCTAAATGGAAGGGCATCCATTTGGTGGGAACATTTCAAGCAGGTAAAAGGGATCAGCGAAAGGAAACTTAAGTGGAAACAGTTCAAGAAGTATTTTAGGCAGAAATACCTCTCTGACAGGTACTATGATGACAAGATCAAGGAGTTCCATGAGCTGAGATTGGGACAGCAAACCATGGATGAATATGTGAATAAGTTTTTGGAGCTGTTGAGGTATGTCCGGTACATCAGAGATGAAAAAGTGAAAGTCCATCATTTTCTGAGTGGATTACCTCAGTCTTACAAAGATAGAATTGAGTTTTATGAACCTAGAACTCTTGAAGAAGCAATAAGAAAAGCTAAGTATTTCTATGAGCAAAGTAAAGGAAAACCTGATTACCAGAAGGCATGGAAGGACAAGAAGAACGAAAATTTGGACCAAAGAAAGAAAGGTTTCAAACCTTCTAGATTCAGGAATCAATAGAAGCAGCCATCCCAAGCCACGAGTGATCCAGTTGGAGTGATAGGTGGAAAGCCTAAAGAGCCACATCTGAATAAAGGTCCACTCAAATGTTGGAAATGTGAAGGACCTCACTTGCGTAGAAATTGTCCACTTCAGAATGAAAGTGCAAGGCCAGCTTACAACGTTCAAGAAGCAGAAACAGTGGGTCAGGTAGCAAGGGAAATCCCTAGGATTTATGCAGCACTGGAGGACCGCCAGGAAGATCACTAGTCCACTGTGGTTGAAGTAGCAGGTAAGATTGTTGAGCAATCTGTTTCTATTTTGATTGACCCTGTTTCTACGCATAGTTACATTACCCCTAGTGTAGTGGAGATTTGTGCTTTTAAGAAGGTAAAGCATAGGAAGTCTTGGTTAGTTCAGCTAGCCACTGGAACTAAGAGAAAGGTCAGTGAAGTAGTAGAGAAATGTCCATTGATCATGGATGGGTTAGTCACTTGTGTAGATCTGAATGTTCTACCACTTGGTTCCTATGATGTTCTCATTGGGATGGATTGGTTAGAAGCTCACAGGGTGAAGCTTGACTGTTACAATAAGACTTTCGAATGCATGAATGAAGAAGGGAACCAAGTAGTTGTGAAAGGCATTCCAAAGGTGATTTCAGTACGGTAGGTTTCAGCAATGCAGTTAAAGAAGTTCTGTAGGAAGGGTTTCCAGTTGTATGCAGCTCATATTTTGGAGGAAACAGGTGATGAAACTTCGAGGTTGGAGGACTATCAAGTGTTACAGGAATTCAGGGATGTGTTTCCTGATGAAATTCCAGGGCTTCCCCCAAAGAGGGACATTTATTTCACTATTGAACTTGTGCCAGGAGAAGCACCAGTGTCCAAGGAACCCTACAGAATGAGTACACCAGAGATGCTAGAGTTGAAGATGCAACTGCAAGAGTTGTTGGAAAAGAAGTATATCCAACCGAGTGTATCTCCTTGGGGAGCACCAGTTCTGTTTGTAAAGAAGAAAGATGGTACACTCAGGTTATGTATTGACTACAGGAAATTGAACAAGGTTACTGTAAAGAATCAATATCCTTTGCCTAGGATTGATGATCTCTTTGATCAAATGAGGGGAGCAAAGGTATTTTCCAAGATTGACTTGAGGTCTGGTTACCATCAGGTAAGAATCAAGGATGAAGACATTCATAAGACAGCCTTCAGGACAAGGTATGGACATTATGAGTTTGTAGTGGTACCATTTGGTCTCACAAATGCACCAGCTCCATATATGTGCCTTATGAATAGTGTCTTCATCAAATATTTGGACAAGTTTGTTCTTGTTTTCCTTGATGACATTCTTGTTTATTCTAAGAATGAGGGAGAACATGAAGAGCATTTGAGATTGACATTGAAATTGCTCAGGGAGCATCAACTGTATGCGAAACTGAGCAAGTGTGACTTCTATAGAGATAGAATTCAGTACTTGGGCCACATTATCTCAGAAGAGGGTATATCTGTGGACCCTAAAAATATTGAAGCCATTATGAATTGGCCTACTCCAAGAAATGTGACAGACGTAAGATATTTGATGGGACTTGCAGGATACTATTGGAGATTCATTGAAGGATTCTCCAAAGTTGCACATGCCATCACTTCTTTGCAAAAGAAGGGGATGAAGTTCAAATGGACATTGAGGTGTGAAGAAAGCTTCCAGCAGTTGAAGAGTCTTCTCACCAGTGCACCAGTGTTGAAGGTTGCAGATCCAGAGAAATATTTTGTGGTATGTACCGATGCATGCGGACAAGGGCTTGGAGGAGTCCTTATGCAAGACAACCACGTGATATGCTATGAGTCAAGAAAGCTGAAGGAGCATGAGAAGAACTATGCCACTCATGATCTAGAGCTTGCAGCCATAGTACATGCTCTCAAGATGTGGAGACATTACTTGATGGGCAGAAGATTTGAGCTCAGAACAGACCATTGTGGTTTGAAGTATTTGTTTGATCAGCCTACTCTAAATGCTAGGCAAGCAAGATGGCTGGAATTTTTATGTGAGTTTGATTTTGAAATCAAGCACATAAAGGGAAAGGAAAACAAGGTAGCTGATGCACTCAGTAGGAAGGTACATGAAATACATGTGGCATCCCTTAGTATTTTCCAATCATATTTGAGGCAGCAGATTGTTAATCAGGTTGCTGGAGATGAATTGTATGAACAGGTAAAAGACAAATTGCAGCAGCAAGGTCTTGAGAAGAGGTATGAGGGATATAAATTGGAAGAAGATGGGATTCTCACTTTTAAAGTTAGAATTTATATTCCAAATGTAGCATATTTGAGGAGAGTTGTTATGGATGAAATCCATCAAGCTCCGTATTCTGGTCACCCAGGATATCAGAAGACAATTGCTACAGCTAGGAAGCAGTACTTTTGGCCAGGAATGAAAAAGGATATGGCTGAGTACATTTCAAGGTGCATGAAATGTCAAAAACTAAAGGTTGAGCATCAACATCCAGCAGGCTTGTTGCAGCCTTTGCCAGTTCCGGAGTGGAAATGGGAAGTTATTTCCATGGATTTTATTACAGGATTGCCGATGACTTGGAGACAACATGATTCCATCATGGTTGTGGTAGACAAGTTGACAAAGGCGGCGCATTTTATACCAGTTAAGTCTATGCATAAGACAGATGACATTGCAAAGATCTTCATGAAGGAGATATTCAAATTGCATGGATTGCCGAAGGCTATAGTCTCTGACAGAGATGTCAAGTTCACTTCCAATTTTTGGAAGGGATTGTTTGCAGATTTGGGTACAAAGTTAAACTTCATCACTGCATACCATCCTCAGATAGATGGGTAGACAGAGAGAGTGAATCAAGTGCTTGAAGATATGCTTCGCATGTATGTGATGGACAAACCAACCAAGTGGGAAGATTACTTGCACTTGGTAGAGTTTGCTTATAATAATGGACAGCAGGCATCCTTGGGGATGAGTCTATATGAAGCTTTGTATGGAAGAAGGTGTAGGACACCAGTGACTTGGGATAATCCAGTGAACATGATTGTGCTTGGACCATAATTTCTCAAGGAAATGGAGCAAGAGGTTGTAAAGATCAGGAAGAATCTGAAAGCAGCACAAGACAGATAGAAAAGCTATGCAGATAGGCATAGGGTGAACAGGGAGTTTAGTGTTGGGGATCATGTTTACCTCAGAGTGAGGGCAAAGAAAAGTTCCTTGAAGCTTGGAAGTTGTGCCAAGTTGTCACCTAGATATTGTGGGCCATTTGAAGTACTCGAGAGGATAGGTCCTGTTGCATATAGACTTGCGTTGCCTGCTAATACTAGAGCTCATAATGTTTTTCATGTTTATTTGCTTAAGAAATATGTACATGATCCTAACCATGTGACAAAATTGGGATGTGATTCAGGTGGAACCCGAGGGAGAATTCCAAATCGAGCCAATGCGCATCCTCGACAGGAAGGTCACAATGCTCCAGAACTGAGCCATAGGGCAGGTAAAGGTGCAGTGGGAGCATTACGGACCTAAAGAGGCTACATGGGAGCTGGAGGATGCCATGCTATTGGCACATCCATTTTTGTTCAATCCTGCGGAACACTGAGCCGATACCAGTGTAGCTTTTTGTTCAAATTTTGTAAAGCACTGAGGACAGTGCTATTTAAGGGGGAGGGGAATGTAATACCCTAGTTTTAATCCCCACTTGCATTAAAATAAATAAGATACATATGTTGTAAATAATATTGGTGCGGAGCTCAAGGCCAAGGCCCCACCATAAGATTTGGTTATGTTGTGTTTCTGATTAGGAATGGTCACCGATGGTATATCAGGACATGCGGCATATATTTAATTACGACATCATGTATACATGCTTTTTAATTAAAACAACTCAACCAGCTATGTTCGCAACAACTAAATTGAGAAGGGGCATGATTCCAAAGGATAAGGAAGGGGGGGATGTGAATGTGGAACGTGGAGTCACGGGAGAAAATTATGTGTCACCACCTCCCTTGATTATTTTGTTTTTTTGTTGGTTGAGGCAGCGATTGGCTAGCAAGAAGACCATTGCCATGCCACGCTTGCTCTCCTCTCCACGACGTGGGAATTGTTTCTTCCCACTCCCTCAGATCTTGGCCGTTCGTCTTACTCATGAAGGACGGGGGAATAAAACGTTTTACCAACCGTTGTGTGGGGTTCGCCTCCTCTCTCTCATGCTAATTGCCAGTCTGCAATTCATTTCTTTCATCCACACAGAGAACCAACATTTTCCTCCATGCATTGGACTGTGTATTGTTTTTGTTCACCATTCGGATCGCAGTGGAAATTATTCGAATTGCTTTTCCACGAATTGATGGGATCGTGGGTGATTCTTCCTGTGAATCCATGTTGAACTGTGTATGTTGGCCGTGACTTTTGATCATTTTCCAATCTGTGTAAGTTTCCCAACGATAGTATTGAAGGTTGGATTGTTGTGGGTTCATCATATTTGTCCCTGGACTATTTTTTTTTGGGTTGGTGAATGATGGCCTGAGGTGCTTGACAAACCTGGTGGGTTGAGAACCACATGGATAGAGCTATTGAGCTGGATTTCTTCTCCACAACCCCTGAAGAGCACTGGAGGGAAGATCAGGGCCTGAGGGACTGCGTTGCAAAGAAGGGGCTGACTTCCTTGTGTTGGGTGTGTGTGGGTGTTCTAGAATCTAGGCTAGCTCTGGTGTTGGTGTCTGTAGCTCTTCAGTGAGCTCACCAGCTTAGCATTAGCCTTTACCAGCTCCTAGACGGTCTGATAAACCCAACTCTGTTGGCTTATTTGTTGTTCGCCTGATAAAACCAACCGTGTTGGCTTGGATGAACTGTGTACTCTTGTGGTGTTGTTACCCTTTTGCTATGTGTAAGCCTGTCAGTTCATTATTCCTTATGGAGTCATGCCCGGCTCGGGGGTGGCAGCATTGCTGAGAGATCTAAGAGCATGCTAGTCTATGGTTGGGTGGAACGTTGCAGCGACATAGCCGGTTGTGGAACGATTTCTTTATAAAGATAAGTAATCTTGTCTATTTTACTTTTGCATTCCTATTTACTGTTAATGATCATGATGAACATGTGGAATGTTTTTATGAATGTATGCTACTTCCGCTATGTATGAAAAATATTTATATGTGCATGTTTTAGTTCAATCTTTTTATTTCAGCAATTTTCATGAATGCACATGTTCATGGGGCTGGTAGCCCGAATGGTTAACTCCATGGTAGCGTCCTCTTCACCGGTCGGAGGGTCGGGGACGTTACATTCTCAGATCGAGAGTTTGTCCACATTTGACCCACTCAAACTAGTGGTTATGCCATAAAATATATTTTTTTCTATTTACCCACTCCTTTCCTTATTCTAGGGATTCAATTCACCCCTCTTTGCTTCATGTATGGGGTAGTTATTGGATTTCCTTGTTTTAAGGAGACTCGGTTCGCCCTCTTGAGGATTTGGTCAATTTGCTCAATAATTGTCAAAACCAAGCCACTAAACCACCTCTAGCTCCCTCATGATGGTTCCTTTCACACTTGTTGACTAGACTAACCACTTCATGGTCCAAATAGGTTCATCTCACCTCATTATGGACACTACTTGGAGTTACACTTGGAACAATGTCATAGATTGGGGGAATTAGTAAAGATAAGCTAGCATTAATGTGATATACTCAACTCACCACTAAGCCTATTGATTTTGTATCTTAAGAGCATCTACATATTATAATCATGTTAATGAATAATATCAGAGTGGAAAACTTCCCACTGGAGTGATTTTCCTCTAGCTTTCTTGATCAATTTCATGAACCATAGATCTACAAGCCAAAATGAGAGCTATATGAAAATAAATATGAAGTGGAATTATCAAATCAATGTAAACTAAACAATGGATTCATGATAGAAATTTCACACAAACCATACAAGTATTGTACAGATTATCATTACATCAATAGAATTCGAATATTGTCGATAAGATTTGAATTCACCAACTCAAAATGAATGTTTAGCTAACTCGGAGTGGAAATAATCGCAATTGGATCTTATTGTTTAACTCCAGATAACCAAATAATTCTAAAATCATTTAACTGATAATGGTAGGTGAGGGTAGGTGAATAATGGCGCCTACACTTCCATGAATCATGAAAACTAGTGCCAATCTAACTGACTGTAACTAAATCATAACTGAGCATGACTGATTACTTACCACAATCAACTGAAGGTGACTGTTGGTGGAACTTAGAGTGGGATCCTATAATGTAGGGACTGGTTCCTAGGGCTCCTAAACTTATGCAATCAGGTGCTTTAAGTGGAAGATGACCCTTAGGTGTGTCCCCCATGCACTGTTGGGTGATTATGGCCTCCTAAGCTAGGCTAAATGAATCAAATAAACTTATGTGGGTAAAGGGAGGATTAATTAATCCTAACACCACCCCTTAATCCTAATGTTGGAAAACTTGGGCCCTAGAAACTAGGCCAAAAGTCACCCATACAATCTAAATAAAATAAAATATTGATTAATAACCAGGGAAAATGGGGAAAACCTCATGGTAACCTCCCCTCAAAATAAGCAATAAATCAGGAACAACAAATCAAGCCTTTACACCGAGAAGGGATATGAGGTAAAAAAAAATATTTTCAATGAAGGACATGGTAAAAATATATGCAATATTCTCCTCTGTAGGGAAGTAATGTAGTGTGATATTCTTGCCATGCACTAGTTCTTGAATGTAATGCATGTGTACTTCAGTATGCTTTGCCCACTTCTTATGAACTCGATCATTGGATATATTTATGGTACTCTGGTTGTCACAATAGATGTCTACTAAAGGTGAACTATGAATCCAAAACTCTGTCAATATGCCATGCATCCAAACTACCTAAATAGTTGCATTCACAACCCCCCTATACTCTACCTCTGCTGAAAAGAGTGCAATAGTTGCTTGCTTCTTACTAGACCAACAAATTGTCCCATATCCCAACAAAAACACAAAACCTAAAGTGGGTTTCCTATTATTCCCATCTCCATCCCAATATGAATCTGTGAAGCCAATGATATCTAACTTTACATCAACTGTATAATGGATTCCATTGTCTCCAGTACCCTGCACATAGTTCAAGATATTCTATGTTTCCTTCTAGTGTAGCTCATGTGGCTCTTGCATGTATCTAGAAGAAACACTCACAGCATATGATATATTTGGTCTTGAATGTGTGAGGTATAGAAGGCTCCCAATAAGCTGTCTGAAAACAGTGTTTTCAACCAATGGTGTAGAACCACCTTCTTCTAGCCTAATTCTAGATAGGAAGGGAAAATGGGTTGCTTTATAGTATTCCATGTGGAATAATTTAAGAAAATATGATTAGTATCTATACAGTGAGATCATGATTCCCAAAGTATTTTGACTTACTTCGAGACCAATGAATTGTCTTAGCAGCCCTATATCTATCATAGCGAATGTTTTACTCAAAGATGACTTGATGCTTCTCAATATAACAATAGATATTCTAGCAATGATAAATTCATCCACATATAGGAAAATAAAAAATAATGAGCCTTCTTTGATCTGCATGTGAAAATTGCATTCAGATCTGCATCTCTTGAATTTATGTGACATGAAAAAGGAATCCATCTTGGAATACCATGTCCTTGGGGCTTGTTTGTGCCCATAAATAGATTTCCTTCGTTTGTAGACTAAGGATGAATCTTCAATGTACCCCAGAGGTTGTTTCATGTAGATTTCCTCATTCACGTCACCATGGAGGAAGGCACTCTTCACATCCATGTGATGTACCTCCCACCTCTTTGAAGCTGCTACTACCAAGAATAGTCTGATGGGGACCACTCATGCGAGTGGAGAGAATGTCTCATTGTAGTCTATCCCGTGGACTTGTGAGTATCCTTTTTCCACCAACCTGCAAGCCTTTTACTTGGTTTTGGTTCCATCTAATGCTAGCTTGGCCTTGTAGACCCATTTTCACTGGACTATGTTTCTCCCAAGGGGAAAGGGACAAGCTTCCAATTTTTGTTGTCCTATAGAAAATCAAATTCCTCATCCATAGTTGTTTTCCATCTTGGATCATGGAAAGCCTATTTGAATGATTGAGTATATGATCCCATCATCATGAAAAACCTCTCTGGGAGAAGTGGATTTGTATGGGAGAGTGCAACATGTTCATTCTAATACTGGGACATCATTCTTCTTCTATCATTTGTATCCCCAACAATATCCCCAACTGCTTTAATGATGTTTTGGGCCCATTTAGGATTCTGATTTGAAATAGATTTCGGATCTGGATTTGTATCCTCTTGAGGTTTAATCTCAATATCAATATCATGCTAATATTCTTCCTCATTTTTTGAACCTGAAACATTAGACAATAAATATGTATCTGCAAATGGAAATAAAGGATATTTTATACCTTCATTTGCTTCGAATGATAGCTAAGATTGTATTGGATCTGAATATGGCATAAAGTCTAAGAATGCATATTTTTTGGAGGAATGTATTTCAAAACCCTTCTCTATAATCTTCCCAGTTGAGATATCTGATATCTCTACTGAGTCATGACCAAATACTACTCACTTTGGTGAGCCATTATGTGTCACCTGATATACCGATAACAAATTTACTGCAAGAGAGGGCACATAGAGCACATTTTTTAACTCTCGATGACATATTTTCATAGAGCCTCTCCCTACAGCTGGGATCTATGAATCATCCCCCATATGAATTATAGGTCCTCCTGATAGATCCAGAGAGGTGAAGGATTCTTTGGAAGCAACCATGTGGTTCAATACTCCTGAATCGATTAGATAAGACTTTGACCAAGAGAAACTTGCTTTCAAGGCATGGAAAACTCTCATGTTATTATGTCTATTTTCCATCTTCTGAATTCTTTGCACTTTGTGGAAGGGAAATACTGTTTTGTTCAAGGATATTTGGTAGCTGGTCAATGGTTTTCTTCATGTGTTGGCTCTCTAGATGAAAGCCTCTCATGCAATAGGCGCACTTAGCTTTATCAAATTTATTGTTCCTTTTCTTCTTGGAACCCGAGGCTCCATTTAAATGGATATTCTTCTCATTTGATTTTGAATCAGCATTTTTATTCTCCTTTCCTTGTTTCTTTCCTTTATCTTGTGCTTTCCCAGAGTGTCCAATTAAGAGGGCCTTAATCTTGGAGGCATTGAGCACTCCCATCTGAATCAATTTGTCTTGCTCCTAGATCAATGACTCTGCAAATGCATCTAGAGAAGGAATTTTCCACTTTGGATGGATACTCTTTCGGAGTGGAATGTGGATACAAAGACTGATAATTCTGAGCTAGTCTTGCTCAAAATTGATAGTACAAGATGTTCATCCTTCCTCTCTATCCCACATTGCTTGCATTGCAAGACTAGGGATTTGTATTTCGAGAAGAGTTGTTGAACTGTCTCGAAGTTGTTGGGACAAAGTGCAATGAGATAATTCTCCAAAATATGTTCTCTAATCTCATACTATTTTCCAAACAAAGATTCAAGGTTATCACATACTTCCTTCCGGGTTTTGAGTCCTTGAAGGTGGAGCAGCAAATCCTTGGAGATGTGGACGCACATGAAGATGGAGGCTTCATCTAGCCTATTCAGGAACTTGGATTTCTCAACATACTACTAGGGATCGACTTCTCTTCCCATTTTCATCCTAAACAGGCCTTTGTTGTGCAAGGCTATCTGCATATCTTCCCTCCAATCAATGTAATTGAAGGGTGTAAGGATTCTAGGTGATAGAGGAGATTAATTATCCATTTCATTGTATGATGATTAATAAATATTCAAGATATACATAAGTACCTACAAAAGAAACCTAAATTCACAAACATTTGTTAGTTCAAACCTTTCCACCTCCACATGTGCACTTTTTCATAGTCTGTCACACCTGGATAGAATCCAGAGGGAGCAATGCAATGATTCCAAGAATTTTGTAGAAACTCGGCTACTTCTGGTGCAAGCATGGAGGTTTATGAGGATTGTTGTTGGCCTGAACATAGGCTTTGATACCATGTTAAATTTCATGAACCATAAATCCACAAGCCAAAATGAGAGCTATCTGAAAAGAAGTATGTAGTGGAATTATCAAATCAATGTAAACTGAACAACAGATTCATGACAAAAATTTCACACAAATCAAACAAGTATTGCATATATTATCATTACATCAATCTTCATTAATTAATGAGTAATACAATGGTAATACAATAAATAGAATTTTAATACTCTAGATAAGATTCGAATTAACCAACTCAAACTAACTGGTTAGCTAAATCAGAGTGGAAATAATCATAGTTGGATCTCACTAGTTAACTCCGGATAACCAAATCAGTCTACAATTAGTTAATTGATGATGGTCGGTGGGGGCGGGTGAATAATGGGCCTACACTCCCATGAATCATGCAAATTTATGATAATATAACTTATTTTTATCTAACTGATTGTAAACGAAGCATAACTGAGCATGACTGATTACCTACCATAGCCAACTGAAGGTGACTCTTGGTGGCACTCAGAGTGGGATCCTATAATGGAGGGATTGGTCCCTAGTGCTCCTAAACTTATGCAATCACATGCAGTAAGTGGTAGATGACCCTTAGTTGTGTACCCCATGCACTGGTGGGTGATGATGACCTACGAATATAGGTTAAATGAATCAAATAGACTTATGTGGGTAAAGGGAGGATTAATTAATCCTAACGGTTCTCTTTATGCAAATAATTCTAAGTGAGATTGTTTTTTTCTACCTAGATCTAGGTTGGCATGTCACACGACTCTAAACATTTTGTTTTGATGTTGTGCATTCCAAAATCTTACAACATGAGAATCCCTTGAAGAATCAAGAAAGAAAATTGATTAGATTTGCGAGTTAAGTACACCACATCCTCCATCCTGCAAGGAAATTGATCATGTGAACATGGTATGAATCACATTGGATTTGAGGGAGGTACCTTATGTGAATATTGAACATGAGGAAAATTCAGATTTTTGGGTTCTTATGAAGAGCAAAGATGAAGAAGATATTGGCAAAGCGCTTGTTGATATGCAGAAGGACATAGAACATTAGTTAGCTATGGGAGAGATAGTTAAGAACATGTCATTTGAGTCTACAAGCAGTGGTATTTGTTTATCCAAGGATAGGGTAGACAAGTACATCACTGAAACGAAGGTTCAAGGGTGCACAAGAATTGCTTGCATCAATAGGATATTGTTTGGCATGCATGCCTTAATGGAAAGGCCTCATGAGTAGCCATTAGAGGGAGATGAATTTCCTCCAAAGGAGATGGTTAATCACATCCCATGTAGATTATCAAACATGGGTGTTTATTCACACATGGACTGAATGGGTGAATGCATTACAAAGATGAAGACTCATGGAGATTTCGAATCACCATGTGAAATAAAATCATCTTGCATTCATGGAATGTGGGATGCAACGATGCATGAAATAAGTCATATTGCACATGAATAGGTCCAAACATTGTTGGATCTAATGGAAAAAAATTTCAAAAGCATTGGAAGTAATGGGCTTACAATATGGTTATGGGATACTGGAATCATATGGAACGACACACGACTCAAGGTGATCAAGATGATTAGTGGAATGTTACATAAGAAATGGTATATTGGAATTATATGGGGTGATATATTGGCCTTTATGGAATTATAGTTTGGTAGGATGCAACATGTTTAGTGGGATTTAGGAGGGTGAGTCAAACTTCATTTCCAAAAGTCTATCCATGTTGAGAAATGGTCTAGTTTCCTACAAAGGAAACCATATGGTGGATGGAATTATTGTATTTATTTTTGGTGGTTTGGGAATCCTCACGAGGCTCTCTATTTTGACATTAGGCAGTGTAGATAGGGAAGTATAAGACACATCCCAATTATTAGATTCATTTGGGACCCATGGATAATTCTTGGTCTCAACTATTTCAACGAGAATATTCATGTAGTAGTATGCAGGATAGAGACATTTATTGAGAAGAAAGAGATGAATAAAGTTTGAAACTTACCAAGATTGATCTCCACCTTATCCATCATCATCAGATTCACATGGAAGAAGAAGTTTTGTAGAAGACATATATTTGTGTTTAGTGTGCATATTTGGGATTTTCATGCATGAGCATTGGCTTGGCTAATGCATAGTATGGATTCACCATCTTACATGAACAAAGAATATATGAATCACTTTGGTAAGCTTATGTTTATTCCCTTCTATTGAAATTTTGGTTCATTGTGGGATGCGGGAGAAGCATGAAATATACTAGGAGAGTGGTTATCCTAGCTATTGTGTTTCTCCTATTCGACGAGTTTCTCCTAGTGTGCCTCCTCCTATGACTTGACAACAACTCTTGCAATATGCATATATATTGTAAAATCGCCAACTTAGGATTATGTATTGTACAATCATTTTTATTTGTATGGTTACTATGGTTGAAAGGAGGAAGGATTGAACCCTCAATCCACCAACTATTTAGCTAACATATTCTCTTGTTTCAAGAATGGATCAATTTATCTATCACTGGTAAGAATGATTAAATTTATGCATTTATATTTACATTGTTAGAGTTATGAGACTCTCTTTTTTCTTTTTTGCAGAGAAAGCATTGTCATTGAGAGCACCATTCGATAGATCTTGGAAGGAAAAACTTGTGTTGGGTTCGTTGGCTTGTTCTTCTTTGAGGAACCACAATAAAAAGAAGAAACAGAGCACATTGTCAGAGGTTCAATTCACTATGAGTAACCATTATCAATAAGTAGATGGGTATGATAATGCAGAACAATTTACCCTTCCCCATCGTGTGGTTCCCGTGGATTTTTTGATGAGGATGATGAGCCTCCACAACCCAAACAAAAGAGTGAGTCCTCTTCCTCAACTCTCAAGATAAAACTACCACATAAGGTGAGCCAAAAAGACTGGACTTCAACAAAATAAATGCATTAAAATCCAACAAAGAGAAGAAATCTAGTGCTTTTGTTTTTTTATCTTTGGTTTTGAGTTAAATTTGTGATTTTGAGTTGGATTTGGAGAGAAACATTATAAGCACGGGCCTAGTTTCAATTCTTCACTCAAGTGGGTGGATTGATTAATTTAAGAGGAAATTCCAATACATAATGTAGATATAGAGGTTAAGGTTTTCTTGGTGTAGTTTAAACATATAACTTATGCCCTTGGATATGTCCAAAATTTATCCAATAATCTCTATCATTTCTTATGACTCAAACCCCTAATCTCAAAATGCTAGCCATTCATGGACTTGAAATCCCAAATGCAATATGGTCTTCACCTTGTCAACAAATTAGAGAGAGTGAGCAGTTTCAATTTATAAAGAAGGTATCAGTATGGAAAGTGGATCCTAAAGTTATAAAAGAACATTAAAAATTTCATTCTCACCCAAGATAGGGTCATCCTCGTATTCGATTTCCACAAGCTAAATGCAGATTCTGAGAGTTGTAATGAATGATTGACATGTATTGAAGAAACGAGTATGCATATAATCAACAATGTTAACACCAAAATGACTAATGATCTAAGTTCCAATTCTATCATGTTTCATCAAATATTTGAGCCCTCCATTGATGATTCAAATGATAATATGATGGTTGAACAATGCACCAGCAGCGCCATCTTTAAGTACCAGAGATGGCGAACTTTGTAATGTGTTTGAATAATCTTGTTAATCATGTTAAGAAAATCCTAGTATACTAGAAAGGGGTTAATATCATTGGTATAAAAGGGATGGGAGGAAGTGGTAAAACCACTCTTGTGTTATTCATTTGCAGTGATCCCCAAGTCAAAGGTTAGATCATTTCCCCCTTTTGAATTTTCACTCCAAACTTCAATTTCATTGCTTCACTTCCATATGTAATGTGTTTTGTCCTTGTGAATTTAATAGGAATCTATTTCCAAAAAAAAAGAGTGGACAATAATTTTCAATTGGATTAACAATTATCTAGACAAATTATAGAGATATTACAAGGGTGTGGGTGCAATAGTGTAATCGATAAGAAAAACTAAAGAAATATTCTCCAAACATTGCAGTATGGATCAAATGTTTGTTAATGCATTTTATGTTTGACTCTTCTTTTGATATGTTAATATGTAATCACTGATATATCTCTTCTTGTATACTTTTTGGATTATATCTTAACTGAACAAGCATAAATTCTTTCGCGCAAAAAACAAAACAGATATGTAATTATTCACATACATCTCCTTATATAATATTTGGGTTAAATCTAAACTAAAGAAATAGAAATCAACATAGATTCTTCTGCCTAGAAATCAACATAGAATATTCATAGAACTCCGGAGAATATTTTTCGCTATTTTTTTTTCTTTTATGTGTTTTTTGTTTTGTTTGGTTGGTGACTAAGTTAAAAATATGTTTGTGAAGGATTCTTGTTTGTAACAATTATTAGCGAGAATTTGAACTTAATATGTTTTTCCCTTGTAATTTTCAGATTTATTCCATAACAATATAATTTTCATTACTGTTGCACAGTCTCCAAATGTGAAGGGCCTTTTGGATATTATGTGGGATAATATAATTGGGCGTAGAAAAAAATTAGTTTAAAAGGATATCGACCAATTTGGATGATGTTTGGTCTAAATCAAATATTTAACACTTGATGTTTGGAGCTAAGGGATACAAGAAAATTATCACAACAAGGAAGG
This sequence comes from Pseudotsuga menziesii, assembly GCA_001517045.1. NCBI lineage: Eukaryota > Viridiplantae > Streptophyta > Pinopsida > Pinales > Pinaceae > Pseudotsuga > Pseudotsuga menziesii. Next base: position 724,494 of record LPNX010840821.1, on the reverse strand, counting down.
ATTATACTATTCCAATTCCAAATGGTAATAATACTCATGTGTACAACATAGCTATGTTGCAGAAGGTTGATTCCCTAACACTTTTCTTCTTCTGATCCTTTGGATGTCCATCGATTCCAACAACAAAAGATGAATACCTTGTTAAAATGGTATGAGTTAGACATAACATTCATAGTATCATACTTTGTTTCTCTATTATATTCTTGATGCTTTGCATCCAAGGTTACCATGTTCAAATTAGATTAATTTTTTGTCACCTTGATGGAAATAAATTGTTCTATATAAATCTAAAATTTCAACGTGTATGATAGAAGTCCATAAAAAGGTATAATATTGTGGGTTTCTATAGAAAAATAGACCAAATGTTTAATTGTATTGTATTTGTAAATTGAAGTAGAGAGTAAGGGGTTACCACTTGCTCTTGAGTTTATTTAATTTATGTAGAAATATCCCAGCATTTAATTGTATAATAAATGTAGTTTGAAGCAGAGTGTGAGGGTTTACCGCTTTCCCTAAAGGTTATTGGAATCTCTTTCTGTGGTGAGCCCCAGCCTATTTGGGAAAACACTAACATGAAACCTTCAGATCAAAATATATATCAAAATATCAAGAGACAATCTTGTGCATTAATTGGAAACAAGTGCAGATGTTCTTGATGATGAGTCAAAGTAGTTTTTTCTGGACTTGGGTTCATTTCCCAAATGTAGAAATTTCACCTAGATTCTTTATTACAGATATGGGTGTATGTCTGCGTGATGGAATGGAAAGATTCTTTTGTGGTCTTCTTGGAACTTTCGAGTTGTAATCTCCTAAATCTCATCAGTGATCCAGGGTAAGGAGCTTGTTTAGATTGGCCTCCTTTTATAAATCTGTTGATTGTTTTTCTCCCTTTCATATTTGTATCTCAACTTAATTTGATGGAACATGAAGTTTGTAGGTTTTTTTTGGCTGAAATATTTTCTTAAAAACTAGACCAACAATTTAAAGCTTCAAATTATTTGCATGATTTCCATAGGTATTATAAATCGGGAAATATTTTCATGACCCCAATTAAATAATTTCCAAATAAGACTATTTGCAAATAATGTTTCACCAACCTACTAGTTCCCTGAGTTGAGATGGAGACATAAATTTCGTAATAAGGGGATATGGGACCCAAGAGGACTTTAGTTTAACATATCCGCATTTAAATGGGTCACATAAATGATAAATTCCAATAAAATAAGGTGGCATGGGTTCATGAAGACACTTGGAAGCTTGTGGACCTTTGGGTGACTAGATTCCCCGCTCACTTGACATGATATTCATCAAAATTTGAACACATTGGCAATGTAAAATTATTGGATGGTGATGTGGCATAAAATATCATATAATGATCCAAGGAATTCGAATTGGTAAAGGAGGGTAACTCCCATGGAAGAGGAAGAGACTAGAAGACAAGGTGTGCCACTTGGAAGGAGATTTTATGCACTCTATGACAACACATGATGGAAGATTCTATGACAAGTATGACAAATTCATGTATGATTGCTGAAATATGACAAATATAACATGGCAGGGCTAAAAATATCCACCAAGAGGTTGAATTTTGGATTTAGATGAAACCATTCGAATTGGGGAAAGAATTGGAGCACGAAGAAGAAGTCAAGTGTCATGAGAGTTACTAAACCACTAAGATGAGTTGGAGGAATCCCATGTAGGTAAATTCGAACTTAGGAGGCCTCATCAATTTAATAAAAGGATTTCATGAGTAAGGATAATACATTTTGATCAATTTTTAATTGGCCTTTGGAATTTTGGAGAGCTTTTGCTTGTCCATTGCATGATGAGTGTTCGATCTCCCTGCTTATGAACCAATTTCGAGGGAGTTGGATTCCTTTCCAAGTTGGTTGATGGAGAGGCCATTCATAAATATTGTGGGATATTAATGAAGGAGTTTCATCTGCAGTTTGAAGGTCCATACAGTTGAATTCTTATCTATCTCCCCATTCTCTCATTCCTTCTTCTCCATTCCCCCACACTCTCACTTGATGGCGTAGTTGTTGGAGTGGTGCTTGCACTTTGCTGAGTATAGTTGATGCCCAAGATTTGATACATGATTTGTGTCTCTGTAATATCATTTCCATATTCTATGTAATTCAAAATATCATAAACACATGTATGAAAGGCTTGCATTTCCATGCTCTTGAATAACTAGTTTTCATGGATTTAGCTTCAATATTGAGGTAGGTTTAAAAGAGATTTGTATGAGGAATTTTATCTTATCTTGATGATTTTGGGGAATCCATATATTATGTAATACTTTTTACTTTCATTTCCATATTCTATTCATCTCGAAATCCAAGAAACTCCTATGTGAAAAGCTTGCATTCTCATCAATCTTGAAGTAGTTTTATACCAGATTTGCATGAGGAATATTCTATGAGTTGGATGATGTTGGTAAATCCATATATGATGTATTAATATATAATTTCATTTCCTTATTCTCTTGGTCTTGAAATCCAATAAACTCATGTGTGTAAAGCCTGGATTCCCATGCTATTGAGTCACTAGTCTCCATGACTTTGGCTTCAATCTTGAAGGATTCTTGTATCATATTTGTATGAGGGATGTTACCTAAGTTTGATGATTTTTTGACAGCAATATATGATTTTTTACTCTTTAATTTCATGTCCCTGTGATCTCTGGTTCTAAATCAAAGAAACCCATATGTGAAAGTCTTGCAATTCCATGCTACTAATTTGGTAGTTTTCATGTATTTGACTCCCCTACTAAATGAGTTGTATACCATACTTGTATGAGGGGATTTATATGGTGTTTAATAATATTGGGGAATAAATTTGTATGTTTTATATGGTATCTATATGTCACATCCTGATCTGATCCTTTAACTCTACCTTTCTTATGTCAAAATCGAGTTAGTTATGCAATTTCCCCATAAGCAATTTCACTGAAAGTTTTCAAACGAATGTGGAACTCTATAACCAGTTTTCATAACTAATAAACATGTGTAATGATATTCCATGAGTTCTTATATCAGTTCCCATACTCTTCTTACAAATTTCGTAGGTTTGTACATGATTTGCGAATCCCAGTTGGCCTACACCCTAGGGGGATTTCATCACAATTTCCTAATAATTTTTGGCCTTTTTGTAATCATCCCAAAACAAGGTTTCAAAGGTATAAATTCTGATTAAAAGTATCCATAAAACACCTTGGGATGTTCTAAGACTCACCATACCATTTCCTTTCAAATTCGGGACCATTTGGTGAAATTTGGAACCCTATAGAGTCGTGACTACTTAAGCTCGAATTTTTCCCGAATTGCACCTTTCTCCAAAACTCCAAAAAGGTACATTACAAAGATAAATCAATGTATTGGCTAGGATAGGTAAAGCATATTTTTATTTCACTCCATTATGTTAATACAAGGCTTTGATATTTCAGGAGTTGGGCCAACTTAATTGGATGTGCCTCATAGCTCTCTTTTTCTCAACATGATGTAATGCAAGATTTAGCCTTGTGTCTCGCAAAAGGATTTCCATGCCTATCAAGGAGGATAGTACTCCCTCAAAATGGATAACACTCAAATATAAAATAGCTAAGGCTTAATTTCTTTCAATTCATATAGGTCACTTCTGAAAAATGTTATATCTATTAAATGTGCAATATTGAAAATCAAAATATTTTTGTGTTTAAGCTGTAATTAAAATTTATCATGCTTATATATTTAAAGTTATTTTAGTCTATATTATCTCCTTGCCCCATCATCCCTCACATCTCTCTTCAAAATTTATGTTTAGTATAATTGATTCCAAGGACGTTAATGATTTTTAGGTTACAATAAATGTTTAAAAAGCATATGAAAGTTCGAGATCACTAGCATTTCAATATTTTTGTACAACTATGGTTAATCCCAAGTAAGTCAATACAATCCGCAGAAGTTGCAATACTCAAATTGAAAAGCTTGTAACATTGCACCTATGGTTAATCCAAAGGGGGTTATACAATCCACAGAAGTTGTAATTTTCAAATTGAAAAGCTTATGAGAATATGTGCCATTGTTAAGTGCCCTTAAGTACTTGAAATCTAAGAAATGTGCTTAATATTTTCTATAATTGAATTTTTATTTTCTTTCCCAATTAGTTAAGTACCTTGTTTATTTGTCTTTTCTCTCTGAATTTTCTTTTGTTGTTATGGGCTATGTCATCCTATCACTTTGTGGGGATTGACCTACTTTCGCCAATATTTACAAGGATAAATGTTAAATATTAATGCTACATCTGTTATCTGTAGCAATATATAAAAGGTAATCTTGTTAGGTGCCCATTATTATCCGTGTTACTTGAAACTTCAAAGTGTATCAAGGTTTTGAAACAACAAGTCTCAAAACTTCAGGAAATAAGAAAATTGTATATATTAAAATATAGGTTTATATAGGCATAGTTTGTTATATTAGATATTTATATTTAGCATGTATTTGTATGTTTTTTCATCCACATATTTATGTGAATCTTTTTATGTTTAAAACTTTAAACACACCCTTATATATCAATAGATTAATGCATATGCTCAATCCAATCTACAATTAAAAAACAAAAGAATGACCAATTTAAGCTAGTGGGACTCAAAAATACATCAAGCAAAAAAGATAATGCTAGAGAACTTTGGGAATCTCTTGAAAAGGAAAGACAAAAAGCATGGAATCTATAATAGGAAAGCAAGTAAGAAAACATTTTGGTCAACAACATTCCATGATTCTTAAAATTGGTAAGGAAATGGTTGGGAATTTTTTTAGAAGTTATGTGATATAGAAAGATCATTAAAAATGCTTCCAATGTCCTTTTGGAACTTTGGAAGTTCCCACAGACTTTTGTTTTCAAAACAATCGATATCCAAAGGGTACTTTTCGGTAACACCGATTTTTGGATTAATGTGAAATATGAAGTTTCCCTAGGAGGTTTCCAAGGACATGATATGTACCATCAATATTCTTCTTGAAACTTGTTTTCTTTCACCGCCTACATACTAAATCATTATTAGTTAAATTTATAATGTTCCAAATTTATTAAGATGTTTGATAAGCAATTTTATCCGCAGAGAATACTAACTTTTACATTTATGGGAAGTGTAGGTCTAATGGAAGAGAAAAATTGGTGTCAAATAGATTTTCCTGAGGTGGAAGATTTGGCTTTGTTCATTGTTGCAAGTCAATATTGTCTCCTAACTTTTTTACAAACCACATGTGCCAAAACTAAAGGCTATTATAATATATAGTTATAGTTATAAGTGTTTAACATTTCATTATGCTGCCAAGCTTTCCTTTGTTTACTAAGATTAAGTTTGTCCTAGCTAAGAGGTTGATTGTGTCTCCTCTTTGTGAGTATTGTAGATACTTGGGAAGCTTCGAAAAGTTGATTGTATGTCTATGTGAGGGTTTGGGGAATATGACTTTATTGGATAAGGAACCAGCCACAAAGTTTCCTAATTTTCTAAAAATTAATTTGATCACTGAACTGCTTTGGAGGAACTTTTAGTAAAAATATGTAATTTAACTTACCTTCAGAAGTTTTTTGTCACTGATTTCCATCTCATCCAAAAATTAGCTGATGAATTTGGGAATTTAAGGTCATTTAGGGTGCTGATGTTTCTTGCATGTCCAAGATTTTCAATGCTTCCTCCTTCCATTTGTAAACTTGAACAACTCAAACTTCTTGATATTTAATTATGCAGGTCTTTGAAGGACCTTCCCATGTAATTTGAGAAGCTATCAAACTTAAAGGTGTTGACATGAGGGAGTGCTCTGAACTGAAGAAGCTGCCAAAAGCATTTTCTAAACTAAAATCATCAAGACATCTAATCTGTGATGAGATCACCAGGTTACAGTGGTTGGCTATCAAAGTCTCTTCCATGCCTAATCTCATAGTTGAGGTCATCGGCGAACACTTTAATTTGGACTAGCTTGATGCTTGAAAAGGTTCATGATACATCATCGAGCACTTTAACGTTTTTAATTATGTTAGTGTATCATGTACAACATGAACATAAATATTTGTAGGATTTCTAGTCTTGTTTATGGATGATGTAATTTTCTTTGTTTCTTTCTCAAATCCTTTGCTTTTAGGTAAGAAGATAGAATAGTATCTTGTGATCGAATTTATATTCACTGGATTGGATTTTGAAAAATATATGTAAATTAAGACAATATAAAGTTAATTGGAAAGTCGGTTTAGTTCGGTTTGTTGATTGAAATAAATCTTGTTCTAATGGAGTTGTATATTTTGATTCTTTGGAATATCAAGTATATGTATTTTTTTATGTGGGAAAAAAATCTGAACAAAACTGAGAATTGATTCTAAGTTTACATTGATTTATAAGCATTATGTTCTTAAAATTTCAGGTTCTTATGATCCATTGGGATGTTCCATGTTTTCTCAAATATCTTATACATTCAATATATTATGTGTGTTATTAAAAACAAGTTCTCAATCTTAACAAATCAGTTACGTTTTTGGCCAATTATGATTTGGCTAAAGGGGCGATGATCTAAACTTAGAAATGCAAAGAGTTAGTTGTGACTAGATTTTAATAAATCTATAGATCAATCATATAAAACATATTTATCAGGAGGTGGTAACATCCCATTAGAAAAAGCTAAAGTTATCAACATTGGATTTGTGTTAAAGAAATTAGTACCCAACTAAAGACTACCCTCTCTTTGTAGTGGTCAAAGGTGGGAAAATTCTAGTTCACTATGCCTTTCTTCTGTAAATTTGATCATCTTGTACCTAAGTTTTCTTTTGAGAATGCATGGTTCTATCAAACTCACAACCAACTTACTCTGATTTTTTTAAACCTTGTAACTTGTAACTCTATTTTGTTGTGAACACTATTTTTCCCAGCTTACACCACTTGAGGTCCAAGTCCATAAGAGCGGGCTACTCACCATGTAATCTCAGGACTTACTTTTTATTTTGGGAATAAATCCCATTACTTTTTTCTAAATGTAAAATATGAACTCATTATTTAATTTAGTATATATATAGTTACTAATATAAATCTCATCACCATTCATATCCATTATCAATTCTTGTATTAAATGCTTTTTCTAGTTACAATGCCTTCATATCAATGCCTTGAAACTTTTAGATACTACAAATCTTGATTTTTGACCTATTTTGTGTTATAATGTTTTTATTAAGACAACCTCAAAAAAACTATGTCAATGTATCTTGTTCTTTAAATTTGCATTGTTTGTCACTATAAATATTGTCTTACTATGCATTCTCTTTGTCCATATAATCCGTGGCTTGTGCATTGCTATCATGTAACATTAACTAAGATATTGTTTTAACATATACAAAACAAATAGAATTTTTCCTTCATATCTATTATCAATGCTTTCATGAAATGTTTTTTTCTAGTTACATTGTTTTTGGTGAGACTTTCAGATGCTACAAACCTTGATTTTCCACCAAAACATAAAGTAAAAAATCCACTTGATTTTTAAATGAAGTATAAAGTTATAAAAACATGTTCTTTTAAACAAATGTTGTAACTGTTTCTGCATGTTTGACATCATTACCTGCATCCTCTCCGCAAGGAAACATCAGACCTATGGCAATGGCATGTGGCAATGTGGGGGGCATTACCATCATCTAACTCTTGTTCTTATATCATCAAATAAAGTAATAAATTTGCCCATATAATTTCAAATGCTAGACATAACTAAACGAACTGGATTATCTAGGAATTTGGAAATCAAATAAAGTAATAAATTTACCCTTAAAATTTGAAAGGATAGACATAACTAAACGAACTATAGAGAACTGGATTATCCAAGAATTTGGAAATAAGCATTGAGAGATGGATCATCTAGGAATTTGGAAATAAGCATTTAGTAAATGAAATTTGTTTAATAATTCTATTGGAAATATCCTTGAATGCTGAAAAGCATTGCAAAATATAATTTTGTTAATCTCAATGAAATTACAATTCTTTTAAACAATGAAATACAACAAGTGGAGATGATGTCTAATGCATGGCAGAACACTGTAAGAATGAGTGAATGAGTGAATTGAAGAAAAACATATTACCTATCATGTGAAATGAATTTAAGCACAAACTTGAAAAAAAACCCAATGAATTAAAATATACTTCGTAATTAATTACCTAGAGGATCTTTTGATCTACCTCATACGACTGTGGCCAAGCCGAAGATACCAAGACTGTCATTGAAATGAAAGAGCTTGTTGTGTATTTCATCTTGTTTATTGGGATCAGAGACCATGCGCTCAATGCATTTATATAATCCTTCTTTCACCTCGCCATCTGCTTCAAAAAAATTTGTGTAATGGTACCTTCAGAAGATCCAAGACAAAAAAGATGATCACATTAAAAAAAGGATAAACTTTTGCAATTAAAATTTAGTAATATAACTTAAAAACTTTGATATTAGTTACCTTGGATTCAAGTAATAGCCTGCAACATGTAAATGTCGATGAAGTTGTCTGTTCCATCATTCATCAATGATTTTCCACATAGGAAGATATTTTTGTCTTTTTCCCTCATATGCTTCCTTTATTGCCTCCTTGGCTTGATCCATGGCCTCATAAATAAACCCCATTGTTGCTTTATCACCATCCACCATTCTCAAGACTTTCACAAGAGGCTGGCTAAAAAGTACGATCTCCTCTGCCTTTTTCCAAAATGCTTTCTCATAGAATTTATAAACAATGTCCTTTCCATCAGCCTTCTTGCTCCATTGAGATGCATTCCACTCATCACAAGAGAACATCTTCCTCAAGTTGGCCTTTTTCTCAATCAAGGACTGCAATGTAAGGAAATTTGTTGCAAATCTTGTGATAGCTGGCCTAACAAGCTCTTTTCCACCAGTGCATTTTCTCATAAGGGTCAAAACCTATGAGTGGTTGTACATGTATCTTGTGATAGATTTTTCTTGTTCCAAACACTTTCTCACCCACTAAATTTTCCCAATATCCTCAAGCATGAGGTCCAAACAATGGGCTGCACATGGAGACCGCCAAATGGTGGGATGTTTGTCCTCTAACAACTTTCTAGCTGCAACATAGATGGAGGCATTGTCTGTGATAACCTGCACTACATTTTCAACCCCCACCTCCTCAACTACGTCATCCAAAAGACGAAATAGTAATTGTGCATCCTTCACCTGATCAGATGCATCCACTGATCTAAGGAACATAGTCCCTTTTGGGCAAGCAACTAGGAAGTTTAGAATGGTGCGACCTCTTGCATCAATCCATCCATCAGACATGATTGTGCACCCTATTTTACTCCATGAGTTTTTGAACTCTATGAGGTACTATTGTACCCTTTCAACTTCATTTTTCAAAAGTGACCCCCTAATATCCTCATAGCCAGGGCCCTTGAATCTTGAACCACATGAAGCTATAGCATCCAACATAGGTTGATAATATATCGACCTTGAAGCATTGAAAGGTATGTCTACATCATACCACCATATAGAAATGCATTCCCAAGAAGCCTCCTTTTCCACCTTCTTCCATTTGGCATCAATGGTGGGATGAGCACCAGGGGTAGTGCAGGGTTGAAAGAAAGACTCAAGGCTACCACGGGTTTTTTTAAATTGGGATGTACTACTTTCAACACCACCACCTACAACACTTTCTTCCCTGGGAATGGTATAAGGATCATGGGTAGGGTTGGGAAAACTAGAGGATTCTTCAAAACTAGGGTTCCCCTCAAGAAATTCAAAGCTACAACTTCTCCCTATCTCTCTTTGCACCCTCTTGTTTTTGGGTTTTTCAGCTTGGTAAGATTCAAGAAGACCAATCATCTCAGCTCTCAAGTCATTAGGGACTTTGAGGCATGGTTTTACATTCCCCCTTGTACTAGATAAGTGTTGTTTCAGCCTATTTATACCTCCCCCCCCCCGCCCCCCAACCTCTTTCAGGCAATAGTTACACACAATTTTCCCCTCAACTAATTGACAATGTACCCATACAACATCTTTTCTATCTTTCGGGGCCATGGCAAGCAATATAAATCTGCAAATTAAAACCCTATTTTTCTTTAATTGTATGAGAAAAAACAACGCTATCAAAGTAACTTTAAATAGACTATTCCATACAAAATTAAATGAATACAGACTACAGTGCACATTTAGAGCATTTTTACATACCTTGAAGAGCGCCTCCAAAATGCTCCAAATCTGATGCAAATGTCTCCAAAGATATTCAGCCTACAAATTCTCCAAAAGACTCCTTCAATCTCCTCTTCCAATCAGCCTAGGAACCAACACTAAGACCCTTAACAATTAGCACCATCAAACTTCAAAGATTTGAAGACACTCAAGCACATACTCAAAAACACTTGAATGAATAGTGTGAGTGAAAAAGAGGGGGTGGGGGTCTTTTTATAGGTTAATGATGTGTCTTTTGGGTGTCCAGATACATCCCCCCCAACCAACATTCCAAAATTTTAAAAAATAAAATAAACTTTGAGCCTCCATACGGACCGACCGGTTTGATGAGAAAACCGGTTTTGAACCGGTTCGATACTAAACCGGGTAGTTCGGGGACCAACCCGGCTGGTTCGGTATCGAACCGGCCCAAAACGATCAGATGTCTCGGTTTGGACCGACCAGCTGCTGAAACCAGGTTGACCAGCCGGTTTAGCCGGTTCCAGTCCGGTTTTAACAAGCTTGCCACCTACATACTAAATCATTATTTGTTAAATTTATAATGTTCCAAATTTATTAAGATGTTTGATAAGAAATTTTATCAGCAGAGAATACTAACTTTTACATTTATGGGAAGTGTAGGTCTAATGGAAGAGAAAAATTAGTGACAAATAGGTTTTCCTAAGGTGGAAGATTTGTCTTTGTTCATTGTTGCAATTCAATATTGTCTCCTAACATTTTTATAGACTACATGTGCCAAAACTGAAGGCTGTTATAATATATAGTTATAGTTATAAGCATCTAACATTTCATAGGCTTCCAATCTTGCCTTTGTTTACTAAGATTAAGTTTGTGCTAGCTGAGAGGTTGATCGTGTCTCCTCTTTGTGAGTATTGTAGATACTTGGGAAGCTCTGAAAAGTTGATTGTATGTCTATGTGAGGGTTTGGGGAATATGACTTTATTGGATAAGGAACAAGCCAGAAAGTTTCCTAATTTTCTAAAAATTAATTTTGATCACTGCACTACTTTGGAGGAACTGACAGGAAAAATATGTAATTTAACTTACCTTCAGAATTTGTCTGTCACTAATTTCCATCTTATCCAAAAATTACCTAATGACTTGGGGAATTTAAGGTCATTTAGGGTCTTGATATTTCCTACATGTCCAAGCTTGTCAATGCTTCCTCCTTCCATTTGTAAACTTCAACAACTCAAACTTCTTGATATTTCATTATGCGGGTCTTTGAAGGACCTTCCCATGGAATTTGAGAAGCTACCAAACTTAAAGGTGTTGGACATGAGGGAGTGCTCTAAACTGAAGAAGCTGCCAAAAGCATTTGCTAAACTAAAATCATCAAGACATCTAATCTGTGATGAGATCGCCAGGCTACAATGGCTGGCTATCAAAGTCTCTTCCATGCCTAATCTCACAATTGTGGTCATCGACAAATGCTTTAATTTGGACTGGCTTGATGCTTGAAAAGGTTCATGATACATCATCGGGCCACTTCAACATTTTTAATTATGTTAGTGTATCATGTACAATATGAACATAAATGTTTGTAGGATTTCTAGTCTTTTTTACGAATGATGTTATTTTCTTTGTTTTTTTCTCAAATCCTTCACTTTTGGGTAAGAAGATAGAATAGTATCTTGTGATCGAAGTTATATTCCCTTGATTGGATTTTGAGAAAATATGTAAATTAAGACAATATAAAGTTAATTGGAAAGTTGGTTTAGTTCAGTTTGTTGATAGAAATAAATCTTGTTCTAATGGAGTTGAATATTTTGATTCTTTGGAATATCAAGTATTTGTATTTTTTTATGTGGAAAAAAAATCTGAACAAAACTGAGAATTGATTCTAAGTTTACATTGATTTATAGGCATTGTGTTCTTAAAATTTGGGGTTCTTATGATCCATTGGGATGTTCCGTGTTTTCTCAAATATCTTATACATTCAATCTATTATGTGTGCTATTAAAAACAAGTTCTCGGTCTTAACAAATTAGTTAAGTTTTTGGCTAATTATGATTTTGCTAAAAGGGGCGATGATCTAAACTTTAGAAATGCAAAGAGTTAGTTGTGACTAGATTTTAATAAAGCTATAGATCAATCATATAAAAAATATTTATCAAGAGGTGATAACATACCAATAGAAAAAGCTAAAGTTCTCAACATTGGATTTGTGTTAAAGAAATTAGTACCCAACTAAAGACTATCCTCTCTTTCTGAGTGGTCAAAGGTGAGAAAATTCTAGTTCACTATGCCTTTCTTCTCTAAATTTGATCATCTTGTAACGAAGTTTTCGTTTGAGAATACATGGCCCTTCTACCAAACTCACAACCAACTTACTTTGATTTTTTTAAACCTTGTAACTTGTTACTCTATTTTGGTGTGAACACTATTTTTCCCAGCTTACACCACTTGAGGTCCAAGTCCATAAGATCTTTAGGTGAAGAGCTGGTTACTCACCATGTAATCTCAAGATTTACTTCTTTATTTTGGGAATAAATCCCATTACTTTTTTTTTAATGTAAAATATGAATTCATTATTTAATTTAGTATATATATAGTCACTAATATGAATCTCATTACCATTCATATCCATTATCAATGTTTTTCTAGTTACAATGCCTTCATATCAATGCCTTGAAACTTTTAAATACTACAAATTTTGATTTTCTTCCTATCTTATGTTATAATGTTTTTTTTAAGACAACCTAAAAAAAACTTTACCAATTTATCTTGTTCTTTAAATTTACATTGTTTGTAACTATAAATATTGTCTTACTATGTATTCTCTTTGTCCATATAATCTGTGGCTATGTATTCTCTTTGTCCATATACTCTGTGGCTTGTACATTACTAGCCTATAATATTAATTAAGATATTGTCTTGACATATACAAAACAAATACAAATAGAATTTTGCCTTCATATCTACTATCAATGCTTTTATGAAATGTTTTTTCTAGTTACAATGTTTTTGGTGAAACTTTCAAATACTATAAACCTTGATTTTCTACCAAAAACATAAAGTAAAAAATCCACTTGATTTTTAAACAAAGTATAAAGATATAAGAACATGTTCTTTTAAACCAATGTTGTAACTGTTTCTGCATGTTTGACATCATTACCTGCATCCTCTCAGCAAGGAAACATCTCACCTGTCACAATTACATGTGTCAATGTTGGCATTACCATCGCCTTACTCTTGTTCTTATATCATCAAATAAAGTAATAAATTTTTCAAATACTATAAACCTTGATTTTCTACCAAAAACATAAAGTAAAAAATCCACTTGATTTTTAAACAAAGCATAAAGATATAAGAACATGTTCTTTTAAACCAATGTTGTAACTGTTTCTGCATGTTTGACATCATTACCTGCATCCTGTCAGCAAGGAAACATCTCACCTGTCACAATTACATGTGGCAATGTTGGGCATTACCATCGCCTGACTCTTGTTCTTATATCATCAAATAAAGTAATAAGGTAATAAATTTGCCCATAAAATTTGAAAGGCTAGACATAACTAAACGAACTGTAGAGAACTGGATTATCCAGGAATTTGGAAATCAAATAAACTAATAAATTTGCCCATAAAATTTGAAAGGCTAGACATAATTAAACGAACTGTAGAGAACTGGATTATCCAGGAATTTGGAAATAAGCATTGAGAGCTGGATCATCCAGGAATTTGGAAATAAGTATTTCGTAAATGAAATTTGTTTAAAAATTCTATTAGAGATATTCTTGAATGCTGAAAAGCATTGCAAAATATAATTTTGTTAATCTCAATGAAATTACAATTCTTTTAAACTATGAAATACAGCAACAAGTGGAGAGATGATGTCTGCCGCATGGCAGAACACTGGAAGAACGAGTGAATGAGTGAATTGAAGCAAAACATATTATCTATCATGCAGAACGATACAAGATTTCAAACTTCTTTGCAGATCTGGCATCTTTCTGTATTCAGTTTTTCTCTTTTTCCCGACTGAGCTGTTGCCCATTTAACTGAAATTGGTGACCTAGCACACAGCAAGGCCGTCCTTTTACCTTCAAGCTACTCCTTGCAGCTGCCTGTACTCTGTTATGGACCCATGACTTCACTAAACTTAACGGCTTCCTTGACGAGGGCAACCACATCCGTTTTAACAATGGAATCCATACTCGTACTGCCTGTAATCCCATCGTTCCACTTAAACCATCTGCTGCTCAATCCGCATTCCAGTCTTTCGTTGCCCATTATACCATGTCTGTCCGCCTCTCCTACCTTTGAAATACGAAATTTCCAATCCTCTGTTACATATGTTTCGGTCTCTTTATAGCGGATGTTCAAAACCAGAAACCTGCCCGGTGGTGGAAAAACAAGTAACTGATCAGGGGTTCGATCCCTCCAGGCTTGCTCTACCCATTCGACCATTTCTGGGTGAATATTATTCAGGTCCGTTTCGTGACTTACAACTGCCAGCCTGAAGTCTGTTGTCATCGGTCCCTCTCTACAGAAGATCACAAACCCATGTCTCTTTGGCAGCCTTCGAATTCTCGTAATTGCCGCCTTTTCTTCTGAACTAGTTGGGGTTCTGGAAGAAGGGTTGAGCATGGCAGTTTCGCCTGTTTCCATAGCTTTCCGGAGATATAGATCTCGTCTTGCAGGATCTAGTAGATTAACATATGCTTCTTCAACAACCCTAATGGCTTTTTCAGATGCAGCCCCATTAACAAACTGAATTCGGATCAAACACCTTCGGTAGGCTCCCTCAAGTTCATTTTCTGTTGCTCCCCTATTTACATCTAGTACCTGCATTTTGTTGGTTCATGCTACTTCTAATTAATTGAAAAAAAATAGCAAACTTCTGAAAAGGATTTTCCCTTAATCAAACAAGCTGGGCATCAGGGCCGTACCTGAAAATAATCTTTTGCAGAGAAAATGCGTTTCAGTTCACAGTTATGCAAAGACCCTTGGTTATCGTCACAACGGATAGACACATTGAATCGCTGAGGCTGCCCTTCTTCTACGTCTTCCAGATCTGCCACATGAATGCTAATTTTCTTTCGGCTGGAGACCTTCACATATTCTAGACGTTCTTCTAGCTGAAGCCTGAGATCTGTCACAACTATCTTTGAACATGCAATTGAGAAGAAATAATTCAAGCTTTTTCGCCTGTAGAGCTCCTGCAGGTGTGACAGAGAAATGAAACCTCCATTGTGAATTTGATCACATAAATTAGGCCCGTCGAAAAGCTGCTTTCCAAATCGAATCATCAATTTAATCGTCCTTGTCGTTTCTTGCTCTTGTGAGCGTAGGAATTGAAGGCACGGAAGCAACTTGGTTTTATAAGCCGAAAAATCCCAGTGTGAAGCTACCACATTCTCTGAAATACCCATCTTACTCGAAAACTCAGCAGACAGGTTATCCATATCATGGGGTAATTCGGATTTAGACTGCATCAATTCAGGCTTCGAAGATCCCTCTTTGCATATCGTTCCAGATTTGAAACAGAAGTATGACCTACTGGCTTGATCTCTATGATATGAAGAAGTTTCTCCTGGAAACTTTTCAAAACAAATTGTATTCACAGGCAAGAGCGGCTCTGCAAGAGACTTGCAGAAACAGGTGATGAAAAAGTCGGGACGGTATCCCTTCCTTTTCATAATGGCAGAGGATACAATACGCTCAATTTCAGAAGCAACGCCATGGACGGTCTCCTCAGAGTGACCGAGTATTTCAACTTTTCCAGAAAATACTCTCACGGAAGAGATTCCCGGAGAGTTTTGGAAGCTCCGAATAGTTCTTCCATTCTTCCCTATAACAGCCGCAGTAGCTACACCAGGAGGAACTTGCAACTCCCTTTGAAAATTGGAGGTCTTGCCCCGCAACTCCCTTCGAAAATTGGAGGTCTTGCCCCGCATGATCGATTTCCTGCAATCCATGGCTTTCATCCGCTTAACATTGCAGTGAGAACTGAGCTTGGTTTCAGTTGTGAAAATTTAGAAATGCTTAACATTGCAGTGAGAACTGAGCTTGGTTTCAGTTGTGAAAATTTAGAAATGGTAACAGTATAAATATTACATTATAATATAATTCCAATGAATTATATTATAATTTTTTATGATGTATGTTAGTGTTAATAATGAGGATGAAAATCATTTTATCTTAGAGTGTTTTGTTTACATCTATATTAAATTTAATTTGAGTTTCATAGTATTTGTTATAATACAAATTTTTATAACTTGTTCAACAAATTTTTAGAACCTTTTACTTGGCATAACTTGTCAAAACTATAATAAGACAAAAGGTAAGTCTTTTTCAACACATGGACAAGATTGTAAAAGATTTTAAAATAAATCAATTATTATCTTCTTAAGATTCTATATATTAAAATTGGTCTCACTAAATTTTAATCATCATCATTATCAACTTATATCAATAAACATAAATTAATACACTTAAACCTAAACAAAATAATTATAATTAATATAATTTGAAGCCGAATTATAGTTAACATAATTTGAAACCCAAATTCAATTTCATTGAATTTACGTGATGACAATTTGCATTGCTCAATTGCAGTTTGCAGATATTGATAGCAGTTTTACATAGAACTTGATTCTGTTATCTTATTTCTTTCCTATCACATTTTGGAGGATAGGAAAGAAATAAGAATACAGAATTAAACTTAAGAGCGGACTTTTAAGGATAAAAAGTATCCGAATAAGAAGACAAAATAACATAATGAAACAATGATAATGGTTCAGTTTGATGCCGCGTATCACACTCCGAGTCAGACTCCACTAGTAAAATGATGCTCAGGAAGCGAGAAATTAGAGGACAGCTCTTGTCGTTTGTATGCGCATTACGAGGGTTTGACGTAACGATATTCGAATTCAATGTTGAGAACAGGCCTACTTACAGATAAGTTTTCATTAGATCTGGCTACATTTGAAAAGCACATCCGTGACCCTTAAAAAAAAAACTACAGGCTACGCGTGCTTGGGCATGCCGGAGCCTGACCAGTTGCTACTCGAATGAATCTACGGGTTGGAGTAATTTTCAAATTCCCCAGTGACGGGCGTTAGTAATTGTGATTCACGATCATACCACCCATCAAACTGAAGATTATTCTAATCTTCAACCAACAATTTTTTTTAATTTTATTAATCACTATGGTTTATCTATATCATGTGTCCAATGACACTTTTCTATAGCAGTGTGAATCGACTTCTGTAAAAAGAGTGGATCCTAGCTACATGCCATTATTTTTATCTGCATGATATTGAGTGTTCTTTAGAGTTGTAGTGTGTCCATGATATTCATGCAATAAATGAAGTCTTGTGGAGGAGGACTTATCAAACCGGCCTTTTGAATTTCATTTTGATGAAAAAAGAGTGGATGTTCGTAGGGAGGTTCACATAGGTAGTAGGGACAAAGTAGTAGACTAGTAGTTGTTCCTTTTTGTTATAGCCCTAGTTGTTGACACATTCCACACTTTAGATTGCAACCCCAAGTGACTTGAGAGTCAGAGTCCTAGTGCCTCGTAGTCATCAATGATCACTGGCCATCTTGCACAACTAAGTAGTGAGTGCATGACATGAGTGAGTATGTGATTATAATTTATCATATTTCCAATATTTTGAATGATAAGTTGAACTTTATAGCATAGGAATTTCAACATCTTGAGAAATTTATATGGATGGGTAATTTCAAATGCTACCCTTCTTTTGAAATGACGACATAAATTATGCCCTTCTTAAATGGAAAGGTAAAATTCAGATTTTAAATTTTTTTTTAAGGACAATTTTAACTTTACGTATTTGGGAAGGGCTAGAACCCTTTGGAAGGGTTCAATTTTGAATGTTGGTTGTGCACCCTCTCTTTGTCCATGTTTGATGTAAACAATCACCTAAACAACATGTATTCATAGCCACGTCAGTATAGGTCAATAGTGCCACATCTTTAGTAGGTAATGTGCTTTAATTCACCTCGATCTTTACGCATGTCTTTCCCTTCTAGTGCCACATCTTTAGTAGGTAATGTGCTTTAATTCACCTCAGTCTTTACACATGTCTTTCCCTTCTCCCCAAATGTTCTCCTCACTTCAGTGTAATCTTGTCGGAGGATAGAGTGTGGGCATTCTGCCATCGTGATAGTAGTTCGCTCGCCCTCTATTTTGTAAGCACCATGTTCTAGTTAACCTATCGGTTTCTAGAACGATTTTGTAAGACCACGTGTGATTTACATGTTTGCCTTCATTTTGCGGTTGTTCGCAGTTGTTCCTTAGTTCATCGTTGCTTCTGGTTTGAAGGAGCCCTATCATGCCATGTCAAGGGTTTGAAGGCCGACTCCTTCGTAGTGATTTTTAGATCGTCCAATGTTGTCTAGTTTTTCCACCATCTCGGATCCGAGGCATTTCATGGATGTCCTCTAGTTATTTGTAGGGTACATGTTCAGAACAACCCAACAAGTTTTCCGTTTGGGTTTTCATTGCAGCTTTGTGGTGGGTTGGTGTGCAATTTGATGGTGATTTTTGTGTTGGTTTTCACTACAATTTCGTGATGGTTTTGGCTGACCTAGTTTGTGTCTCTAGGTTGGGAAAGTTGTCCTGCTTCGAGGCAGTTGTAGCAGACAAAAGCTTGGACATCTTACAACTGTCGCTCTGTTGCTCCATGGATTTCGGTCTAGTAGGGTTTCCAACCTATCGGCTTCTAGTGTATATCAACACTCTAAACATCGATATGGAATTTGTGACTATGCTTGGTGTTGCGTGTTTTGGTTGTCTTCCATTCTTAATGGTTGAGGGTTTGACTGCATCTTTATGGGTATTGTTAAAGGTTTCTTTCGATGGTTTGACAATATGCATATTTGGCTATGGTCTACAAGTACCTCGCAAAAAACCCTTATGAGGGGATTCCAAATGCTTATATGTTGGGCAATTTTTTAAAACGTTTGCACACATGTAATTATGGATACTTGCAATGTAATTATATTTTACTTTTTGTTATTTTAGTTGGAATATTTGTTAAGGTTAATGCAAGCTGTTATGAGAACAGGTTTTTAACGCCCCAACCTCCTTGATCTGTGGGGGTGGCTAAAACTTCCCAAGGAGCTAAATGTAATTTACTTTCACCATTTGAACCAGACCATAAAAAGTGAAAGATCTTTTTCCTTATAGAATTGATCGGATTGATACTGTAAGTTTAACCAAAGAACACCAGTATATCGGAATACTTTGCAGAGTGGCTTTGATTACAGTTAGTCTGCCTACACTTTATCTGAAATCCTTCTGGAGATTCCTTTTCTCCCAGAATATGTGGAGTGATGTTGTAAAAACTAAGTATATGAAGAATGTTCTTGTCAACAATTGGATAAGAAACTCAGATTTCAAATATTCCAGTGCATTAGTGGTCTGGAACAACATGCTTAAAGTAATTCACTGGTTGAAAAACAGCATAAGTTGGAACATAGAGAACGGAAAAAACATTCTTACTGGTACTGACCCCTTTATAGGTGATAATGGTTGTCCCTATTTACCAATAGAAATTATAGAGAATCTTGCTTGGATTGATATGAATACTATGGATGTACTAAAGAGGCCCAAATGTACTATTCTTAAAGGTGGTTATTGGTTAAATGCTAGATATCTAGGCCTAAATGGTTAGTGGGTAGTCAAATGGGATTCTTATATTGAAAAGTTGAAATTTGCAGGTAGTAAATTTAGTACTGAGGAAGATACACTAGTTTGGTCTGGAAATAAGAAAATCGATGAACTGACAACAAAGCTGCCATATGAATTTATGATAAGGAATGACAACACTCTTGAACATATATGGTGGTCCAAAGGACTATGGAATTGGAACATTCCTACAAAATTGAAATACTCTTGGTGGCTTATTCTTAAGGACAAAATCCTTACTTGGAAAAATTTATTGAAAAGAGGCTAGAACGATCCAAGCTATTGTTCTTTGTGCAGGAATAAAGGTGAAAACAACCTTCATTTGTTTGTTGATTGCTCCTTTAGTCTAGAAGTTTGGATAATCGTAAAAGGTTATATTGGCATCAATTCTAATTGGGGAGAAGGTAGTTTAGAGAATACATTTCATAGTTGGTTCACCAAAGAAGAAAAGTAGAGCGAGAATGACAAGTGGCCATCATTAAATCCTAAATACTCGAAAAGATATAGGCGGTTACGACAACAAAGCATCATTAATTTGACGAGTTCGAGGAGAATGATGGCATGATTTTTGGTCCCATCATTCATCTCCGTCATAACTGTCTTGACAGGTACAACTCAGAACTCAAGTAGGTGAATTGATGTGGAATGCGTCAAACGAGAAGCCCATGTGATCGAAAAGACGTCGATCTGCCACCAAATAATTGCATGCAAGATGGGCGCGTCCCTATAAATATGAGGCTTGAGTGACAAGAATTCTTTTATGTTCACAAAGAGAAGAAGAGCGGACCATATCTTATGAGTGAGAGAGCCAAAGCTAATGCCATATTGAGATTTCCAGTGCCAGTGAGAAATCTAGCGTGACTATTGCCTCACCATGTCCAATCGAAGAAGAAATTGCATCGCTAGAGGTGCAGCAACAAGAAAAAGAATTAGAAATGATGGCGTGACTAAGGAAGCAGACAACTCCTATGACCAATTCAACCCCTATTCCATCCTCTGGTTTGGGCCCCGTGCCAAACCCTGTTCATACTCCTCTTGTTAATCCACCAGTTATAGGTCCACGACCGGTTGTGCCACTAAGAGAGGTTCCATAATCATCAAGGACGAAGATATCTAAGAAGCATAAGGCTAAGGCCGTTGTGGATATGCCTGCTGAGGACATTTCTAGGGAGGACACACCAGAATCGCCACCACGCAGAGATATGGGTGCCACCATCGAAGAGAAGAACCTGTTACCACATTATGTTAGGCTGAGGAGAGAAGAGGCGTCGGAATTGAAGCTTCCATCAAAAGCGCGCTCCTCCTTAGCGACACCCTAGATCCCTACTGGTGTACCCCTGTTGATGGATATAGTACTGAAGCTGGCCAAGCTACAGTTGGAGGACATTGATACGCATAAGCAGGAAGGATTAGAAAGAAAAAATTATATGGTCATGCTTCCATCTGTGTCAACTGAGTCCCATATCATAGTACCAATGGAGTGGGTCAACGATGTAGACAGCGCGGGATTGTTAAACTTGTTGCTCATGACGTACTTAGGTCAGAGCACATAAGTAACTGCATATGTGCGACAGCTCCTCGTGTGTTTTCACAGAGGATACTTATGGCTCGATCGACCCTACCCTGTCGGCGTCAAGATCATCTCATTGATAACGGGTCTGACGAAGGTAGGAGAAGACCCTGTGTTGTATCTACGTCCAAACAAAGATATGACCAAGATGAAGCCGAAATATGACCTTCAACATGCAGGTAGGGGATTATTCATTTCCCCTATAGAGGACAACACAATGAGGTTCACAGTAAAAATATTATCTTGCAAGCTGCTGCGCAAGATGCGGTGCATTGAGTGTGCTGCCAGAACACTAAAAATCACAGAGAAGTGCATAGCGGGCGTAATCTTCAACTGGTCATAGTACCTGTTGAATGAGATGATAGATGATGTAGAGCAGGAACAGGAGGATGGTAGGGCTAAATTCCACTACTCCTGGCTTCTCATTTTAATTTCCTGTATTCTTTGGTCCAACCCACTGGACTACCAACCGCTAGATGTCCCAGTGCTTTGACTTGGCGCAAAGTATTAGAACCTATAGGAGGATAAGGAGGACAAGATTCGACAGAAGGACAATAACATTGAGTTCTTTCTGCACGGTGAGGCACTGCACGATGTAATAAAGCAGACACACAGAGTAAGATCTGCGGCAGTGTAGAAATATGCCTCGTTTATAAACTTTCAGGCTGGTGTCCACAACATCATTCTTGAGTCGCGATGGGACCCGAATAAGAAAGTGCACCAGGCGGGGTTCATGATCAGTGATGTGGAATTAGACACCGCCGTCCAAGATTGGCCTACAGAATGGCGCATACCGGGTGATGTGCAGATGGACCAAGGAAGAAACCAGGGAGGAAATGGCCAAGGAAGTGTCCAAGACGAGGGCCAAGGCAATGGCCAAGGGAATGGTCAAGGAAATGACCAAGACGAAGGACAAGGAAATGACGGTGGCGACGGGTAATACAATCAGTCACCGATCTCCGACGATGTTGACAGTGAGCACAACAAGGATAAAGATGATGACTCTGAAGGCATGTCAACTGATGAGGATGTGCAGAAGGCCCGAGAAGAGGCACATAACATAGAGAAGCCACAGAACAAAAAGCACAAAGCTAACAAGATGGCTAACACTGTCAATTTAGCTGAGGAGGACATCAGCTTGCTTTTGGAAGCAATTGCAGAGGTCACAAAGGACAGTCTGAAGGGATTAAGTAAAAGGAAATTGTGTATGACTGACAAGCAGGAGGACCATATCAATACGCTGACTGAGGCTATCAATGATTTTAAAAGCAAAATTGAGGTTGAGACTTACGACATGGATCCAAATGATGTGTTAGAAACACCACTCTTGTTTCCATCGGTAAAGATAGACATCCAGGAATGAGCAATGGAGAAAAGGACACCCGATTTTGATAATGTTGTCCATGGGTTTGAGACACTACATATGGATTTCTCTAAACTCACGCTAGCTGAAGTCTATACTGTTCAGCATGCGGCTGCAACTAAAATATGGATCTGTGAGAATGCTCTTGCATATCAGGCAACCAAGAAGAAAAGGAAGGCAAAATAGCGCAAGGCTCTCCTTCAAGAAAAAGAGCAGGAAATTGAGGCATGAGAACAGAGTCGACCAACACTTGCTGAATCCATCAAGGAAGCAGTCCCAGAGTTTCCCTTTCAAGAAGGCCAATAAGAGGCTAATACGGCCGCTGAGGTAGCATGCTTGTCCCAGATTGCTACATTCCTAAGGAGACAGCTCGAGGAGTTAAAGGTGAGGAAGACACCAAGCACACCTCCTGAGGTGATTGAAGAGTGCAACAAAACAATGTCTAAGGATATTGAAAGGATAAGACAAGGAGAAAAACTCTACACTGAGGCAGTTAAAGCTGTTTCCACGATGTGGAAAGCGCTTATGGAGGATGAGACCCCGGAGAAGATAAAGGAAGATGTGTGGCAAGATGATTTGAAAATCACCGTGGTAAAGGAAGGCATGAAGAAGCTATCGATCAAAGAAAGGATCATAGAGGTCGCAGAGATGAAGTAGCTACAATAGGAAGTGAACACTCTTTATGACTAGGAGTAGAAAAGGAATGAGGAGATGAAAAAACATCAATCGGAAGCATAAAGAGTTATAGGGCTTATTCAGCATGTACAACAGAAGCTCCAACATATCACTTCAGTCATTGGAAGAGGGACCTTCAGAACATATCAACTCCAATCATGTGGAACATTTGGCCAAGCAGGTGGAGGAAGTAACGAAAGAATTTACCTGGGTGGAACAAATTTTGAAGGAGTTTTAGGACAAGATTGGTCCTGTGGCGCAGCCTGCGGCAGAGACATGAGTCTTGCAGAAACATGAATTTTATAGAAACATCAATTTTTTATTAGTGGCTGGGGACGGGCCACATGTGAGTGTTGGGGGACTGTTGGGCCGAGAAAAGTGCACAAGGAAGAACCTGAAACACAAGAACAAGAGGAAAAGTGAGCGCACCATGGGAGAGAAGCAGGTAAAGGATAGAATGGAAGTACAGAGCAGAGAAAGCTCTGATGAGGATCATTGCGATGAGGAAAGGTAGATCCGAGTCGGTGGAAGAGGTAGGTAGAAGAGTTAAGGATGAACAGGTACAAGTCAAGGAAGACTAAAGAAGGATGATTCGATAAAGTACTGAAGTACAGTTTTGAAGCTTGTTATGACCCATACAAACAAGATGAAAGGATTTTCTGTGGCTAGTTATGGCCGTGGTTAATGTAATACAGGACTTTTGCGGCTAGGTATGGGTCATCATCAATTTATTAGAAGATATTTTGTAGCCACTTGAGTATGTAATAATTGAGTTGTACGCATTCGACCCTACACGTTATTGTAAACAATATAAATAGGAGGAACCCACTCTATATAAGGGTTAGCTTTAAGAAATAGTTTCAAGTTAGATTTTTAGTTAGCTTCAGAAGGATTGTAGTAGTTGATTGTAGACTTAGAGAGAAGTTTGCTAGTAGAAGGCTGTTGAACCACGGATCAGTAGCTGAGTGCGTAGACCGTTTTGTAGGAATTTATCTACATCTGAGTGCGTAGATAGTAGAGTAGAAGAGTTGATCCAGGCGATGTGCAGATCAGTAGGAGTATATAAAATAATAAACCAAAGAACATGAGAGCAATAAGAGTTGAGATAAAAGACATATCTTAAGAACAGTCTATAAGTCACAGACTGCAAGGTGCTACCTATATTTCTCATGCCAGATGAAGAGCACCCTGGTGGTTTTTCCCAAATGGGTTTCCACGTTATCTCCTGTGCTGATGAATGTTGTGGTTGAATGTTTGACTATCTTCCATTAATTATAGTTATTGTGTGAATGAATGTCACAATCTTGATAAATGCAGTGAATAATTGAATGTATTAGTTCAATTTTAACACTATCAAGTCATAATATAAGTCGCATCACGGTCATTTACTATTAAGGAATTAGCTGTGTTGCACTATTGCACCAGCTGTTAAGTTGTTAAAGGAAAAGGTTATATCGCACACTAGTTGTGGTGCACGGTTGCGCCTCTATCGCAAAGTAAAAGACTCCATCCCTCCATCTTTGTCGAGCGCCTTGGCTTCACGCCAAGGGACTGTCATCCCTTGCCAATTACGGAAACATGGTTCTCACAGTTTCACATTAAGATATCTCGGGTGAGACTACGCCTATGTCGCGTGTGTTTCTGACTGAGCTTGCTCCGTCGGGTTGATGTCTTTGGGTGTTGTGTTATTGTTGAAACTAGGTCGCGTAAGTAAGGAAAAGAGGCCAACAAAGGAGCTGGGGTTTTACTTCATACCAATTCTTGTGAAAAATACCAAAATCATAAAACACCATGAATCATGGTCTGTCTTTCAAATATTGGATCAAATAGTTTCAACATGCCAATTTCTTCAAAATTCTGAAAAAGTAATCATAACTCAACCGTTTAGGAAACCAATAAGATTCAATATATGAATTTAATATCTGAAATGGCAAAGATAAGTAGAACAATCTTTTTTTACGGTTCTTGTAGGAATCACCTCTTTCAAGGATGTATCTCAGAAGCAATGAACCCTTTACTTGGTAATATTCCGGTTGTAGGTGAGCCTTCATGATGGATTAGGAAGTCGAAAAAGTTCAAAAGTGTTTTTTGAATTTTCCATATATTCAAATTTGTATGAAATTTTTTGGATATTTTATTTTGAAGAAAAGTCTAAAAAAGGGAGAAAGTGTTTATACTACTCTTTTTGGTGTGTGCAAAGTTAAAAAATATATTCAACTTAAACACACTTTTTGGGTTATGATGTAATCAGTTTTACTTTATGCAAAGAAACGTTACTTTGAATTTTACTTATGCTTTGAAATATTTGTTCAATTATGGCACCATGCATTCAAAATACATGCTTGCTTTATCGAAATGATGTATGACAAAGATGCCAATCAAGTACGCAGTTAGCTAAGGAATCAACTAGACTATTTGAACTTCTAGGAACATGAATATATTCAATGAATTCAAAATGACGTTCTAGAAGATGAACTCGTAGAAAATTTCTAAACAGTATAGTATCATGAGCCTAATACTTACCATTTAACTTATATACAACAAGTTGTGAAACCGGTTTAATAGTAATTCATTGGATTCCAAGGGTGTTAGCCTCCAATAGAAGCTCAATAGCTGTGCTATACTCTGCAACATTATTGGTCGCACATCTAAGGAAAGAGCCTCTCGAACTAAGAACTTGATTATCGGTGTGAATATTATTCATGCGGCAGATGCAATGTTCTGAGATCCACGGCTAGCACCATCCGCATATCCAAAATAAGTGAAAGATTCCAATGACATCTTCCAAGTATAGATACCAAGCAAGATAAGTGTGTGCATGAAATAACTATTGTACAATTTTTTTTATATGAAATACAACATAATACAACAAAACATTGTGAGGCCTTAGTGCCCACATAAAGTATTTATTCAGATAGAGACCATTTCTGATATCCAACAAGAGTTCCCCATAATAATTAAATAGCTCATATGCACCTCTTTTTAACACTATTTTGACGACAAGTGGGCCAAACCATTTAGGTACAAATTTCTCTTTTCCTATTTGATCATTGTATTGGTCATAAACATGGATAATTTTAGGGGCGAATTTTATCCCAGTGGGCTGTTTTCCATGTTTTTCTCCCAAAAAAGATTCACCATTTTGCATTTTTTGAAGTCATGTTTCACCCAATGTTGATGGGGTAAATTTTTTTCACCCTAAAAATCACCAAAGTATTATATAAACATATGAAATCCTTGGAAATTAAAATACTTTTTGAAAAATATTGCCAATCATTTTATAGTTTGCGTTTTAAGAGTTGGTAATATTCGCCAACATTTATACACTTTTAAAAAAGTATGGTTCCTTAAAATCATCCCTAGTCATAAACTAAAACCAAATTTCCTTCTGAAAAGACTCGAGGACAGGATACTTTGTCATATTGGGATTTTAGTCTTTTCTTGTGTGCTTCTATGTTTAATGAGGCCTCTCTTCTAGTTTCATCAAGAGAATTAAGGTGGATGATTCTTTCTTTTTCTGTAGAAGTGATAGGTAAGAGTTCGATAGACAATTTTAATGATGGGATCTCACATTCAATCGACAACACAACTTATTCTCCATAAACCAACTAGAAAGGAGTGAAACCAGTTGTTGTTTTAGATGAGGTATGGTAAGCCCAAAGAACAGAGAACAACATCGTGTGCCAATTAGTTTTGTTCTTATCAACTGTTCGTTGCAACATGGTCTTCAAAACCTTATTGATGGCTTCTACTTTATCATTTCATTGGGGATAATATGGTGAGGAAAAATCTTGCCGTAATCCTAGAGTGGTTGTAACTTCATCCATAAAGGAATTCCTAAAGTGGCTACCATTATCTGTGATGATATCTTTGCGTACACCAAACCTAGTTATCACATGATTGAATAAGAAATATGCTGCGTTTTTTTCCGTGTTGTCGAATGTAGGAATTGCCCTTGCCCACTTTGTAAAGTAGTCCATTGCTACTTTGATATAGTGATGTCCATTATATGAAGGTGGGTTGATTGTCATGTAATCAATGGCCCATTTTGAAAATGTACCCATAGTTACTACAAGGTGTAACAAAGCGGGATGTGCGTGCATTTTTATTGTATAGATATGGCAAGGATGACACTTTTTAACAGAATTAATGCAACCTTTAAATATTGTGGGCAAAAAGTACCCAACACGCAATATTTTTGGGGGAGTTTCCCATCGAGAAAGATGACCTCCACATGTTTTTGCATGGAAATCATTCAAAAATTTCTCAACTTATTCATTAACTAAGCAACATCTTAGAATTAAGTCTATTCCTTTATGGTACAAATTATCCCCAATAATGAAGTATATTCGTGCCTGGTATTGAGTGCGACGATGTTCAATGCTATAAAATTGAGCATCGATCCTTTGGGTTTGGAGATATATAATTTATGTTCCATAACAAGGATCAGTAGTGGTAATGAGAAATAAATGTTCACCTGAACCATCTCAACCATCCCAAGGTATGGAGAGGCTAATCAATCAATTTTTGGAGAGAAAAGTTATGCTGGTGGTATATCTTTAGAATCTTGGAGCAACAGAACTTAGAGTCCTTTGGTTGTAGAGGATTCCTTGTGTCAGAAGCTGGGTTGTATTCTTCTCTTATTCACTGCTTGTCAATAAAGAGAATTCTTCTTCCAATCTTGTATTGTGTCTATTTCATGTATATTGGTTTAATGAATATGTTTTATTATATTATTTATATGCTTTTCATCTAACCTCTGGTATATATATGCATGAGATATTACTTGAAGGATTTTCTCTTTACAGGTGAAGAGGTGCATCCCTAGAAGCTTTGGAGAGAAGTGGAGCGAGAAAAGAACAAGCTTGGATCAACCGTCGTTAATTGGGTAAGTCTAGACTTTCTTCCTATTCTCTTTCAATTCTCTGTAAAAAGTTGATTGTATTCCAGTTAGTAGTAAGTTGGTAACCCCAGACCCTAGGTTACAAGGGTGCAATATCCTGAACAATAGTTTCCCATCCAGAAAGATGACCGCCACATGTTTTTGCATGGAAATAATTCAAAACTTTCTCAGCTTATGCATTAACTAAACAACATCTTAGAATTAATTCTATTCCTTTATGGTATAAAGTATCCCCAATGATGAAGTATCTTCATGCCTGGTATCGAGTGTGACGACGTTCAATGCTAGAAAATTGAGTATCAATCCTTTGGGTTTGGAGATATATAATTTATGTTCCATACCAAGGATTAGTAGTGGCAATGAGAAATAAATGTTCATCTTCCCAAGACTCTTTTTCTATTGTTTCATCTTTATTGTTAGGTAACTCAGACACTAGTTCTACAAATGTTAGAGACTTCTTGGATTTAGCGTTTATGAATTCAAGATCAAATTATTAAAAAATTACTATCCATTTTGAATAATTTCCCCTAATGATTCAACGGGACAAAATGTGTCTCATGGGGTTAATTTCAGTCACTATAGTTGTTTTTCTTGGAAGTATATAATGTCTAATTCTTTGGACACCATGAACTGCTTCCAGGGCTAGCTTCTCCACTTGGGAATATCTAACTTCGGGGCCATCTAGGCCCTTACTAAGATAATATATGACATGTTCTTGAGATGAATCATCCTCTTGGACAAAAACCATCCCTTAAGTGGATTCGGTTGTTGCCAAATATAGAAACAAATATCTGGTATAGTCTGGGAGACTAAGCACCGGGGTGGACATGATGGATTGTTTCACGACATCAAAAGAACGTTGAGCTTGTTCACCGCATATGAACATTGCATATTTTTTTAAGAGAGGTGTTATCTCTAGGGTTGTTTTTTGTATTTACCTTAGGATTTTTTTTTAGCGTTTCCATTTAGTCATTATCCAAGTTTTACCCTAGTCTTTACTATGGAAACTTATGTTATTTTTACCCTAGTTTTTTATGTTTTGTTATTTTTCATTTGTTAAATCAAAATAAGGCTCATATTCTTAATCTTTCAAAGTCTTTTAATTCGTATTAGAGCAAGTGGCATGGTAAATCAAATGTTATATATGACTTTGATTATAAACTGGAAGCACATAGGAAAATGTGAAATATGATTTTGCTGCCAGTTTGACATTTGAAATGATGAAATGGAGACACTTGGAAAGGATGGTATAGAGGTGTCAAGATCAGCGTATGGTTTCATTAAAAACTGGTAGCAAACCTTATGTTGTATCATAATTATAGTTTATGCTACAATACATTGTCATTACGCATTGGGTTTTTACTGTCAATATTGAAAATTTGTGTTTTGGGATAAGGGTTCTGTTACATAGGTGCCCAGAGTATTCCAGATTCATGAAGTATGACCAAGAATAAGAATCCTAGTGGATTTTTATGTAGGCTAGAGCCTGATAACTTGCAGTGGGCTCATCAATTTCCTAGGTCTGCAAAGATGATGCGTGATGCTGGATGGTTTCCCTTCTACAAAAGATTGCAAGGTCATAATGTACAGGTAACTAGGGCATTTGTTAAAAATTACAAGGATTTAGTTTTCTGGTTCGAATATTTGCAGATAAGGGTGGATGAAGATGTTATAGCAGAGGCTATTGGTGTACCATCTGATGGTGACAAATGGTTTAAGCAGCAATCGTTTGAAACCGATTATAATAAATTCCTTTTGCCAGGGTTTGAGAAGTTGGATTGGAAAAATGGCATACATATTAGAAAGCTTAAGCCGATGTGGGAAACTCCATTAGAAATGATACATAGCTATATAACTTGTGAAGGTAGTTATGACAGGGTTTTAAGATGTCATCTGCGTTTTCTAATGCATCTTAGTGGAGACAAAAATTTAAATTTGCCTTATTATTTGTTGAAGAGTCTGCAGAAAATGATTGCTAGGATTCATAATCACCAGGAACATATAGTTTGTTCTCTCTTTCATCAGGGGTTAATTAAGTTGTTAATAGTGTTTTATTTGAGGAAAAAAGGGTAGACCTGGGAAAATTTCCTTTGTGTATCAGGATTCACTGCAGAAAAACAAAAGGACGAAGTGAAAGAAAACAAATGTGAAACATCAGGTAAGCAAACAAAGAAACAAAGCAATATTTGGAACCAGCAAATGAAACAGGAAAAGAATTAGCAAAGAAATTGATTGTGGTGAATGATGAGTTATCAGAAGTGTGTGTTACCAAGAATGTTGACAAAGAATTGTGCTCAGAAGAAATTGCAAAGGAGAAATCAGTTGAAAAACTAAGAGCAAAGGGCGTGGATTTGAGTTCAAGACCCAAAACGCGATTGAGAAGTATATTAGAAGCTGAAATAAGCCCAAACCTTGTACTTGATCCTTTTGAAGATAGTGAATTGGTGGTCATAGCAGAATTTGTTAGCAGAGAAAAAATTCAGTTAATAAATGAAGAACATATTTCAGAGGGTGAGAAGTCCATAGAACTTTAGGGAATGGTAGAACATATCCCATAATCATTTTGTACAAACAAACAAAATTATGTTGAAAATGATGTTGGCTCAGGTCTAATGTTTGTACAATAGGATGAAACCATTGTGGACACAGAGGAAGTAGAGATTATTTCAGAATTGGCTCAAACAAAGAAGTTTATGTTGTCTTACAAGGAGAAAAATAAATATCTACAGGATTTAAATGAAAACCTGATGACTGCAAACAAAAGACTGTGAGAGGAGTTAGAGGAAAAAGAAGCTGACTATTAGAAGCTTGTCATCATTTATAAAGATATATTGAAGAAGAAAAGAGAAATACAAAAGCAATACAAGCAGGTATTGAACCAGAACACGAAATTGCAGAATAAGGAGCTTAACAAAGATGTTGAGTATTCCATGTTACAAAAGAGATCTCAAGTTCTACTTGATATGACTATTTTAGCCGAGGTGTCTAAGAGTCTTTAATGAGGTGTCTAAGAGTCTTTAATGAAATATCTAGGTTATTTTTGAAGTTAATGGATTAGATAAGGTTTTTGTTATCTTTATTCCACTTGTCAGTTTTACACTTTAATTTGATTTTCAAGTTAGCTCCACATAAAAACAAATTTTCTATTTTGAGTCATTCGAGATCCATGAGATGAGGATCTTAAAACTGTTTTGAATTTTGGAAAATGGTTGTATATATTAGACAGTAAGGTCAAATAGAAGGGGTTGGGAACACCATATGGAGATCATATTCTTGTAACAAATTGCAGGCATGTATGCATCTTGTATCTCTTGATATGAAATGACTGCTTTGAAATGATTATGATCAAATGAGCCATGTTTTTCTTTAATAATTGAATTACATTTATTCATGATTTTTTTTCTTCTGTGTATGGTCTTATTCATCTATGCTAGAATTCTTATGATTCATATGAAATTATCTTTAAATATTTGATGCAGAACCTGATTCGTTTCTTTTATAAATTCATGCTTGTAGCCTTTTCTATTACTGTATTTTACAGTGATACATTTCCTACAGTTTATTCTTCTATCCTATCTAGATCTCTGTTATGTTTGCATACCTACTATCATTACTATAAAATAATATTCTAGTTATCCTTAAACTTCTATCATTAAGATTTCTCTAGGCTTTGAACCTTAGTAATCAGGGTGCAAACTCTAGTGATAACATCTTCTGGTGCCATTGCTAGGGATGGAGAAACGAAAGCACATCTTTGTTGGGTATTTCATATTCTTATATCTGATTTTGGAAGGTGAACAAGATCAGTAAAATGTGTTTGCAGGCTACATCAGTCACCTACATCAGTTACCTACATAAAGTTTTAGTGGCTTCAAGACGGATAGGAACTCGAGGAAATCCTTCATCTCCTCTGCATTCAGGAGTTTCTGATCTAGAAAGGATTTTGAGAGAAGCTAAAAGGAAACTTGATTTTCCATCATCCAGTATTCCTCATCATTCTTCAGATAAAATAGTATTTCCTGCAACATCATTTGATACTCAGAAAGAAAGAAAATCAGATTTATCTGTAGTCATTCCTAATTTTGCAGATTTTAATCCTACCCAAGTTGATGATTTTAATATTTTTTCAAATCCTTTGATACCTAAGAATATACAACGACCAAAGGAACCCTTTACTTCTGAATTTTTATCATCACCTTATATACCTCTCACTAGTAAAATTTTAATTGGTCAATTCGAATTTGAAGTGCCATCTCCTTCACAAACCAAGCCACCATCTCTACAAAATAAACCATCTACCCCACAGAATTTAGTATTAAATCCACCAAATATGGCTTCCCAACCCCCAGATAGGATGGCTGCCATGGTAGCAGCAAGATATGCCCCTCTAGTATTGCCCCATCCTTTAAATGCTCTCCCAGGTGGAGATTATCAGAAATATCTTCCAAGATTCAATGGTCAGGGAGATGTTACAGCAGAGGAGCATTGGAATACATATTTGAGTTATGCAGATAATCATAACTTTGAAAATTATGATGTTTGGATGAGAGTTTTTGTTCAAATCTTAGATGGTGAAGTATGAAAATGGTTTAGGGAATGACCACCAAACTCTATAAATGGTATAGATTATTTAGAAGAAGTGTTCATGAGACAATGGGGAGATCCTAAATATTATCTTTATTACATTATAGAGTTTGGATCATTGAAAAGAAATAAAGATGAGGATGTGGGAGATTTTTCTAAAAGGTTTAATAAAATGTACAGCAGGATACCAGCTGAAATCAAACCTTTTGAAACATTAGCGAAGTTAACCTATGTAGATTCTTTTGATCATGGATTCTCCTTATTGTTAAGAGAAAGAAAATCTATAACTCTTTTGAATATGCAAGATGTTGCATTGGAAGTTTAATCTAACATATTGGATTCAAATAAAATCAAAGAAGAAACAGATTATCAAATGGTTGATAAAAAATTAAAAAAGGAAATTATTCCATCCAATTCTACAAGAAGAGCTTCAGATAGTAAAATGGATGAAATGAATAAAATCATTAAAAAATTATCTTCTAAGATTAATAGGTTAGAATTGGGAAATAAAAATCAGAATAAGCCTATTCATGAAGGAGAGAGAAATCAAAATCAATTCAGAAGACCTTTTGTTCCCAGATTTTTACCAAGAGAAAGAAGAAACAATGATATTCAGAGGGAAAGAAGAGAAAATGAAGATCAAAGAATTAAACCTCCATTTCAAAATAATCATGTGAGAGATGATGAGTCATATGATATAGATGAGGGAGAGTTAGAGGATTTGGAAGAACAAGAACATAACATTAGTCAATTTGATGATGATACTTCTTTTCATTTTTTGACTAAAGCTGATTATCATTATGATACAATGCTTGATTATTATGAAGAAAATAATTTTGAACAAGAGATTGCTATGCATGAAATTTGTCAGGAGGTTCCACAAAAATCATATGGTCTCAGATAAGGGGTAAAACATGCATCATAAGAAAAGAAAGTTGTAAAAAATGTCCCTGCTAAACAAAGGTTGCCTATAGAGCAGAAACAAGTTGTACAGGAGAATAGAGATAAAGTGGTAGTTCCTGAAGAAGTTAATAAAGGTATAAGTGATTTTAATTTGGAGCATGAAATTAATAAGATCAAGATCCATGTTCCTTTGACAGAATTGATAAAAAACAAATCTTACAAGGAAGCATCTTTTAAGACTTTTAAATCTATAGTGAATTCTATCCCTTCTGATGAAATTAATTTGCAGGATGAAAATCCTACCATTATTGTGGGTTCTAAAACCTTCCATAAGGTTGATGACAATTCAGAATATCCTCGTCCTCTTTACATGACTCTCACAGTTCATGAGCAGTTATTACATAATTGTCTTCTTGATTCAGGAGATTCACACAACCTCATACCAAAAGCATTCATGGAGTCTTTAGGGTTGAATGTTACCAAACCATATCATGATTTGTATGCATTTGATTCTAGGGAAGTGAAGTGTATTGGGGTTATTAAAGATCTTGTGGTGAATTTGACATAGATACCTATGAAGATAGTACTGATGGATGTGGTTGTAGCAGACATTTCTCCTAAATTTGGCATGCTGTTGTCCAGATCTTGGGCAAAAAGAGTGGGAGGAACTCTTGAAATGGACCTTTCTTATGCCACAATTCCAGTGTTTGGAGGAGAGTACATGAGACTCTACAGAGAAGTAAAGTTGGCATATTTGGTAAGCGATAGTAAACATCCCAATAATCATCCAATTTATTCAATAGAGGAGAACTTTGGTTCTTGTATGCTGCAATTAAGTGATGATTTTGAAAGAGTTTTACAAGTGCACAAAGATATTCTAGTCCAGAAAAAGAAAGAAAAACCATATGGTTTATGGAAAATGTATTTTGATGGTTCATCAAGTAAGGAAGGAGCAAGAGCAGCTGTTGTACTCATTTTGGCTGGAGGTGAAATTATTTCTCTCATGTACAAACTGGAATTCAAAACAACCAACAATACTGCTGAGTATGAAGCATTGATTCTGGGATTGAGAGCAAGAAAAGATTTGGATATTCAAGAGCTTGTTGTATTTGGTGACTCCGAATTAGTAATTCAGCAAGTCAAGAATATTTACCAGGTAAAGCAACATTTGTTGAAAGTATATAGAAATGAGGTGTGGGATTTAATAGATAATTTATTCTTAGCTTTCAACATAAATTTTGTCCCAAGATATTATAATGAAACAACAGATTCTTTAGCTTCAGCAACAACCTACTTCAAGGTTCCAAAATTAACACATTTGAAATATCAAATCTATGTAAGATATAGGCCATTTGTCCGAGATGACATCATACACTGGAAGGTATTTCATGATGATCAGGAGATAAAATATTTTTTGGAATTAATAGGTGAATTTGCTAATGATTTAGTTGATCAGGATCAAGATGTTGAGTTGGTTGAAAATGTACTTTATACAAAAGATTCAGTTGCTGACCATAAGATTGTTGAGTTAAATGGAAATTTCATTCCTAAGGGACTTGTTCCACTTGAGAGGTTGTTCTCAAAAGATGATACTTTGTTGAAACCCACGTTGTAGACCACTGAAGAAAATGTTGTAGATTATAATATTGGTTTTGAAGCTGAACCCAAAATGATCAGAATGTCGAAGGTATTGTGAGAGGGGGAAAACAAAAAATATATCATTTTGTTGAAAGAATTTTTCGAAAATTTTGCTTGGTCATATGAAGATTTAAGAACTTATGAAACTAGCATAATTCAGCATAAAATTCCATTGAAACCAAATACTAAGCCTTTTAAACAAAAACTTAGAAGGTTTAATCCAGCGTTGCTGCTAGTAATTGAAAAGGAGATAAAAAAATCGTTGGATGCAAAAATTATTGTACCTCTTAGATATTCATCCTAGATTGCTAACCTTGTGCTAGTACATAAGAAAAATGGAGAAATAAGGCTTTGTGTGGTTTTTCGCAACTTGAACAGATCCTGCCTAAAAGACAATTATTCATTGCCTAAAATTGATCAGATTTTGCAGAGAGTTGTAGGTTCTCAGAGGATTTCAATGATTGATGGTTTTTCTAGTTATAACCAGATTGCAGTACAGCATAAGGATAGAGAAAAAACAACATTCAAAACCCCCTGGGGAACATTTATGTATGATAAAATTCCTTTTAGGATTATGAACGCAGGTGCTACATTCCAAAGGGCTATGAACATAGCCTTCATGGGGGAAAATGAAAAATTTGTAGTAATATACCAAGATGATATCACAGTGTTCTCCAAGTCTGATGATGAACATCTAAAGCATCTAAGACAAGTTTTTGTTAAGTGCCGAAAATTTGGTTTGTCATTAAACCCAAAGAAATCTCATTTTTCTATGACAGAGGGTAAGTTGTTGGGGCACATTGTTTCTGCTGAAGGAATCAAAATAGATCCAGAATGAGTAAAAGACATTTTAAAAATCACCATTCCTAGAAATAAAAAGGAAATTCAATCTTTCATTAGGAAAATTATTTTTTTAAGATGGTTCATTCCTAATTTTGTAGAGATTATTAAACATATCACTGAGATTCTTAAGAAGGACATGGAAGTTAAATGATCAAATCAGGCTAGACAGTCATTTGAAAGGATAAAGCATGCATTGATAGAAGCACAAGTGCTAATAGCTCCAGATTATACTAAGGATTTTGCAGTTTTTTCATTCGCATCTGAAGATACCATAGCTGTTGTTTTATTGCAAAAGAATTCAAATGGCTTAGAACAACTAATTTCTTTATTTAGTAAAACATTAAGAGATTCAAAGCTTAAATATAATACAATGGAAAAGCAAGCATATGCACTATTTAAAGATCTCAAGTTCTTTAGAATTTATGTTTTACATTCCAAAATTCTGGCATGTGTTCCAAGTTTAGCAGTTAAGGAAATCCTGGTACAGCCTGACAGTGAAGGGAAAAGAGGCAGATGGATAGCAAAGGATATGGAATATGACATGGATATTAAACCTACCAAGTTGGTGAAAGGCCAGGGTTTAGCCAATATTCTAGAAGAATCGAATTTTCAGGTATTAGATCTTCATTTGATGGCAGAAAATTCAGAGCAAGATGTAGCAACAGAGCATAATAGGGAGCAAACATATAGCATGTATTGTGATTCTCCTTGGTATGAAAAGATTGTATATTTCCTCTTGCATTTACAATGCCATCTAGATCTAAATAAAAATGAGTGTAGATCATTAAAACTTAGAGCACTTAAATATGTTTTAATTGATCAAGTTTTATACTCGAAAGATCTTGGAGGTATATTGCTTAAATGTTTGGATATATCAGAGGTTGATGTTGTTACTACTGAGTTACATAGTGGGGTATGCGGGGAACATAAATACTGGACAAAAAATGCATTAAAAGTCTTAAGAGAAGGATATTATTGGCCTACCCTTTTTACAGATGTATATCATCAGGTCAGAGCTTGTGTGGAGTGTCAAAAGTTTGCAGGTAAGCATAAATTACAGTCTTTACCCTTGAAACATATAGCAATAAATGTTCCATTCTAGCAGTGGAGTTTAGATTTTATAGGAGAAATTCATCCTCCTTGTAGTGGTCAGCACAAATGGATTTTAACTGCTAATGATTTTTTCAATAAGTGGGTGGAAGCAATCCCCACAATAAGAGCAACTGATCAGGTTATAATTAATTTCCTTCAAGATAATATTTTTAGCAGATTTGGATGTCCTGGGAAATTAATTACTTATAATGCCCCAGCCTTCAAGTCCAAAAATATGGTGCATTTTTGTGAAGAAAATAACATTATCTTGAAACATTCCACATCTTATTACCCATAGGGTAATGGATTAACAGAATCCAGTAATAAAAGTATTGTGAACAGTATTCAAAAAATTGTATTTGAAAATAAAAAGAGTTGGGATACCAAACTAAAATTTTCTCTTTGGGATGATAGAGTAACTAGAGTAACCAGTTCATGTGTGCAGTAATCTAACTGATTGATCGTAATAATATATCTTGATGGGGGGACCAAATTACTTGGAATACCAAAGATACTACTGATGCCATTGCATGTATCCAACTACGTCCCAATAGAAGATTGTAATCTATGGGTGCATCCACTACCTCGACATCAATTTGAACCATTTTTACCTCCCAATTAAATTGGGCAAGCCGTAATGAGTCCATGAGGTGGGAACATGTTTTCATAAAATGATTTAAGTATTGTGTGGGATGGTTTCAAAGTGGTTGACCCTAAGCCTTTCCAACATCCTAAAGACATGACACAAGTAGAGTCTCCTTCATCTATAACAGTTTGAAAAATATTCATCCCATGTGATAGCACTTCAATTTGAAAAGCGACATGTGATGGAAGCCTACTTGTTGATTGTTCTAATTCAAAGGTGATCAAACTAGTATCATTCAGATCGACTACGCCAATGGAAGACAATAATGCTTTTTATTTGAGTTGGACAACTTTGTAATACCTCCAAGGATGACGTGGCACAAGGTGCTTGAGCTAATTCTTCCACTATACTATATTTTTGAGCTTCTATCACATTAGGATTATGTTTTGATTTAATTAAAACCCCTTTTGGGGGTCAAGGAACTATGTCAATGGTTGGTTTCTTGATAGTAAGAGAACCATTTGGTTTTTATCCTGATGGGTTTGAAACACCAGGTGGTGTGTCATAGGAATG
The DNA here is from genome assembly GCA_001517045.1 of Pseudotsuga menziesii. Lineage (NCBI taxonomy): Eukaryota > Viridiplantae > Streptophyta > Pinopsida > Pinales > Pinaceae > Pseudotsuga > Pseudotsuga menziesii. Next base: position 685,897 of record LPNX010840821.1, on the reverse strand, counting down.
AGCCCTCATTTTAACATTAACCTCATGATTTAATCCAAAGATGTTGGCTATGGGTGGATTGCCCCCATGCAGAGGGTTTTATTGGTTGCCCCCTTGTAGGGGTACCAAAGTTGCAGCAACCATATGTTGCTACTGTGGAAAAGGTTTAGTCAACACAGCAGGTTGTTGTGGTCCACTGCGTTGAGATAAAATTTGATGAATGCCATCTATATGAGGGCATAGGTGAGTAGGATGATCTCCTTGAAAATTTTTGCAAGGATACTTGTTTTTTTGTTTCTCCTGATTTCCTTTTGGTTGATTATTTATTCTAGGTGCATCTCTTGTCATAACATTAGCATTTCGATTTTTTTGTTTTTTCTTCATTTTTCCTTTTTGGTCTGTGGCTTGGACCACGATGATTTTCAAAGTTTAGGTAGGATTTGCAGGTTGCTGGTTTTCCTGGCCAGCTGTGGATTGAGAAGTTTTTACTGACACTTGTCCCATTTGTTGGGTAAGCCGATCGATTTGGCTGACAAAACCAATCACACCATCGACATGAGTTCCTTTTGATGGCCTTTCTAGATTGGATGTAGGTCTCGCAACAAGAGGTATTAAATCATAAAAGGTGCATGTTTGTGAATATATAAAATCCATTTTTTGGGCACTCTGAATGAGTTGTTCTTCAGTCATGTCTCCTTACATAGATACATATTTGGCAAGAGTGGGAAATAGTGATTTTACAAACCAATCTTCTAAGGATTGATCTGGGATTTTTGCTTTAATAAGCCTTCAACGTCTCCTCCACTCATGTATATGATCATACATGTGAGTATAAGTGGATTTCTTAAGTGAGGTTAGAAGTTCAGTACTCGTCTCATAGCAGATAGGTAATTGAAAATGTGGAAAAAATACCATGGCTAAAGATGAAAAATCTGTGAATGTAGTACGTAGAAATTCAATGTACCATTTCGTAGTAGTTCTCCTGAGTGTTCGTTGAAAAAAAATCAACCTAATACTATCATCGACTAGGGAATTGGATGAACACCATAAATGAAATGTCATCACATGATTTGATAGATCGTTCCTTGCTTGTCCATCAAACTTGTGTATGTTTGAAGGAATCTTGGTTGGTATGGTTGGCCATCCATTCATGTGTAGAAAAAGATAATTGGTCATCTAGGATAAATCCTGTAGATTCAATGTGGCTAGGAACGATTATTTGTTAGGTGTCGTCATAGGTGTTTGATATGTGGGTGGAACTTGACAGTTCCACTGATCTAGGTTTTGATTTAAGTTCCAAGGTTGATTTCCTCCTTGAAAAGGAGGAACCCAAAAATATTGGTTATTCCCAAGATTTTTTCCATTCCATTGCGGGATGGCATTGAAAGGTGAATTACCCCCTTGTGGATGTGGACTCCAACAAGTTTGATAGTTTCCTAGGATTTGACCATTCCAATGATATTGTCCTTGTAATTGAGAATTATTCCAATGTGGATTCCCCCCTATGGGGATAGGTTCCCAAAATATTGGATACTCCCAAGACCCATACCTATCGAGTTTGGGACAAGATTGATAGGTGGAATTCCCCCTGGCATAGTGGTCGTTAGGGTATGGGGTTTCCCCCAGAAATTGTTTGATTATTAGTATAAATATAACCTCCTGGTACATTTACACTCATTTGTGGATGATTTCTCCAATTGGAATTCATGTTCCAAGCTCCATTTCCTCCACTAAGAATATTACCATTCCAAGGTGTAGAGTTTCCTCTAGAAGTGGAACTTAGACAAGTATTAGGTTGACCAAAATGATTCAAATTAACTCCTTATAAGTTTTTAAGTTGATAATACCCACCATATGGGAAACCCATATTCGGTAACGTACACCCTCTAGTAGGGATACATGTATATGAAGTGGATGTACTTCTAGGATTGGAACCTGGAACTGTACCAAATGGAAATGAAGTGATGGTTGGATTTGTATTATTAATAGGCACGTTAACCATTGGAATTGTCATTGGGGTCGAATTGGAGGTATTACCTCCCCCATCCACCATTTGGGGATGAAATGGTGTGGTTCCTAGAGCTTTTGAAGAAGCCAAAGAGTTAAGTGTAGGATTTTGCATGTTATTTGAATATGTGAAAAGAGGGTGGAGGTAATCTAATGATTTGTTTACCGCAAGTATTACTGGGTCTGAAATATTCAAAGATGGATTAGCAAGATCAGTTGTATGGTTTTCTATCGTTTCAATTTCAAATGGAGAAATATTATCAATTGTTCTGTAGATGGTTTAGGATTAGGTTGATGTTGATCTTCTCTATTATTGTTAATTGAATTTAAAAATTGTTCAGTTTCAAAGTCTCTTGAATTTCACTTTTGTATCCGTCTCCTTGTTTTAGTGGGGCCTTCAAGTTCTGGTGACTCACCTCGCTTCCGGAGTGATTGGAGGGTCGGGAGAGAAGCCACTTTGACGTTTGAGTTTTTAGAATTGAAAAATATATCAAAATGTAATCAAACAATTCTAAAGGAAATCTAGACTCCAACAGAAAAAAAAAAGTGTCCACACCACTAAAAATGTTCCTAAGGAAGCAACAAACAAACTTCTTTCCAAAAAAATGAGGTTTAGTGAAAAGTTGGATTTTTAGAGGGCCTTCCAAAACTAGTAGCTCTTGAGGAACATCACGCCTCAAGAATTACTAAATAGTGAAGTTACGAGAAAAAAATACACTGTTCTTCAATCGCGAGGAGCGCAAGTGTTAGCTCTTGGATACTCACCCTCCCAAGGAATTGAAACAACCTTGTGTCTGTCTTAGGTATTGCAAGTGTCCCCCACTCACAAAATCTTGTGTGATTCCCTAGGAAAATAAATTGTGGTTACCACTTCACAATCATTTCCCGCGTAGGAAAGTCGTCAATATAGGATAACTCACATAGACTAGATATCTCAAGAAAGTGATGTCACCCCAAGGACTTGTCACTTGACTGAAATACTGTAATGTGCTCATATCCAACCAAATAAGCAAGAGGGGGGGTACCACCATTACTAATTTAGATTGACCTCGTGCTTAAAGCTTGTGTTAGAAGCTCTTTCCCGGCAAGCACTCTTTTCTACTAATGGATTTGAATCTTTTTAATCAATACTAGTTTCAGAGTTTTGTGGATTTGGAGTGTTAACTCACAATCCTAAACCAAATCCCTAGCCTAATCTTGTTGGTGATATAAAAAATAAACTACTTTTGATGCACTTGCCAAGGTGCGAAGCACTTTTTTGAGGTAGGAGGGAAAGGATTTTTTCCTTTTTTTAAATTGCCCATCTGACTTGATACTAGGTTGGATATTCTTATTTATCTCTGATAGATGAATGCCACCCACATTGCGGACCACATCCATGAGTGGCGTCATCAAAAATCTTGGTTGATTTTAGATTAAACGTTGATTTTAAAGGTAATTCAATTTAGTTTCAAGGAATGGTGGTGAAACTGATGGTGTTGTGACTTATAATACTGAAACAATCCAATGCATATATGCTCACTACTATTTTCTTTATTTCAATCAACTTCTATACTATGTAATAGTAAGAGGTTATTTGAGATCCTTCAAACATGCGTATTGCAAAATAGAATCACTTTTACAAATTTGAAAAAGAAGTTTTCAATTTTTTAGCAAGGGTTAAATAGGTTGGATTCAAACATAAGACATGTTCAATTTTCTTCAACTATCACTAATTAGAAATGAAAAATGTTTGAATGTTCAATGTTTTTCCTGTTTCTAATAAGTCTCTTAAACTGATGTTTACATGTAAGATCGTGATTCAATTTGGATTTTTCATGACAAGAATTTACACTTGAGATCCACTTTATCTTTCACAGGACCACCCAAAAGCGTAAGTGAAGAGGATACTTATGGCTCAACAATATGCTTCAAAACTTCAAAACTTCCTATTACACTTGAGATCCACTTTCTCGTTCACAAAACTTCCTGAAAACACAAGTGAAGAGGATACTTGTGGCTCGAACACAACTTATCTTAAGAAGCTTAAAAATAACGAAAAATATCCTCTCATTGTGTTTGAACTGATCTTAAGTGATAGGTCCATTTTTTGAGAATTTATGTGAATTTGATTTTTAAATGATGGTAACTAAAGTGTCTTAGTTGTGATTTCAAGTTGTTTGGCAGGTCAGCAATTTCATGTGACTTCAAAATTCATGGCCTAAAGGTTCATAAATTGAAACAATGTGTCATGTTCTTTAGTTTTGCAACAATTTCCTTAGGCAAATATGTGATTAAAATGACCAAATTAGACAAAATTTTAGACATTCAGGAGTGAAATAAAGGACCTAAATGATAAACATGTCATAAAATTTCAGACTTGAGCATTGTTTTAAAGAAAACTTTGAACAATACTAAACAAAATTACTTCTCAAAGTGTTTTTTCCTAGTTTTTTAAGGAGGTTTCCAAGCCTTCCAAACTTGAGGGAAAATGTCTCAAAATCGTTCAAACATGATCCTAAAAGTTCATAATAGAATTCAGCAAGTTTTTAGGATGTCAATCAAGGTTCTACAAATTCTAAAATGAACTCAATCCAAGGCCAAACATCATGGATCTCAAAAATTGTCAATCTCAAGTCAATTGTGCATCAAACTTTAAAATCTTCCAAAAATCCCTAAATCCTGATAAAAGGACATAAATTATGTCTAAAAACTATTTTAGAATATTCATAAGACATCTATAGAACCAAAAATCAACTTAAATGATCCAAAACTAAAGTTTCAACCATAAAAAAATCAAGAACCGTGACTTTTCCACTCTGTGGTTGGCACACTACTGTTATGGATGAATAGAGTGTCACTGGCTCTCTGTGTAGTCAATGAAAGGGAACAAGGGGAGGCTGGTTCTCTTTTTAGTCTATGAAAGGGGGCCAACAAGTTAAATATGGCAAAACAAACTCAGATCTAGACCCAAAATATTGAAAAATGAAAAATTAAGGGTGGAATCAGGTCGGTTTCAACCTCCACAACTGATCTAAATCCTTCTAAGACCAAGATAAAGCATGCATAAAAATATTTAAAATGTAATAAACAACCAAAAAAGGGAAAAAAATCAAGAAAAATAGTTTCAAGAGAAGAACCCCTTAACTCCCCAGCATAGTCACCATTCTGTTAGTGGAGTACTCTACAACATAAGAAATATCATACTCTCCTATTTCTATGGGTGGGTAAAGCCCAATTGACAGAAAGTAAATCAATTATCAGAATAATACTAAGATATAAAAAATTCTTTCATTGAGTTTGAGAAGGGGAGGAAGAGAGGAGAATACCTCTTTTTCATGCTTGTTGTTTGATGAAGTCCCTTAATGGTTGTCCTTCCAAGTCCTTTGATCTCCTTGACAACTGCAAATATCACCACAAAATCCTTCCTACTATCCTACCAAAATATATTTAATAAATAGGGGTTAGATCTAATTACCTACCGATTCTACATCAACATGAAGATTCAAAGGAAAACATCGAACAAGAATTGGGAAGAAGATTGATTTGATTCATAATAAATGAACATGGATAAATACTTACAGGCCTTGCAAGTACCTTCCTTATCCATATCCTATACCTTATCCTCTACCATCCATGCCTTTGATGCCCAAAAATGTTGTAGTAGAAAAGTGATTTCTAGCCCCCAATTCCTCCAGCATGCCTTTGCTCTCTAACTTGTCCTCCCTAATTCACCTCATATGCCTTCCTTTTTATAGGATTGGGATTTGACCACCCAATCTCTTAACCATGTATGTGGGATTAGGATTTTTGAATATTTTTTATTGTTTCCTTAAAAAACCCCACTTAACCTAGTTTTTAGGCATTAAACTTGATTTTCAGCATTTCTAGGACAATTAATACCCATGTTATGCATTTTTTCCACTGTGTGAGTAATAGGAACTGGGTTTTGGCCCTTCAGTGGTCATGAACTTGGCCTATTTAGATCCACCTTTTATTCAAAAATTTCTTCCTTTGTGGAAGCAGTGGTCAAATGAGAGATTGAAGCTCTCCAATTTTCAAAAACTCTAATCTTCTTGTTGCGGGCGAAGTAGAAATATGTTTTCAGAACAACACACTCAAGGGTGTTAATTTTATTGTTAACATAATGTTTATAGTGTTGATGCACTATATGAATGTTGATAGTGTTGATGTATTGTATGGACATCTGGTCTATTGACTACATCTGATGCACTTTTGAATGCCTGGTCTGTTGAGTGTTGATATAGTTGATGCACTATTTGAATTCCTGGAATGAAAATAGGAGTCAATTGTAGGAAAAGAGATTTGATTTATATTATTTTTTTTTCAAAATAATTGGATCATGGAATTGAATTTATTTGAAAAATGAACTTAAAAATGTGTATGGGATAGATTTGGCTCTAATTGAATGGCTCAGAAATTGAACTTGTTGATCCATGTGCTTTCTTAGAGTTAATTGATGATTTGATGTTGTTTTAATGGGTGGGTGTCATATATTGCATTGGGAAGTTTGGATTGTTGATAAAACATGGACCAAAATATGACCTCCATTCCCTTTGCAACTTGTAGGTGTTAATGTATGATGGGATGCAAGGGTTTTTCTTTTTGTGTCTCGTTTCTCCAAAGGCAATTCATGAGGGATGATGTGATGGGAAATACATACTTGTAGATTTAGCAAGATAGGATGTTTTGACGTTTTATTTGATATTTGTGTTAGAAATTGATTGGATATTAGTGGGACAATATGGTTTGTACTATTCACATTAAAGTGAGTATTTGGTGACAATTGTTGGCCTAGTCAGTTAATGAATACTTTTTGGACTTAATTTAATGGTTATTTATGTATTTAAATAATTCTTTTTTATGAGTGAATGGTGTTTTAGTGTTCATGTATTGGGTGTTGATGTGATAAGAAACATCATCACTATTGGTCCCTGCACAACATTAGGATACTCTTCTATACTATTCTCACCTCTTTGTATAGGATTTTTTATTCAATTTAATTTTATATAATTAAGCCTTGTGCATATAAATAAAAGTAATAACAAGATAGTTTTATTGTTTTTTATAAAGTGGTTTTATATGGTATTACAATTTATTTAAAACTATATTTTCAGTATGTGTTAGATGAGTCTTGGGATGGGTGACTTCCTATTCATTATTGGGTGTAAGCTCTAGAGTTGATGAGATTCATACTATGTGATTAATTTCTCTAAGGGATGCAATGAGTGCTAAGTGGACTAACCATGAGAAATTAAGATTATACTAATGGGATGTGGGTCATAAATTAATCACTTACCCTAAGAAAATAATCCCAAAATAAATACTGGAAAAATAATATCCCATATATTGGACTAAAAAACTCCTTAATACTTTTATAAATTTTAAATTTATATATAATTTGGAATCATAAATGAATAATGTTTAGATGATTATATATGCTCATATTTGAATGTAGTTGAATAAATTATAGTGGATTTCAATTGATTATAAATAACTATATGGTCAAGTTAAATTTGGTTCATCGGGTAAGAAACCACTCGAGTTTCAGATTTACATAATCCACTAAATTATTACAAATGGGATCAACAAAAGCATCATGTCATTTAAAAAAATTCAACATTAGTGGGGAGGATAAAAATCATTCCTCCCAACTACCCAAGCTACATCCAATAAACATTGTATACATTGCATTATACAACAGGAATGGAGAAGCAATGGGTATAACTCAACAACATGTATGATTATATTGGTGACATGGTGCTTCACATTATTATTATATTGCTTTTTTAAAGCGAGTCTAAAAAAATGTGCATAAATTTAATTCAATTCAAAGCAAGAAGGTTATGCTTATAACTTTATTAATTATAAGAAAAGAATATGATTAAGTCAGTATTATGGTTCTTTCACATCATTATTATATTGTATTTTAAAGTGATTTATAGTAAATTAAATTTGAAGTTGATTTTAATTATATATTTATCTATAGAATTGTATAGTTGAATGGGTGTAAAGAGAAATGGAAAGAGGAAGAGAGTTATTATGGGGAGAGGAGAGTGAGGATATACAATTATTTCTCAATGAAAAGGGGGTTGTATGGGACTTGGATCTACCATACAATGTGTATATTTGGATGTTGGAAAGAGAATAGATGGACTAGGCACTGGATTTTCTTCTAAAGTTGAAGGTACAATTCTTCCTTTTAGTGCAGAAGGGGGTTTCTATTTTTCTACAAGTAAAGGTATGGATCTAAGAGGAAAGGGTGCTTGATATTTTGGAGGTATGGGAGGCTATGAAGTGGGAAAGAGAGACTGGATAACAAACCCTAATCTTGAAAATAGACTTTGTTAAAGAATACAATGAGCTCGATTGGTTTTTTTATTTCTGAGATGTTTATTTGTTTAGAGTTTATCCCTGAATTTGTTTCGATGGTGAACACTCTACTCACTAATGATTCATATTTTGTTTTTCTTAATAGGTCCATGTCTTCTCAAATTTATTTGCATCATTATATTTACAAGAGATGACTTTTGTCCTGTTGTTTATATGTCTTGACTACATATGCCCTAGGTTATTTTTCGGAGGTTTCCCATACTTATGGTTAGATTCATGGAATTATTCTCCTAGATGGTTTTGAGATGGTCTTAACCACTTTGCAGACGATTATCTTCTCTTAATCTAAGCAGGAAAGACATTTGTTGATGGGGCACTTGCTTATTTAGATACATTTTTCTCTACCTTAGGGCCCTAATGGTTTAATCCAAGAGGATATCAAATTTAAATCAAAATTAAAGTATTCAAAAAGTGAATAAAATATTACAGATGTGTAGAGCTTGTCAAGAGCTTTCTGACAATGTTTTTTTTGCATGAAACGACCTATGTATGTGAAATTTATTGGATTTTGGAATCTTGGCAAAAGGTAAAAAATGATGATTTAAAAGGAAAACAATGGGGTCATGTGGCACACCCATAGGATGCCACCTGACATGTCAGCATTATTTCCACATGGAAGCACCATAGGGTGCCACTTAGACAGGATTTGTGACATGGTTGACAGGTGGATTGGTGACATGGTGGATAGGTGGATTGGTGACATAGATCCAAGCAAGCAAATCAGGGGCTACCATGTGGCAACCATGTTTCCATGTTTTTGTATCATTGATCATTGTTTGTTGAGTCGGGGAGGATCGAACCCTCTTACCATTTAATCCTTCACATCATCTATCTATCCATCTTACACATTGATGGTCCTTGTTATACTATGGATCCAACTTCTAATTGAAGTTGAAAATGTTTTTTGATTGAAAAATGGACGGGGTTAAGGGCTTATCCCTCAACCCCTTGGCCAACACCGAGGATACATGTGATATGGTAGAGTCAACACATCAACCAACCAACAACACAGAACTGATGGAGGATAATCTAATTCATATTCCAAGTCATCATCAGAACTAACGGAGCATGCCAAGTCACATGCCAACACACTAATACAATGTGCCAACGAACAAATCAGGGATGGATCCCACGAACTCCAGGAAAACATTAAATCGTCTTACCATTGGGAAAATTCCCATTCATTGATTGGGTACCGAAGGAGATAGGTTAATATTTTTAAGTAGGGAAATGGGGCCAAAAAGGGGGCGCAGGGCCCCCCAATGTGTGCCTAAAAACCTTATAAAATACACCCATTAGAGCCATGAAAAACCAATTTTTTTTACCTTTATTTGCATAGATCCTGAGGAGAAGGTATACACCATTAATGGGAACAGTTCCTTAGGCGAGAAAAATACATTTATGTATAGATCCATACATCACATGTAGATTTTGTATTGACTTGCATGCCAGAGTATGACTCGGGAAATCCTGGTCGAGTTTATACTCATTTTTTCTCAAAATTTCGAGAGGATCGTAGTGGTGCTATCCATTTTTTATTTTGACAGATAGAAAACATAGGTGTTTCCAGAACTCCTATATGTAATATTTTGAAGACTTAATAATATCGACCTTCTCATTGGAAGTGGCCAGAGACGTAGTCCAGGAGGGATGAACTTTGTTATCACTTGTTGTCTATCAATGTCCTAGTTTGCATACTATTTATTTACTTATGTGTATGTTTTAAGAATTTAAAATTCATCTTTTAAATACTTTTATGAGTTTTTAACATACATATTTCACATGTAATTTAAATGGTTAAAAAGATCTCGAAAATTTCAGATCAAGTTTGGTATCAAAGCGGCTTAACCATTGCATTGTGATTTTTTGAATGTTAACAAGATCCATGCTTCAGCGTGGTGAAGGAGAACTTGAATAATTTGACCCAAAAATTGGTTTAAGAAGAGAAAGAATGGCTTCACTAAAAGGAGAAGAAACAACTTCTTCAATCCCATATGAAGGGAAATTTCTTAAAGCTTTTGTTAGCACCATTTATGGGCTAAGTAATTAGTAACGAAGTTTGGCCAATAATTATGAATAAGGTATGTAAATTTTTGCATCTTAGAACCTTAAAGGACTGTTGATGAAGGTCTGCAGGCATTTGAAGGGACATTTCTAGGTTAAGAATGCCAAAGTACTTAGAGAAATTTTGATTTTTGACCTTCAAATGCATTTAAACGAAGGAATCCATGCTTAGATGATTGTTGATAGGAGATGGATGGCCTAGATGCATTGTGTAAAATACCAAAGGATAAAAACCCTTTTTTTCCTAAGGAAAATCGGATGCAAAAGTGTGGAGAAGAATAAATTTTGGTTACAAAAGTGGAAAACCCAACTTCCACCTTTCGCGATCCAGATACAACGGCTTAGAACATCTCCGCCTAAGATCAATGATGCGAAAGGGTGAAAAGGGAGAAAAATTGAAACCCAAAGTTTCCATGTATAAAAGGTTGAGATTCTGCCTTCCATGATCCGCCAGATCCAACGGTCCAGAGATCTTCCTCCCAGATTAACGGTGCAGGAAGAAAAAGGTGGGAGTAGAAAGGAGGAATCAAAAAAGGAAAGGAAGTTCAATATTGAAAGTTAGAAACCTAAATTTTTCCTTTCGCAATCCACTAGATTGATGGTCCAAAGAGCTCCCGCTAAGGATCAATGGCTCAGAAAATAACATAAAGGGTGGAAATTGGGAAACACAAATACAAAGAATTTGGTCATGAAAAGTAGATGTCCTGATTTTTGCGATCCGCTAGATCCAATGGTTCAGGAGGATCTCACCCAATATTGGTGGTGCGGATTGAAAACAATGGAAGTGGAAATCCAGGAGTAGAAGATACAAATGTTTGGTTGCAAAGAGTTAGAATTCTGCATTCCGCAATCCGTCGAATCGACGGTTCATAGAGTTCCCGCGTAGATCAATGTTGTGGAATGTAAATGGTGGAGGAGGAAAGGCATAAGAGGAAAGGTCAAAACCAATCTCTGAAGAAAATTGAAAGACCGCTTTCTACAGTTCGTTTTCTCTGAAAGGCAGAAGCAGAAGGGAAAAAGAGGAAAGGAGGAGGAAGAAATGATTAAAACCAATTTTATGAAATGTAAGAATTCTAATTTCCGCCCTCTACGGATTTATCTTAGATCAATGGATGTGGATGATTCCCGCATAGATCAATGATGCAGAATGAAAGAAAATGGAAAAAAGAGAGAGAAGGGAAGAAAGCATAAAGTTAGAATACATTTTTCGTTTCGCGCTAGCTCCATATCGACGGTTTAGAATACATATTGATGAAGGATCAACGGTCCATGACGATTCTGCTGGTTAAAGACACAGAGAAGGAGGAAGGCTGTTGCATATTGTCGAAGAGGTTCTGTACCATTGTTTTTAGTCGACAGGCGTGTTTTGTAGGTGTCTGATTTTCTCCATTTTGATCCATCATGCACATCCCAGCATGCTTTCCCATTTTGTAAATGATCATGCAGAATATTCCATATCATAAGTTGTTAAGATTGATCCCCGATTTTGTAACTAATTTAAGGTTTTCAAGGTTGGTCTCGGGATCCTGTTAACACTATAAATATACCCTCAATAGAGGAAGATGAGGTTGGAACCCGTGAGGTTTAGGGCTATGTAAATTGAGATCTACCCTTTAATAAAATGACAGAGCCGAATGAGGGATGATTTCTAGAGAGATTCATGTGTATGTCATAGTTACAGTTTATTATTTCCTTTCTCATCTACATGTCTTCCTATTTAACTTTCCATTATGTCTTCCTTCATATCTATAATGAGTGTATAATAGTTCAAAATTTATATTGTTGTGCTCTGGCTATTGTTCTAGGTTTTAACCAATATTTCCCACCAAAATTTATGTAGAATTCATACTTCTGATGCTCTGTGTTGATGCACTTCCATCCTTATTCTTTTATCACCACACCAACAACATTTTGACTATAACCGAGTGCTACCTTGACTCTATAGAATTTCCCCTACAAACTATTATGTAATTCATTCATATGTGTTGACTCCATAGCCCAATGTATGCTTACTTTGTTTCAACCACCCACACATCTAAATTTTATTTTGTTTGTGTATGTGGCCCTGATAAAAATATGTGAGAGATCCCTCTCTAGAAAGAAAGAGGCCAACTTCCTTTCTTAAACTGGTTTTGCTGTTACCTTGGGATTCACCCTCCAAAACCTAGGGTGCAACTCTGAGTGCTAAAAACTCTCATGAGGATTCAAACAATGGTGAAGAAGCTTTATCAAGATCGGAAGAGAGGTGAACAAGGTGTTCCATCTCATGCTAAAGGTAAAAATGGAGGTGACAAGGAACCTCCTAAAACTACACCATAATCATTACTGTATCTTGATATCTCTTTACATTCTCCATTTGAAAAGAAAAAGCAAATTTATGGAAAAAATGACTTTAATGTGGCTCAATTAAATCTTGATATTAAGTTTGAATTAACAATTTACAATGGAGAACTTAATGCTGAAAAATTAGAAAATTGGATCCGTTAAATAGAATTTTACTGTAGGATTCAAAAATTTACTGAAGGTAGCATCAAAATTCAATTGGATTCTCTCTGACTTGGAGGGATCACTCTCATATTGTGGGAGAGAAGATCCCAAGAGTATCTTTCCACAGAAGGTAAAATTATATCCTCTTGGTATGATTTCACTTCAACATTAAAATGGAAGTTTTATCTGTTGGGGTATATTCATCAAGTTGTGATGGACTAGCAAAAATTGAGGCAAGGTAAGGGACAAAGTGTGCAGGAATACACACAAGAGTTCAAAGAAATAGATTTGGTACTTGGTATACCTTTGTACACTCAAGAAACCCTTCTAAAGTATATAGGAGGATTACATAGTTATTGACGTCATATGATACTAATGTTTAATCTGACTAACCTTGATGAGGTACGTGTTCAAGCGATTCATATGGAGTCTAAGGGGGAGAATACAAAAGAAATTTTTTTCAAGAAACCTTTTAAACCAAAAGGAAACAAGTTCAAAGGTAAAGGAAAACGTAAACGTACAACTACTATGAAGAATGAAGGAGAAAAACCTACATGTACTCATTTTCATAAAAAAAGTTATGATGCATCCAAATGTTGGAAGCTTCATCTGAAACTCAAACCTAAGAATTTTTAGAATAAGGAAGACAAGCAGACTATTGCAGCAACAATCCAACATGATTTGGGATCTAATTATGGGGATGAAACTAAGGTTGTTTCTACAATCATTCAAGGTAAAAATACTTCTATTTATGTTTAAAAAAATGGAATTGTTGTTGATGAAAGAAAAAGAAGTGAGCTATTTCATATTAAAGTAATCTCTAAACACACAAAAATTAATACTCTTTTTTCGTGTAGAAATTGCAGATCTGATACCATGTAGAAATTGCAGATCTGATACCATGTACAAATATATCCTTGATGGAAATAAGAAGTACAAGTGTTATATCTTGCTACAAAGATAATTCTCACAAGCATGCACAACTAAAATAGAGAGATGAATAGTAAGACTAGATATAAGAGAAGTGAAGAATGATCCAATATCTTTCCATGTATCATTGATCAAATTAGTGTACATAAATAATACATCCTTCATAATTAACTTTGATCTTCTTAGGAGACAACACATGCTAGCTCATAAAGCAAAGTTACCAAATATGATAAACCCCCATAGGTGGCTAAATCACTTTCCAAATCTATCAAAGACCTCACAAATTGGATGAACCATGAGTGAGTTGTCATGAGTGATGGAAAAACATGCTAACCATGGAATATGGACAGAAAATAATGGAGGATGGGTTGGAAGCAAAAGATAGTAGTTTCCTAGTTGACTAGACTTACCTTATCCACAGAAAAGCAAGATAAAAGAAGTATAAAGACATAATCTTTAAGAAGGCATAGTTACTAATTATGGAAGTCTCTAAAGTGGGTAGGATCTAATAGAAATTAGGATAAAGGCACTCCTAGGGTATATATGAAAAGTTTGTGGTGCAAGTGGATTCCAACTATCTCGAATAGTAGGTAGGAATTTAATAAAAAAGTGATTAAATATTGTTATCCTAAGTATGAAGTGGGTTTATAATATCCCAACACCCCCATTTAATTCTAACTTTATGGTGATATGTCTGAAATAATAAAAAATATAGACCTATATAGGTCCCAATAAGAAGGATATGGTCACCCTTTACAATTATTTTGTCTAGAAAAGTGAGGAAAGAGCCAAAACCACATGGGGAAAATCCTCCCTCAAGAAAGGACAAGGCACAAAATTTCAAATATGTCTTCAATTTTGTATTTATATTCACTTGAATGAACTACTTTTGGTGAAATAATTTGATGAAAAAATAATGAACTCCATGATCATGCTCTAGAGTGTAGAATATACAAGAAAGAAGAGGATAGACTCCTTGTATCTCACCATATAATGAAGTAGGAGCATTATCTGAATGCTTCTTGTTACTAAAAAACTCTTATATGAAAATACAATCTAAAAAAAGGAAAATAGATTTGTGCATACTCGTGTTAAATTATTGAAACATTGATCGACAAGAAAATGAGAGCAATTGAGAGGTGGAATTATGTAGTGGAATATCAAGAACAATGTACACTGAATAAGACAAATTTGAGAAAAATATGATAATAATTTACCAGTTAATTACAACATTAATAATCATTAATTTATCAATAATACAATGATTGTACAATAAATAGAATTCGAGTGCCATGGATAGGATTCGAATCTACCAACTCAAGTTTCCTGAATAGCTAACTAAAGCTGACTAGATAGCTAAATAGGTGTGTCTAAATCACTTCCGGAGCTCACTAGTATAAATCCATATGTCTAAATCAGTCTTACAATAAGTTAAACTAGTTAAACCAGTTAAATTGATGAGGTAGGTAGAAAAAGGTGCCACTTACCCATGCATCCATGAAAAACTGACGCTAGACTAATTGAGAGTGATCTAACTGAATGTAACTGGAGGTTGACTGAGTATAACTTCCTACCTACTACAAACAACTGATGGAGGTTGTTGGTGGCACTCAGAGTGGCTCCTGGATTGTAGGGATTGGCACTGGTGGCACCAGTGGCACCAATATCATGGTGGCACCAAACACATCCAAATGAATCCTAAGTTAGGGAAGATGTTCAACTAGATTATATATGAACAAGGGAGGATTATATAATCCTAACACCCCCCCTTAATCCTGACTTGGACAACTTTATTCCCTAGAAACTATGCCAAAATTCACCCATACAATCTAATGAAAAATAAAACTGCTTAATAAACTAAGGAAAATGGGGAAAACATCATGGGATCCCCCCCCCTCAAAATAAGCAGTGAATCATGAAAATAAGCTATACTTAAGAGGAAATTTTCCTCTTTGGGTAAATACTTGTAAAATTTTGCTACAATTTGCAGCTCTATGGAGTAGCCATGTAGAATCATGGTTCTTATGTGCATCAACATCCTGGGACTATGCATGTAAACCTTTCCATCTTCTTTTGATCTGTTGAATGTTTCTTTTGTCTCTTATTTCTAGAGGAGGAATGGAATGATCCATTTTTTTCTTTAGTGGGCCAAACTGTGGATCATTCGCTATCATCAAGTAGCATATTCATTGAAGTTTGTTACACCACTATGTAAGTAGTGAAGCTGTGTGAGAGAGTGCAACATAATAATTCTGATACTAAGACCTCATTTTTATTCTATCATCTAGATCCCCAACATCATTCCCATCTACTTCAATGATATTTTCAGCCCATTTAGGCTTATGATTCAGAATAGGAGCTAGATCTGGATCTGGATCATCTTGAGTTCCAATCTCAATATCAAGATCATGTTGATATTGTTCCTCATCTTCTGAAACTGAAATATTAGAAAACATATAATTATCTGCAAATGGAGATGAAAGAGAGTTTATACCTCCCCTTTTGAATGGTTGTTGATATTGTGCTGGAGCTGAGTATGGCAGAAAGTGTGAGAATTCATATGCCTTGGAGGCATGGTTTGCAACACCCTTCTCTATAATCTTCCCAATTGAGATATCTAAGATATCCATAGAGTTAGGACCCACTTACAACTTGCTTTGGCGAGCCAGTATGGGTCATCTGATAAATAGATAACAAATTTGCTGCAAGAGAGGGAACATAGGGTACATTATTGAACTCACAATGCTGGAGCTTAATAGAACATATACCTGCTGCTAGGATTTGTGCATTGTCCCCGATATGAATTCTAGTTCCTCCTGAGAGATTGAGAGGGGTGAACGATTTCCTTGAGGAAACCATGTGGTTGGATGCTCCAGAATCTATCAAGTAAGCCTTCGACTGAGTGAGGCTTTCCCTCAAGGCATGGAACCTCTTATGATATTTTGTTGGTTGTCCAACATCATAATTATTTACTCTTTGTGGAAGATAAATATTTTTATATTCAAGGAGTGTTTACAGTTGGTCGATGGTATTCTTCATGCATTGGATCTCTGTGTTATAGCTGATTTTACCACACTTGGTTAATCACATATTTATGGCCTTCCATGTATCTCTGTAGACTCCTTGGACCCCCTTTTCTTATATTATACTTTGATGTCCCAATAAAGTCCCCAAAAAACACATGTTTATGTTTATACATGAATTTTAAAGCAATATTTGTGTGTACATGCAACTTTTGAGCCAAAACCTGCGTACATTGGGAAATGTGCATGAAGACAACAATTTTTGGAGTTTTCATCATAGAGTCCTGAATAAATTGACTCTTGGCATTCTATATGCCTTGAGAATGCTCGCAATCGACCCTCCATTGCCTATTTGGAATGCTATATATTGAGCCTTTGGATACATTTAAGGAGGAGAAATTGGAGAGCAAGGAAACTATAGTTCAATGTTGCCTCACTTGTTTATGCTTGAGGCTGCATCCCTTTGTCCCTTTGGAGCACACATTGATGCTCTTCCCAAGATTTCCTTTTCTTTGTAATATTTCCATTGTGATGGAGGATTGAAGTGGTGGAGGCCCTGGTGGAGGAATCAATTTCTTGGGTTCGAAGAAGTACCAGCAGAGGTTGTCACTATTGTATCTTTGTTTTATTAATAGAAATATCCATTTCCTGTCCAATACATGTGCATAAATATGAATATTGTACCCATGGATGTATTTATTTGATTATACATGATTGTTTATATATGCTAGAGTAGGCCTAACACTTTGATATATAACATGCTTTTCTTGTTTGTTGTTGTTGAGAGCGAATTGTGAATACAAGCGTGTTGGAAAAGCTCAAAGAGGATCTACATAAACCATCTGGAATAAGGTACACTTCATATCACTTAGTGTTAGATGTCTTTATTTCTCTTGCATATGGGAATGGATTGATTTCTGGTGTCATTTAGTGTGTTGTGGTACACCCCAAGCCATAGGAAGTTTCTCTCCATAACAGAATTGGTGACCCCGCTGGGGATTTTCCTTTTTTTTCTTTGTTGTTTGGGTGCGTAATGTGTTTGAATTGCTCTCTGTTTATCCCCATTTCAGTGTCACATTTATTAGTATGTTCATACATGGAAACTCCCCTAGATTGGTTTGACCCTTGGCCTGATTTTTACCACTTTCTTAAGTATACGCAGTTTGTTTGCTAAAAACTGCGTACATATGCAGGTTTTTGGCTAAAAGTTGCGTATACATGCACGGTTTTGGCCAAAATTTCCATACATCCTCCCTCTTTTTGTTGATTTTTATGTGGGAAGTTGTTGGTTGGGTTGTGATTGTGGTTGGGTCTTCCTGGGTACTGATGTTGTCCATTGACTGCTTCTTTTGTGACCAGAGACTGGTTTTTCATTGGTTTTTCTTTGAAAGTAGTTCTAGTCATTTATCTCCTTTTTTGTTTTTCCATTAGTGTATTAGTATTTTTTTCTCAGTTTCTTAATAGGATTGTGTTTGATTCTTGTTGCAGAGACTAATAATTTTAATGAATTTTCTTGCATTTTCATTCTTTTATATTGAAAATACAAAATAATTATATAGTTGCATTCGTACTTGCATCTCACATATGGATTTAAGGAGGTACTTGCATTGGATTTCTTGGATGAGAGTTGTTTTTAGAATTTCATATAGTAAGGATTGCATTAGAATCTAGAAAGGAATGAATATTTTTTTCATTTCATGTAGTGGCATACCCCTTTCTTCATATTTAAAGACAAAATTGCACTTGGCATTGTTTGTTAGGTGTGCATATTTACTTTCACTGCTGAGTCATAAAATCATTGGGTGCACGGTCATTTCCTTTAAGTAATCACAACCACTAAATAAAATGCTTAATTTAAATTGAATTACACATTTTTCTTTGATAGGGTACATCAACAAGATTAGGTTTTAGAGGATTGGAATAGTTCATTGTGGGTAAATTCTCCAAGACTACTAAACAAAAAAAGTAGGTGTCTGTCCAGGTGAGAGAGTGAAATAATTGGTATAATTAGTGTTCTCAAGAGGCTCCTCTTACACAGGAGTTAAGCACAAGGAAACATACATGTTTTTTGTTGGGATAGCCCTTGGCCACTCTCTGTGTAGAGCCAGAGATATTTCTAGGATATTATTTTTATCTAAGGGATTTTGAGATATTGGCTGGTGCTTTTGAGCTTCGGTCTTTGTTACCCTACCCATACAGTAGATTCGGCCTATGAATGTCCTCCTAATAATTGGTTATATTGGGGTTACCTTAGTTTCCCTACCTAGGTATTGCAGGGGGTACTTGTAAAGGTTATTATGTGAGTGTCTTGGCCTAGTAGGGGTCGGAAAACATAGTCTCTTTATGCATTGAAGATGAGGGCCACTATAATTTGTTAGATACCTCCTCTAGTAGTGTATAAGAGTCTCAAACCTCTCCTAGGTGAGACATGCCTGCTGCATTCGAGAGCTCATTTATCCTCCCCTTGGCTTGCTTGCATTCTGGTTGTATATTTTCTTAGGAGTATGCTTTTTGTGTGTTAGTTGGATTAAGGAATCACGGTTACTTGAGTATATTTATGTTCTCTTGAGTTCATCTCCTTTTATGTTCGACATGCCTTATATCACCACTCGTATCCTGTCACCCTCTCTAGGTCCTAGTGCAAACCTTGGTGTTGGATTGGGGGGCACCATAGCCCCTTAACTTGCTCATAGATTTGAGAGTGCTCATATTCCATCCTCTACTCCATTTGTAGAGGATTTTCACTCCCTTCGTCTGGTCTTAACACCATTTTTCAGCCTCACGGGGGTGGTAGTGGATACGTGAACATTGGGTCTACACCTTACTTTCCTTCTTATGTCCCATCACCCATCGCATTGTTTCTTTTGAATGCATTTGTCATGATCATTCCTCCCTATAACCTATAGTTTGGACTCTTTACTGACTATTTCCAATTTTTTTGGACTAGTATTGGTGTTATGTAGGATCCATTTTTTGTACAATGTCACTAAGGCTTTGACCCGTTCATGCCCATGATAGGTATAATTTTGAATTGACATTAAGGTTAGGACTCCATATCCGCTTTAATTATGCATTTCCTTATGACCATTTCACCTTGACTCTTAGTACAAAACCACTTTGTAGTGTCACGGAACCTTCATACTGCTATTATAAATGACATTATGTAAGTGGTAGAGCTTTCTTATACATGGTTTCCCTAGTTAGATCTTGTTTTGCATTTGGAACCCATTCTAAGATTTCTCCTTTAGGTTTGGGAGTCCCTTACAGTCGCACCATGTCCTTGACCAAAAGCTTCATACTCCTCTAGAACTTACTGCTGGCCATATCCCATAGGGAATCCCTTGTATATCAAGTTGTAATTGCATTTCATGAGTGATGATTTCCTTATCGAGATTTATGTCGACTCCCTGATTTAGAGTTATAAGCCATGTAGCCTAAGCTTGTCTCGATCCTATCTAGGTAGAGCCTTTTACATATCCTTTGAAGCTTGACTATCCCTTACCAAAAGGAGACCTTCCCCTGAGTGTCCTTATCCTGCACATGCTTCCTTGCATTGAACATAGGTATGTTCCACTGCTTGGAACTAGTTTGATTTCCCGCGACCGTCATCTCCTCCTATATATATACTATAAGCACTTTTATTCTTTTTCAATATTTTCAATCTGAAAAAGCCCAAAAGAAATAAAAAAAACATAAAAAGTCGGACAAAATGATATTATCTTTGGTAGCTTTTGAGTAGTGTCTCCTTCAAATAGAGCATTGTATATCACATCCATTGGTTGGGTTGTTAGTATGACTTTAGGAGTTGTACTCATTACTCTGAGTTTTTCTCCATCATCTAGGTATGCTTCCAGTCCTTATGGAGCCTCTGTTGATGTCTCATGTGTCGCAGATATGTCCCAATTTACATATCAAGTCTATGCTTCCTACCTTTCGTCACCATTTTCCTTATTCTCTTGTTCAAAGGAAGTTTATCCCGAGTCGTCCATTCCTTAGTTATCTTGACTTTGCATGTCAACCATTCCCGGTATAGTTACTAGTTCATGCACATATTTTTCTTTTGAATTCTTCGACATTATCCAGCTTTGTTGAGTACCTCATGTTGGTTGATAGGGGATGCCCTAATTCCCTCTTTCCAATAGATTCCATTCCATCAACTTCAGGTCATTTATTCTGGAATAGGAGTCTAGAGTCCATTTGAGTTCCTTGATACTTACAGTCATTAGTGGTAGGTTGTCTCACCATTGACAGTTTTAGGAATAAATCAATGTCCCTTAATCGATGGATTATTTCAAGTGTTTGACCTCAACACATCTATTCACACTTGTTAGATTTGCACTCTGTACATTGATTCCATTATCATTATCGGTGGGATATATCGCATATGTTAATGGTATACATCAATGATCGGTAATCAAATAATGGACTATCATGTTTGACCTCGACACCTTTATTCACATGATAGGACATGTACTTGCAGCGGTTTGCACAGAAGACCTCTGATATTGGTGGCATTCCACATATGCTACCTACTTGATTGTTCAAAAATTCATGAGATGTCAGCTCTCATGACCAGATTCCAATGTATTATAAGATATCTTCATCCATTACAGAGATCTTGACTCATTGTATGTTGTACGTGGCGATGACCACACATGACATTTTTATATCATGCCTATTCATGTCCATTATACTCTTATGTATCCAGGACTGCTATATGTATATTTGTAGTCACATGCAGATATTTATCATTGTATTGTACTAATGAGTGTCTAGTTCTTCCACCTGGGTCTTCATTACTCCACTTCTAGGATGGATATAATGTATTTTGGCCATCATGTTACCCCTCTGACCTCACACATTAGGGGCATATGTTATAGTTGATTTTACCACACTTGGTAGATCACATCTTTATGGCATTCCATGTCCCTCTACAGACTCCTTGGACCCCCATTTCTCATATTATACTTTGATGTCCCAAGAAAGTCCCCAAAAAACACCTGTTTATGTGTATACGTGACTTTTAAAGAAATATCCGCATGTACACGCAGCTTTTGAGCCAAAACCCGCATACATCGAGAAATGTGCATGAAGACAAATGTTTTTGGAGTTTTCCTCATAGAGTCTCGAATAACTTGATTCATGGCCTTCCATATTCCTTGAGAATGCTCAAACTTGACCCTCAATTTCCTATTTGGAGTGCTATATATTGAGCCTCTTGGATACATTGAAGGAGGAGAAATTCGAGAGCAACGAAACTATAGTTCATTGTTACCTCACTTGTTTATGATTGAGTCTGCATCCCTTTGTCCCTTTAGTGCACACATTTCTTCTCTTCCCAATATTTCCTTTACTTCATAATATTTCCATTGTGATGAGGGATTGGAGTGGTGGAGGCCTAGGTGGAGGACTCGGTTTATAGGGATCGAATAAGTGTCAGAAGAGGTTGCCACTATTGTATCTCTATTTTGTTAATAGAAATATCCATTTCCTGTCCAAAACATGTGCAAAAATATGAATATTGTATCCATGGATCTATTTATTTGCTTATACATGATTGTTTATATATGCTAGAGTAGGCCTAGCACTTTGATATATAGCATTCTTGTCTTGTTTGATGTTATTGACAGCGAATTGTGAATGCAAGCATGTTGGAAAAGATCAATAGGGATCTACATCAACCATCTGGAATAAGGTACGATTCATATCCCTTACTGTTATATGTCTTTATTTCTCTTGCATATTGGAATGGAATTATTTCTTGTGTCATTCAGTTTGTTGTGGTACACCCGAAGCCGTAGGAAGTTTCTCTCCGCATTGTCCCCCATATGAATGCTAGGTCCTCCTGAGGGATTGAGAGTGGTGAACGATTCCGTAGAGGAAACCATGTGGTTGGATGCTCCATAATATATCAAATAATCCTTCAATTGAGTGAGGCTTTCCCTCAAGGCATGGAACCTCTCATGATCTTCTGTCAGTTGTCCAACATCATAATTCCTTACTCTTTGTGGAAAAACAATATTTTATCTTCAAGGATATTTTATAGCTGGTCGATGGTATTATTCATGCATTAGATCTCTAAATGAAAGCATCTCATATAGTAGGGACATCTAGTCTTCTTGAATTTCTTCTTTCTCTTAGAACCCAAGGCTCCATTGGATTCGAATCAATGTTTTTGGTCTCCTTCCCTTTGTGCTTCCCTATTTCTTGTGGATTTTTTGAGTCTATCACTAAGAGTTCTAGGTTCTTATAGGTTCAAAGGACTCCCATTTGAACCAATTTATCTTTCTCTTGTATTAAGGACTCAACAAAAGCATCTAGAGAAGGAATCTTCCAATTAGGGATGGAAGCTCTTCTAGAATGGAATGTAGAGACAAGGATTGAGTACTCTAATCCAAGCTTGCTCAACATTAACAGCACAAGATACTCATATTTCCTCTCTAATCCACATTGTTTTCATTGCAGTACTAGTGACTTGTATCTTTTAAAGACTTGTTAAATATATTCGAAACTGCTAGATTGTAGAGCTATGAGCTCATTCTCCAAATATTCCCTAAAATATCATCTTGTTTGACAAACAAATATTCAATCTTATCCAAAGCTTCCTTTGGAGTCCTTAGTCCCTCAAGATGGAACAAAATATCCTAGGAGATATCAGTGCACATGAATTTGAATGCCTCTTCAAGCTGATTCAAAAATTTTGTTCTTCTAAACATACTATTGGGGCTTAGTTTCTCTGCTCATTGTCATCCTAAACAGACCAATATTTCACAAGGCTACCTACATATCTTCCCTCCAATAAGTGTAGTTGAAGGGTGTAAGGATTCGGGGTATGAGAGATGAAGAATCCATATTTCTTTATGATGAATCAGTCAATTCTTCGAGACAATACATAGGTACCTACAAATAACACTACAAAAACCAATTCAATTCGCAATCATGTTAGTTTCAATCCTTTCCACCTCGACATGTACACTTTCTTAGAGTTCATCACACATGGATAGACTTCTTTGAATATAATTCATAGGGATTAAGGCTATCATTCCAGGATTTATGTGGAAACTCAACTCCTTTTGGTGTATAATGGAGATTGGACAAGAATTGCTTCTAGCCTGAACAAGGCTCTGATACCATGTTAAATTATTGAACCATTGATCTACAGGAAAATGAGAGAAATTGAGAGGTAGAATTGTGTAGTGGAGTATCAAGAACAATATACACTGAACAAGACAACTTTGAGGCAAATCTGATAAGAATTTATTAGTTAATTATAACATTATCTTCATTCATTTATCAATAATATAATGATTGTACAATAAATATAATTTGAATGCCATCGATAGGATTCAAATCTACCATCTCAATCAAAGTGAATAACTAACTAGGTGTGTATAAATAACTTCCCGAGCTCACTAGTATAATTACATATTTCTAAATCAGTCTTATAATCATTTAAACTAGTTAAACGAGTTAAACTAATGAGGTAGGTGGAAAAAGGAGCCACTTTCACATGCATCCATGCAAAAATGGCACTATACTAACTGAGAGCTATCTAACTGAATGTAGGTGGAGTTTGACTCAGCATAAATTCCTACCTACCACAACCAACTGATGGAGTATGCTGGTGGCACTCAGAGTGGCTCCTAGAATGGAAGGATTGACACAGGTGGCACCAATGGCACTAGTGGCACCAGTGCCACCAATATCATGGTGGAACCAAACTCATACAAATGAATCCTAAGTTAGGAAATATGTTCAACTAGACTATATATGGAAAAGAGAGGATTATGTAATCTTAACAAATCCTTCCCAAAGAGTACAAAAATTAAGACAGACAATAACACAATCAGTTCCTTGTATGCCTACAAAAATTTGATGTGGATCACATATCTTTCTTCCAATATGATGTATCACCTATTATATGAGGATGAAAATAATCTAATATATCATAAATACTATCATAATTAACAACAAATAAAAAAACTTCAGTGTCTCCATGAGGATATGGGGCTAGACTAGGAAACGTATAAGCAACTGGGGAAAATTGATGAGTGTAAACATATGAATGATGGATGTACTTGAGATCTAAACAATAATTTTTTAGAACAGATTGAAACATGTGTACGATAATTCTAGTGATGACTAAGGTCATGTATAACCAACCAATGAAAAATAGACAAGACTTGAAACCATTTGATATAAGTAACACTACATAAGAATCCAATGAGGAATCAACTAGTGAACTTGGGGTTTATATATTATTAGGATTATTAAAAGGTATGCTATATGATATGGATAGTGGTATGTATGGTTTCATGACATGCATATCATCCTACAAATATTCTTCTAAATCATAATTATAACCATTTAAATGAAGTGAAGAATATATGCTTAAAGACAAGTCAGGATCTAGTGAAAAAACACAATCATTGTGAGATGAATCTATGAGACTCATAGGTGGATTATCAAATAAATAAATTGATATTTTTATTCTGATATATAAAAAAGTGAATCTATATCAAATATGTGAGGAAAGGATTTAACTCTTTCACTCAAGGCCTAGTTTATATCACCTTGGAACTGCGCACTATGATAGTGTTCTGAAGAATCAACATGCTTCTCTAGCTCATATAGAACTTCAATAGTGTTCTTATGAAGTAGAAGGGACATGATATCCATCCATTTCTTGAATCATTTCTTATAAGGATGAAATCCCTTTCTGCAATATGAACACTTGGTTGTACTTCCTTTCTTGTTCACTTTCTTCATTGAACTTTCATCAGTAGGCTTCAAACTTTCATCTTTATTATTTGACTTTGGCTTCTTCTCTTTCACAATTTGCTTCTCTTTTTATTTGGTATTATTTCTTCCTTAAACTATGAGAGAATTATATTTTCCCTTGGAATATATAATAGCACACATTTGGATCAATTTATCTTTCTCCTTTGTCAGTGAATCAAAGAATGTACTCAAAAAAGGAATTTTCCAATTAGAAATAGCAAGCCTAGTAGTATAAAAAGTAAACACAAAATTTGAGTATTTAGGACCCAATTTTGATAGGATTGAAAGAATCAATTGATATTCCTTTTTGTAAATCCCACATTTCTTGAGAAATAGAACAAGCGACTTGAATTTGGTAAATAAATATTCAATAGAATCAAAAATGCTTAGACTCAATGAGAATAACTCATTCTACAACTGATGGTATCTTAACTCATCTTGAACTCCAAAGAGAGACTCAAGTTTGTTCCATACTTGGTTTGGAGTGTATAAAACATCTATATGAAACAATATATCAGGGGAAATAGAGAGGCAAAGAAATCCATAGGCTTCATCCTACCTATTATTCCACTTAGCTTTCTATACAATAGAATTTGGTTCATTTTCTAAATCCATAGAAACTCTATAGAGTCCCTTATTGCTCAATGGAATGCCAATTTTGCATTTCCATTCATGATAGTTGAAGGGAGTTGGGATCATACCTGAAGAAGAATCCATACTAATATGTTTATGCACTCAAAGAGATACTCTCTGCAATCTGTACAAATAAAACTAGGAGAAAATATTAAGCTTATTCCAAATTATTCTTCAGAGATGAATAAGAGACTGGATGTGCTCTAATCGAGAGAACATATAGCTCCTCAACTCTGCTGAAATGAACAACCTTGCACTCTGATAACATGTAGAAATTACAACTTTGATCCCATATAGATATAGAGTCTTAATGCAAAGAAGAAGCACGAGAGGTAGATATTGCTACAAAGATAATTCTCACAAGCATGCATAAGGAAAATAGAGAGATGAATAATAAGACTGGATATAAGAGAAATGAAGAATGATCCAATATATTTCCATGTATTATTGGTCAACTTAGTGCACATAAATAATACTTACTTCATAGGTAAATTCGAGTTTCTTATGAGACAACTCATGATAGCTCATAAAGCAAAAATACCAATTATGATAAACCTGCATAGGTGGCTAAAGCACTTTCCAAATATATCAAATACCTCACAAATTGGATGAACCACGATTCAGTTGTCACGAGTGATGGAAAAAAATGCTAACCATGGAATATGGAGAGAAAATAATGGAGGATGGGATGGAAACAAAAGATAGCAGTTTCCTAGTTGACTATACTTACCTTATCGACAAAAAGAAGGATAAAATCAGTATAAAGACAGAATCTGCAGGAAGCCACAGTTACTAATTCTGGCAGTTAATAAAGTGGGAAGGATCTAACCAGAATTAGGATAAAGGTGCTTCTAGGGTATATATTGTTAAGGTTTTAATGGTTATAAAAGATATAATAACACCATAACATCATAACCATATACAAAAGGATCATTGAAAGAAAGACAAGAACAACCACACAAAAGAACACATATATTTATCCTTGTAACCCCTCATGGGGAAGAAAATACAGAAAAACTTACTCTATATATATGTATCAAAAGTACAAAGGACAAAACCCCAAACATGCCCTCCTTATCATAGCATATATGTCTTTCTCTCTCTCCTATGCGCTATACATAAGTGAGTTTTCATGTTCAAATGAGAAACAAACCTCATCTATTTATACTCTTTCTTACGCTTAAATTTTTCCCTAACAAGTCGTCCCCAACAAACTTACTGGCCGACTTCACTTAGGAAGTCACAAAAAAATTATATTATATTTAGGAGGGCTCTATTGACCAGACTTACAACATGGGTTTTACCTCATGACTCTAAGATGAACAAATACAATAGTAACATCCCGACCGAGGAATAAAACATCTCCCATAGGTTACATCAGAAAAATACATTTAGAGTATTATTTGAAGTTACAATATTTCAACACTCCCCCTTAATGAGAAGAGTATTCTACTGACAACAATAACATCAACTACAGGAGCAAGGAGAGAGAGTATATGCAACATCATCAAGATGATACATCTCTACATCACTAGAAGTTTTGAACAATCATCAGTAACTAGAAAAGTTACTGGACATATTTAACATCTTCAACACTGGAACACCATCTTCTATAGCACTCGGTATTCATATTTGATCTTCATCTTCTGCAGCACTTGACCACTTGATCCTCTGTAGCACTCGATCACTTGATCCTTTGCAGCACTCGGTCGCTAGATCCTTTGAAACACTCTATCGCTAGATCCTTTGTAGCAACACTTGTTCTCTCTATCAACTTCATCATCTAAAACCATACTTGATCTTTTGAACAAAATCATCATCTGCAACTATACTTGATATTTCAATCAGCAACGTCATCATCAACAATAAAATAACCTGCATCACACATGATCCTATTATGGGATGATCAATCCCTATCAATTTTAGACAGAGGTCCAAGGACGATGCAATACTGACCCACTTACGGTATGGTCCATCCCTATAATTTTAGGACATAAGTCTAAGGATGATGCAATCCTCACGCCTCACAAATACATAAGTCCACAGATCCATTACAGGATGATCAATCCCTATCAATTTAGGACATAAGTCCAAGGATGATGCAATCCTCATGCCTCATGAAGACATAAGTCTATGAATCCAATTAGAGGATGATCAATCCTTATCACTTTAGGACATAAGTCTAAGAACGATGCAATCCTCATGCCTCATGAAGACATAAGTCCGTGGATCCAATTATGGGATGATCAATCCCTATCACTTTAGGACATAAGTCCAAGGACGATGCAATACTCTCACAACACATAGACAAAGGTTTGTGAATCACTTTAGAACTAATTTCCAGGGATGATACAATCCCATTGCAGCATCATCGAGCTACTCCCCCTTTCGAGGATGGTCAACATCATCAACCTATTCCCCCTTTTCAAGGAGGGTCCATATCATCAACCCACTCCACCTTTCTGAGGAGGGTCCATATCATTAACCTGATCCCCCTTTCCTAGGAGGGTCCATATCATAAACCTACACTCCCTTTCTGAGGAGAGTCCATATCATCAACCTTCTCCCCCTTTTCAAGGAGGGTCCATATCACCATCATTCCTCCTTGCGAGGAAAGTATGTAACATCATCACCAATGTTCCTCCTTATGAAGAAATTATATAGCATCGTCATCATCATTGTTCCTCCCTATGAGAAAATTATATAGAATCATCATCACTGTTCCTCCCTACGAGGAAATTATTCAACATCATCATCATTCTTCCTCCCTACAAGGAAAGTGTTCAGCATCATCATCACTATTCCTCCTTAAAAGGAAATTCAACAACATCATCATCACTGTTTGTCCTTACGAGGAAGGTATTTTTGAAATACACCAAGCTTGTTATGGAAGTATTCGAAGTTTACTCAAGACAGAGGCTTCATCAACACATCAGCAACTTGCTCATCGATACTCACATACTAGAGCTTCATATCTCCATTCTATACCATATCTTGTATGCAAAAATATCAAATTATGTGCTTTGATTTGTCATGGAAAATTGGGTTCTTTGTCATCTTTATACAACTCTGGTTGTCACATAGAATCATTATGGTATCCAACACCAGGTCAAATATACCTGACATCAAATTCTGAAGCCATATGGCTTCACAACTAGCAGAAAAAGATGCTATATACTCTACTTTAGCAGTGCCGAGAGAAACACTGGACTTCTTCCTGATAAACCATGAGATCATGCAAATCCTAGACAATAACTTCCACATGAGGTACTCTTCCTGTATGAGGAAATTCCTGCCCAATCTACATCTATATAACCATACAATCTGTAGTCATTATCTCCATCATACTATAGACCAAATTATATCATACCTTTCAGGTACCTCATCACATGCTTTGCAGTTATCAGGTGAACACATCTCGGTTTAACTAGATACTGACTCAAGGTGTTCATGAAAAAGCATATATATGGACTGGTATTCGTCATATACATAAATGACCCAATAATGTGACTATACTGAGTCACATCCATTGACTCTCATGATTCATCATATAACAACTTCAGGTTGGTATCCATGGGTGTGGTCATGGATTTACAATACAACATATGAAATCCTTCTTATATTTTAACATCATACTTTCCTTGGAAATAGTTTGTGAAGCCACATTTCATCAATATAGGAATAACATGTTGTAATGTACTCAAATTATTTATGAGATCATACCTGATCCCAAACATCCTGAGGTTCTCTTTATTTCCTCAACACCTCCTCTTTGCATCTACAATGAGTTCATCCTATCAGGTCATCGACATATCTCGGTCTTATGCATTCAACCTTAAATTTTGGAATTCACTTTGCTCTTGGTAAAGCCTTAGTCCATCAGTAAGTTGTCCATCCTATCATACCATGTCGAACTTGGAGATCTTCTGCAGTCACTCCCCCTGAAGCGGAGGATCATCCTCCCTCTTCATTTGTTATTCTATGTATCAAAACATTTTGTACTGGAGTGACAGGTAGCATCCTCTACTGCTGATATTCTATGTATCCATTTTGTTGAAAAGTTCCTCTTGCACCCATCTGTGAGCTTATTGTCTTCTATATGATTCCATCTTCAACCTTGTAGAAAAGGTTAATATATTCATCACTCCAGGTGATATTCAATCTCCTTATGCAACTGGATGTGCTTATATATGGGTTCCTTATGAGCTTGTACAAATCCTATTCTGCACATGTGGTATTTTCTCGATATCTACTTCTACTTCACTGGAGAAGTGTGTCTGGTCAATGGAGTATGTCATGCCATAGTATACTCCCTCTTTCTGAGAGAAACCATGAACCTTTCTTTGTATAATTTTTCTTGTAGATCCACATTGAAGACACTACGGAATTCCCTTATGTTATTGGATAAATCTACTTAGGAGGACTCAAGCCAAATCTCCCTATTCCAAGTGGATCTAGAAAAAATCAAGTACACAATACAACCTACTTTCCAAGATCAAATAGAAGTGTAAGTCAATAGATAGATCACCTACCCGAATTCTGCAAATCCTCTTCTCTCTTTGTTGATCCAAGCTCCAGAGCCTTCATATATTGAGATGCAAAACCCTATAAAGTAAGTGGAAAAAGGAAAACAATGCATGTGTATGTAAACATGAATTGATTTAAGCTAACAATTAAGGAAGAAATCTCTAAATATCATCAACACAACAATGTTTATGGAAAGAGATTTGTATTATTGTAATCAAGGAGATACATAGAATTACATAAAGAAGGAATGTCACAACCTAGAGTTAATGTTGCAATATTACATCCAACAATCCAAGGAGAGCCTCCAAAGCAAGATAGTAAGCCTCCCAAAGGATGATAGGGATCACCTAGAAATTCCACCAGCATAAAATTAATATATTCCTTCCTCCCTTCACCATGGAGAGAGGGATCAATTTATAAGGCTAAAGGGATAGAATAGGTTGAGGATTAGTATAAGGAGGATTCTAAGGGATCTTCCCCATAGGTTAGGTAATTGAATATTGCCTCTCCTAGAACCTAGGGATGATCCTCCACCTCATACACCTTCAAGAAGAGTCTCGAAGCTTCGTTTTTTCCCTATAAACACGATCGACGCACCTTTCATGAAGGAAAAGAGAGTCGACACACCTTGCATGAAGGGAAAGAGTGTTGATGGCACTTCTAACATGAAGGGAAAAAAATTCGGTGCACCTTTCCTTAGGAGAAAGAGAGCCTTCCTTCTTAGAGGGGAAAATATATAAGGAAAGAACCTCCTATTCAATGCCATTCAACCAAGGGAAATTTAGGGATTGAGGATTAGGGTTAACACATGGCTCAACATGATGAGATTTATGTGTAACACCTTCAGATATCAAAACCACATCCTCGACATCATTCCCTATGATCAACTCTTACTCTTTGATCATAGTTTCTTCCATTTCTCCTTGGCTACTTCTTCATAGCTGGAAGGGTCTACATCAATGATGTCACTCAATTGTGCCACATAACTAGAGTGTATCTGAGGCCTCTTACTTTAGTTGGAATTCTCGTCATACTTTTCTTCATCTTGAATTATCTCCTGTGCCCAAGGTACTCTTCATCTCTTGAGGTGGATCTACCACTCTCTTATATTCTTCCGAAGCTCTTTCTTCCATCACGGTGTCTTTGACCCTGTGAGCTTTAGGTTCATCCTCATGTATGTTTATTGGATTGAATCTTGAACAGCCATCACTTGTTCTTCGAAACAAGCCTCATCCTTCTTTTCTTGTAGGCGATTGTACACGATCTTTCCTACAAGTCAAATTCACTAGTTGCATGGTTAGAAACATTTCATAAGGCATATTTATAATGACAAATTCTTATGCATAAAGATATAATCATGCAACTATTTTAACCAATACAACATTCATCCATATCCTGTATACACATAGAAACTTTTGGCATATGCCTTCGATATCTACCATAACATTATTGATATTGTGCACTAATCCCAATATTTTAGCAAATAGGCTTCTTTCTAGATAAGTAGCATTGGATTATTGTATAGCACCATAGGCTACTTACCCCTAACATGCATATTAGTAGTACATTGTTCATTAATGTAAACATTTTATCATGCATAATACATTTCATATACATGTACACCTAAAAAATTTAATATAAGAAACTATCTATATAAGAAGAGACAATTCAAATACTTATCTTTGTTTGTTTGGTAGATTTCTTCTTGATCCTTATGTCCTGGAGCCTTCTACTGATTCTGGGAACCTGTTTACTGGTTTTGAGTGTCACTAATTTCATTCTTTCTTATCCAGATACTGAAATGGATAAGAGTATGATATTTTTCTTCACCAGTAGAATTCATATTCCTCATCACTTGAGGAATCTTTAGCAATCTGAGCTATTAATTTGTCACAGTGGTCTAGGAACTGAAAACACAATCTCACAAAGAATTCAAACAAATATGCATAAAATTGGCAAAATGGTGTTGCAATGGAAGTAGTAGCTCTGTATAATCAAATGAAAGAATGATGATACAATACAATAATTATGCTAGATGCATGAATTCCAAGACAATTCTAATTCCCAAGGAGGTCATTCAAAATGAATGAGTGATTCTAGCTTAACTGAATGTAAGCCACAGTAAACACTCAAGTTAACCACTGATCAAAACCCTAATTGACTCAACTGAGCCCTAACTGAAGTCGGAGTGCAATAAATGACTGAATCTAAATGAACATAGCTCAGACACATGTCACTGCAAGCCAACCAACAAGTGGTAGCGCATCAATGACTCCAATGAACCCCGATGAGGTTAACTAAAGTGTAACTGACCATCAGAAGTGGTTGGAGGTGCCCTTGTTGACTCTAGTTCATTCAATAATCATTAAATAATCAATTTAATGAAGGGAGGCACCTTCACTACTATGTTTAAATGATTGTAACCATTAGTTAGCAATAAAGTGCGTTTATGACACTCAAATCACCCCCAGAGTGCTCCAGTTAGCCTCCCCAAATGTAGGAGAAGGATAAGTTAGCTTCCTTGACTGAAGGTAGGTGTGGGTGTGCTCATCCTGATGTCATACAGTGCTCCTATGATGTCAATTAAGTCAATAAAACTTAGGATAGTGATTTAACTAGGCCAAATTGACCAAAATGAGTGTGTATGGTGGTAAATGTCTCCAACACCCCCCCTTAAGCTATACTCAAGAGGAGTAGAAAACATAAAGTGCATAAGAATGCTAGGGCCCTGAAAACAAAGGCCATAGGTCACCCTGTACAATACTAAAACTCAAACAATGCTCAAAACAAACTAAGTGAGGAAAATAGGGAAAACCCAGTGGGAAACCCCCCCCCTCAAGATGAACACTGAAAGTAGTTGGATCAACCTGATGAACTCACTCCAAATAGTGAACAGAGGTAAGTGAACTTATTTTCTGAAAATCTCTTGGTGAAGATGTCTGCAATCTGCTCATCAGTCGGGCAGTATTGCAGAATGATGGTCCTGTCATGCACTAGCTCCCTGATATAGTGCATGTGTATCTCTACATGCTTGGTCCTTTGCCTGGTAACTGGATCTATGGATATATTAATAGCACTTTGATTGTCACAGAAGAGGACAGTGGACAAAGTACTACCAAGATCAAACTCTAAAATAATGCCTTGCAACCAAACATCTTGGATGCAAGCATTCACCGCTCCTCGATACTTGGCCTCTATTGAAGACAATGCTATGGTGGCATGATTTTTGCTAGACCAGAAAATGGGGCCACCACCAAACATGAATACATATCCATAAGTTGAATTCTGATCAATAGAATCACTCACCGAATCAGAATCTGTGTATCCAACCAGCTCTAGCTCGGAGTCTGCAACATAGTGAATGTCGTAGGTCCTGGTTCCCTGAATGCACTGGAGGATCCTCTTGGCTGCATTCCAATGAATATCATGGGGATGCTGCATGTATATTGATATAGAATTCATGACATAATAGATATCAGTCCAAGAATTATTCAAGTACAACAAGCTACCAATTAGCTGTCGATAAATAGTGCAATCCATGGGAGGTGTGCTTTTTCCTTCTTCAAGGCTGATCCCTGAAAGGAAAGGGAATGGATAAGCTCTACATTAAGCCATGTTAAACTTTAATAAAAGGTATTATGTGTATTTTTATTGAGTGACCATTATCCCATCATAATTTTGCTCAATTTTGAGCCCCAAAAATTGTTTTAAGAGCCCCAAATCGCTCATTTCAAATGCATTGTGGAGAGCAGTTTTGATGACTAAAATAGAAGCAACTGTGCTACATGTGATCAGTAATTCATCAAAATATAAAACAATAATAATCAAATGACCATCAGAATTTTGTATATACACATTTGTATCTGATCTACACCTTCGAAATTTTTGTGAGAGAAGGAAGGCATCCATCTTGGAATACCACTCTCTTGGGGCCTGTTTTAACCCGTATAGTGACTTCTTTAGCTTGCAAACAAAATATGGATCAGAAATGTAGCCCTCAGGCTGCTTCATGTATATCTCCTCATGAATATCTCCATGAAGAAAGGCTGACTTAACATCCATATGATGCACTTCCCAGTGCTTAGATGCTGAAATTGCCAAAACTAGGCGGATAGAGTCCATTTTTGCAACCGGTGCAAAAGTCTCATGGTAGTCCACACCTTGGACCCAGGAGAAACAATTTTCCACCAGCCTTGTCTTATATTTATAGATGATTCCATCTGCAGCAACCTTATTCCAAAACACCCACTTGCATTGAACCAATTTCCTTCCCGGAGGAAGAGAAACTAGCTCCCAAGTAGTGTTTTTTTTAAGAGAATTCATCTCTTCATCCATGGAAACTTGCCATCCTGGATCCTTCCAAGCATCGTAGTAGGAATTTGGGTCTGAACTTATCATCAAATAACAAGATTTGGATAGAAAATAATCAGGACAAGAGAGCGCAATACCTGCTCTTTGGAAATCAAACCGGGTTCTCCTTGGATCATACGGATTTCCAATGTTATCTCCTGCGGAGGAGAGTGTCTGCCAGGCCCAAGTTGGGAGATAATTTTGTACTTAAGGTTCTCATTCAGCATCTGATGTTTGCTGTACACTGATATCAGAAATCAGAGTATCCAAATTGAAGTCATCACCCCCAATTTCAAGAGCTTGTGTCCTAAGTATGCTTCAAAAGGGGTCTTCCCTTTCATGGATGAGTGTGGCACTATGTTCTGAATATATGCTGCAGCATGCATGGATTCAGCCTACAAATTTTTATCCAACTTCTTTGATTCCAACATACAGGTGGTCATCTCCTTGAGAGACCGATTCTTCCTTTCCGCTATACTATTGCTGGGGAGTGTAAGGAATTGAATGTTGGACCTGAATACCACTTTGGGAGAATATGTGTAGCAACTCATTACTGACATACTCCTTTCCATTATCATATCTCAAGATCTTGATATTTTGGCCAGATGCATTCTCTATCAAGTCCTTCAGTTCAGTGAATTTTTCACGGACTTCAGACTTCTTTTTGATAAAGAAGACCCAAGTGTACCTAGAAAAATCATCAATAAAAGTCAGAAGATACCTTGATCCATTCATGGATGTGATAGGCATGGGACCACTGATATCAGAATGTATCTATCCCAAGATGCATGTAGCTCATCTTTCCTTCCCCCGATCGAACTTATGCTCAGGGTGCTTTCCAACAACACAACCCTTGCAATCCAGTGGTTTCCTTGATGACCGGGAGGCCTTCAACCATGGAAGTTTTATGTAATTGCTGCAAGTATTTGAAGTTGAGATGGCTGAACCTCTCATGCCATAGTATACTAACGTCATTTCCATGAGTCAACAGTTCGGTGGGCTTTGCATCTGCCACAAAATGGGAAAACTCATAGGCTTTTGCATGATGGTTTGCAAGGCCTTTTGCAACAAGTTTCCCTGATGGAAGTTCTTTGATCTCTACATCATTCGTGCTGAAGGATACTCTCTTGGAAACACCTGTATGTGTCATTTGATAAACACTTAGGAGGTTTGATGCCAGAGATGGTTCATACAAAACATTTGAAAAACGGTCATTATCAAGATCTGCAGTACCTTGTCCTTCTAAAATGATGGTGGAGTCATCTCCCATGTGAATGGGGATGGATTTGCCAGTCTCCAAAGATGAGAAGGAGTCTCTTTCAGCCATCATGTGGTTCGAAGCTCCATAATATATCAAGAGTGCTTTGTACTTCAAAGTTATTTCCATGAGGGCATGACCTCTTTCATGCTGTGGTTCCTGATATTGCTGATCTCTCCTCCGAAATATTTCCGAAATATTGATGTCATTTATCTCAAGGAGAGAGGCAGATTCATCAAGTTTCTTCTTCATGTAGGCATGTTCAAGGTGGAATCCCTTCCTGCAGTATGAACACTTGACTTTTTCCTTTCCATGATTCCCTTTTCCTTTGTTCTTCTTTGAGCCGAAAGACTCATCATGCTACTGGTTTTCAACTTTAGGATTAGGAGCTTCGAATTTAGTTTTTGGGTTCTTCTACTGCTTTCCTTTACCCTTTAGATCTTTGGGCCCTGAGACATGGAGGGCTTGATCACGGGAGGATCTGATGATCCCCATATGGAAAAGCTTATCACGTTCACTTGTTAGGGACTCAATGAAAGCATTGAGTGAAGGAATCTTCCATCCAGGGGTTGTGAGATTCCACGCATGGAATGTAGAGACAAAAACCAAATAATCAGCTCCAAGTTTGGATAGTATGGTGAGGATGAGCTGATCATCCTCCTTCTCTACTTTACATTACTTCAACAGTAAGACAATGTGCTTGAACTTTGTGAAAAATTCATTCAAGGTCTCAGAATTGGAAGGCTGGAGAGACATCAACTCATTCTCAAGCTGGTATACTCTCAAATCATCATGCCTTCCATACAGGGTTTCCAATTTGTCCCATATTTCCGTTGGAGTCTTCAATCCCAAAAGATGGAAAAGAAGATCCCAGGAAATAGAGAGGCACAAGAATTCAAATGCTTCATCTTTCTTGTTTAAGAATATAGCTTTGTCTATCATAGATGCAGGATCTTCTTTAGTGTCCATAGAGACCCTATAGAGTCCTCTGGCATGTATCTGGATCTCCATGTCTCCTTTCTATGAGTGGAAATTAAACAGAGTCAAGAGTTCTATGGAAGAAGCCATCTGAAACAAATGCTTTCACCTGTTAAAAACATGAAAGTCACCACAAAAGGGGCACCATAACGTCGAACAACTTGCACATTTTAGGATTTCATAACACCCAACATAGTGAATCAAGCAAGCTTGATCAACAATTTGCTTACTTGGGGTATTAAGTGGTAATCCTTGGCTTCTGGTGCAGTGCTGGAATTTTTGAGCTTTGCTCAATTTTCATGCAAGATCTGTCAAGAACCTTGTTTTTGAGAGATCTGAGCTTCATCCCGCCATGAGATATGATACCATATTAATTTTTCACAGTGGTCTAGGAACTGAAAACACTGTCTCACAAAGAATTCAGACAAATATGCATAAAATTGGAAAAATGGTGTTGCAATGGAAGTAGCAGCTCTGTATAATCAAATGAAAGAATGATGATACAATACAATAATCATGCCAGATGCATGAATTTGAAGAAAATTCAAATTCCCAAGGAGGTCATTTGAATTGAATGAGTGAGTCTAGCTTAACTAAATGTAAGCCACAGTAAACACTCAAGTTAACCACTAATCAAAACCCTAATTGACTCAACTAAGCCCTAACTAAAGTCGGAGTGTAATAAATGACTAAGTCTAACTGAAAGTAGCTCAGAAACATGTCATTGCAAGCCAACCAACAAGTGGTAGCACATCAATGACTCCAATGAACCTCGATGAGGTTAACTGAAGTGTAACTGACCATCAGAAGTGGTTGGAGGTGCCCCTGTTGACTCTAGTTCATTAAATAATCATTAAATAATCAATTTAATGAAGGGAGGTGCCTTCACTACTCTGTTTAACTAATTGTAACCATCAGTTAGCAATAAAGTGCATTTATGACACTCAGATCACCCCCGAAGTGCTCTAGTTAGCCTCCTCGAATGTAGGAGAAGGATAAGTTAGCCTCCTTGACTGAAGGTAGGCATGGGTGTGCTCATGCTAATGTCATATAGTGCTCCTCTGATGTCAATTAAGTCAATAAAACTTAGGATCATGGTTTAACTAGGCCAAATTAACCAAGCCAATCGTGATTAGTAGTTGTCAGCAATTTCTTAAATCTGAAATTTACAATTTTAAATTGAAAATTCATTCAGCATACAAACTATGTTCACAACCATGAGACTCTTCTCATGAGGTTTGGCTCTTTCACATGGTATATTTTGGTCTTTTTCATGGTCTTACCCACTTTTCCATGCCCCAAACAATCTACCTGAAACTTGAACCTCAGTCAGCCAAACACTTAGTAAGTCTTGATGCCTATAACTTTATCATTGCTGCCATGATCACTAAAGCATTTCCAGAATTTATAAAATTCAAACACTTCGAGCTGTTAATCATATCAATATTACCAAAACTCATTTACTTCATGCAATCATTATCATACTAAAATTTGCAAGGTCACATCATTTATGCCAAAATGAAATGTTCAGATACTTCTTACTTTACAAGCGTATCATGTATACCACCTTGCCCTTCCATCGAGCATTTGTGGCAGCCAATTGATCATGACTACCCTCTTCATGCACTTGCTATCCTATACTCATAACATCTTTTGAAATGGTTATAGAATTGTCATCGATTCATCATTTCATCCATTAATTATTCATAATAACACATACATGCATGACACATTTTCATATGAATGCAGCCTAAATTTTAAATACCCACATGGTATGAGATATCTTTCTTTTACCACTCCATGCAATTGTCATAATTGATCCCTTACCTTCATGGGTCCTACTTACACCCTTGATATTACCAGTTTGGTCGGTCTCTTGCAGGAGATTGCAGAAGTTGCTTACCAAATTTTGATTCTGGAATTGTTGCTGTAGAAGGAGCAAGTCGATGAGTCAACTTGAACGAATACCGACTTAGTCAATCGACCAACTAAGTCGATGAGCCGACTTAGTCGATCGACCGACTAAAGTCAATGGGCCGACTTAGTCGATCAGCCGACTAAGTCGGTCGGCCAACTAAAATAGAAGATTAGGTCGGCTAACTAAAAGTCGTGTCGGTTCACCGAACCGACAGGCAGTTATTTTGTAAACTGTCTGTAAATTGTATATATTAGGCTGTTGAGCCAAACGAGAACTCAGTTCAGTTCTCTTCCTTGTATGA
This sequence comes from Pseudotsuga menziesii, assembly GCA_001517045.1. Lineage (NCBI taxonomy): Eukaryota > Viridiplantae > Streptophyta > Pinopsida > Pinales > Pinaceae > Pseudotsuga > Pseudotsuga menziesii. Next base: position 646,268 of record LPNX010840821.1, on the reverse strand, counting down.
ACTCATTGCAATAATATAATCTGTTATCCTATCTGTTCTTGTCTCTTGTCTCTGCTTTATGGTTATGTATGTTTTAGTATGTATTATTGGTAACCTTATGTGATCTGTGAGATTACAACATTGGTTCCATTGCCGGTAGTACATGGCTGAAATATATGCTCACATATGATACCAGAGCAAGAGATTAAGGACTGGTGGGAATGTAAAATTGCAAACTATCTACAAAATTATGCACGAAGGAACAGATTAACCGCCGCTGAAGCAAAAGAAATATTTTTCACAGAGACACATGAAAAGTTTGTCGAATCAGTGCCCCAACTCTTGAAACAACTTCTGGATGAGAAAGATGGATGCAACTAAAGAACAACAGTTGCTGGAAAAACAGATATGAGGAGGCCGAACAAATCTATCGGAGTGGTTTGATAAAATTGCTGATGACTTCTGTGAGGAACAAGCAGTCAAAGACAGAACTTCTGTGGAAACTGTCAAAAAAGAAATTTTACACAGAATTCATCGAACAATTCTTGTGTTCACTACCAACCTTGCTGTTCAAATTCTTAATAGAGAATGGAGCAGGCCACATCATTGAACCTCATCCACCACTGTACGAATAGCCATCAAAAACCAACTGGGCAGAGAAGCAGAGGAACTGGGAAAAATTTATTGCAGAAAGAGAGTGGGAGTACTTCCTAAGCAAATAAATCGAACTATCCGAGCTTTCTAAAAGCATTGGGTAGGCTATAGGGGGGTAGCTGGTCATGTGTCAGAGATAGAGTATAGTGGATCCTAGTCGTCCCAGACCAGATAGCAGTCACCAGTAATGAGAAGTCAACCAGAGAGGACCTCAAGAGAATAGTATCCTACGAAAGTATGTCGAACATTCAGAAGACCGAAAGGGACCAAAGATACCAGAGACGGGAATTCAGATGTGAAAGAGACTTAGAGCTGCACAGAGGACCAAACCCTAGGGAGAACAACAAGGAAGACAATCCGCCAGAGTCGGCTCATGACTGACATGAAGAAGGCATCGAGCAAGAAGCGTCCCCTACGGAAGAAGAAGTGTGGATAGAGCAGCGAGAAGCTCTCCAACTAAGAGCTCCCAGTGAAGGAACGGCCCTTTCCCCATTAAATCCACGTACTAGAATTCAGACTATTGTCAAAGATGACCTCCGACTACAAGCTGGTGACTTCACTATATGGAGCCGACTAGGCGACGAAACGTACCCTGGCCAACATCTTGTTATACATCGACCGCTGGAAGGGAACTAGGTGATGTTTCAAGCGACACCTTCCCTCCGAAGTATCCACTTGCTCTTACCGACACATGAAGGAGCGCCCCCCCCCCCTGCCAAATACAGCTTTAGAAGAAATCTAACAATCAGACCTGTGAACAAAAATTTGCAGTGGACCATCGACAGCAGAAGTCGACATCAACTTATTGCAAGTTGACGAAAACTCAACGACCGACGAGAGCGCAAGTTCCATCGACTAGAATTCCGCAGCATGACTACATCAATAACCCCACCACTTTCACCACCACCCACACCTCCATCACCACCACTGTCTGCGAGTAGTGACAGTGATTCAGACATGGGTCACGGATCGACTCACATTCCGCTCTATGAGGGTGATGAAGACCCCAGACGACATTGGTTCGTCTGTGAGTCGACCTGGGAAGCCAACCAGGTCATGGATGAAGACCGAAAAAGGGCATTGACATGGTACATGACCTTTTTAGAAAGAAAACCCAGAGCGACAAAAGTCGATATTAAGGCGCAATTCTTGTCATTTTTCAAAACCCCAGATGCTAAGCACTTAGCCGCTAAGAAGCTTAAAACGATGTCACAAAAGCCAGGGGAGACAGTCCACAACTACGATAAATGTTGGAAGGACCTACTAAGCCAGCTAGATTACGTTATTGATGAACAGTTACTAATTCAATGGTTCCTTGCAGGATTACCGCAGAAAGTACACCGACACATCAGTCTGGAGACGTTCAAAATGTATGAAGATGCGCTAACAAAAGCTCTTCAGGTGGAGATGGACGAAGACATACCTGCTTACCCCACAGACCATAGATTAGAGGAACAACTCGAGAACATGTAGAAGTATTTGAAGGAACTAAGCCTCAAGAATCAGGAGATCTGGTATACCAAATGCTCAACGGCCGGTCATTCGAAAGATAACTGTCGACACGAATATAGTCGACAAGACGTTCGATTTGTACAGACCAAGTCCTTTTGCGACATTTTCCAGGAACACGGAGATCACTCTACAAAATATTGTCCTTTTAACATGAAGAACGGAAAGGCTTCCTAGTGCGCAATCTGCGAGACCAAAAGTCATAACACGGTCGACTGTCAGTTAAACCTAAAGAACCGACATAACTATTAGGTGGTCTACCAAACAAATGCAGTAGTGCAAAACAATGAGCAAATCAATCTAGCAAACAATCAGAAGGGAAAAAGATACAACAGCCGAAGAGCGCTGGTACGACAATTGATGCCAAGGTTATGGAGGAAGAGGTAGATTCCCTAGGAATCGCGACATACGACCGCGTCAACCCACCCAGTGCTTCACATGTTAAAAAGAAGGTCATCGATATGCAGACTGTCCATACAAGGACATAACTGATCTCAAATTTTGTACCCACTGTGGAGTAGGCGATCACTCGCTTGAGGATTGTCCTACTATGTTAGAGAAAATTAATACCAAGAAAAATGTTAATGTCTTGTCTTGCGTACAAAAGAATGATGTAATAACTACTAAAAATCTACATATTGTAACTCGACAAGGCACAAAAATAGGACCTGATAACCCCAGAATTAGCAAGATTAAAGACACAAATGTTTATCCTAACCCTATGAAGGAACAACAAACATATCAAAAAGAAACTCACCTATTTCAAGACATTGCACGACAAGAATACATCGTTAACAGTCGACGCAACATAATAAATAATTTAATCAACCTTTCTCAAACAGACAAATCAGTATCTCAGTTCATAGACTTGTTGCATGGAATAAAGGATACCAACCCTGAAAAA
>LPNX010840821.1:604073-641359 GCA_001517045.1 Pseudotsuga menziesii | reverse complement strand
TAGCAAACAATCTTCAGGTAATCATCAAAAGGGCAATGATCAGAAATCTTTTCAAAATTCAAATAGAGGTCGTGGTCAGGGTTTTGGAAGAGGAAGAGGTCGTGGAAGAGGAAGAGGAAGAAATCAAGGAAGAGGTTCTAAAGAATCAGAAAGTACACAGTCACAATTTTTTGGAAGAGGAAGAGGTTCAGAAAACCAACAGGTTTCTGGAAGAGGAAGAGGTACTAAACAGGTCACATGTTTTCATTGTAATAGAGTTGGACATTATGCTTCAGATTGTAGAGTTTCATTTGAAAAAATTCTAAAAGAAAGAGAATCTAAATAATCCTCATCAGCGGCACATTATGCTCATGCAAACGATAGTGAAAATTGTGAATATGTTTTTACAGCACTTGGACAATTAGAATCAATGGATTTTGTTCAAGTTCATCAGTTGGAATCAGCGAATTTTGTTCAGTCTTCTTATTGTTTCAAAAATGATTTTGAAGATGCTTGGATTATTGATACAGGGGCTACTCAGCATATGACATACAGGAAAGATTTCTTTTGGAGTTATGAAGATTGTCATTTAAATTCAATTTTCTCGCAGATGATTCTATTCATTTACCACAGGGAAAAGGAACAGTCAAGGTTGACTTGCCAGGAATTGGAGAAAGATTGATTTCTAATGTTTGGTATGTTCCTACATTTAAGAAAAATTTGTTGTCTTTAGTTGTCATTCGCCAATTAGGACATCAAATTGTAATGGAAGATGGTATCCTTTTGGTTAATTCAAAAAAGGATGCATACAAAACAGTTATGACAGGTTATGAAGACGGAAAGCTTCTTAGGATGAAGGGAATAGTCATTCCTAGATCAAAGGAACATTTGAAGGAATTTGTAGGTTTAGTTGAAACTGATGTTTCACCTATTAGATTGTGGCACATTCGTTTTGGGCACTTGAATGTTGATAGTCTTGTACAGCTTCAAAAACAAGGAATGGTAAAGGGGTTGCCTACTTTTCGGAAGGAAAATGCAAAGTGTGAAGCTTGCATTTATGGCAAACAGAGAAGGATAGCTTTTTCAAAAAGCACTTGGAGAGCAACAAGGAGATTACAACTTGTTCATAGTGATGTTTGTCGTCCTTTGGAAACTTCACTTGGTGGTTGTAAATATTTTTTGTTGTTTATTGATGATTTTAGTAGGATGGTTTGGGTGTATTTTTTGAAGGAAAAATCAGAAGTGTTTGAAAAGTTTCATTCATTTCAAAATTTGGTTGAAACAGCAACAAAGGAAAAGATTACTACTTTGAGAACTGATAATGGTGGTGAGTTTACATCAAATAATTTTTTGACTTATTGTCAGGAAAAAGGGATTAAAAGACAATTGACCAATGTTTATACTCCACAGCAAAATGGAGTATCAGAAAGGATGAATCAGACATTATTGGGCATGGCTAGAGCAATGTTATTTTTCAAAGGGTTGAAATCATGTTATTGGGCAGAAGAAGTTCATACAGCAGTTTATTTGAGGAATAGATCTCCTTCATCATCACTTGATGGAATAACTCCTTTTGAGGCTTGGTATGGATTCAAACCTATGGTCAAACATTTGAGAGTTTTTGGTTCAATTTGTTATGCACTTGTCCCAAAAGAAAAGCGAAAGAAGTTAGAGTCTAGAAGTGTTAAGTACATGTTGATTGGTTATTCTGATGAGAAAAAGGGGTATAGGATTCTGTCAGATGGAAATTTTATTATCAGCAGGGATGTGATTTTTGATGAAATAGAAATTTTAAGTGTAGATGAGGTTGAAAAACAACTTAGTCACTTAGAGGAAAAAGTAACTAAGGAACAATTAAGGATGCAACACTTAAACAAGACAAGGAATGAACAATGGTTTGATCTCACTTCAGAGGTACAGGATGATGAACAGGTTGAAGACACCTTGGAACAGGTTGAAGATACATTGAATTCTTCACAAGTTAACTTGGATGATTCAAATCAAGTTAACATTGAAAAGAAGAAACCAAAATGGGAAACTAAGTTACTTCAAGATGTTAAGTCTGATGAAAAAGGAAAAACAGGTACAAGGAGTTCTAATATGGGTTCAGAAATTTTTGCTCTTTCAGTTGTTGAACCAGCTACTTTTAATGAAGCAGTTGAGTATGATGAATGGAAAATGGCCATGCAAAGTGAGTATGATGCGGTAATGAAGAATCAGACTTGGAAAATTGTTGATTGTCCACATGATGTTGACCCCATTGGTTGTAAGTGGGTTTATAGAATTAAGTACAAAGCAAATGGAGATATTGATAAATATAAGGCACGATTGGTGGCAAAGGGTTTTGCTCAGAAAGAAGGGATTGATTATGAAGAAACTTTTGCTCCAACAACGAAATGGAATACGATAAGGATTGTGCTAGCTTTAGCTGCACAAAATGGATGGAAAGTACATCAAATGGATGTAAAAAGTGCATTTCTAAATGGTGATTTGCAAGAGGATGTCTATATGACTCAACCTCCTGGTTTTGAGGTTCCAGGGAAAGAAAATCAAGTTTGTAAACTGGTTAAGGCATTGTATGGATTGAAACAGGCTCCTAGAGCTTGGTATGCAAAAATGGATGCCTACCTACAGAAAGTTGGTTTTCTTCATAGTGAGTCAGATGATACTTTGTATGTTCGAATCCAAGAAAAAAACTTAGTCATCTTGGTTATGTATGTTGATGATTTGCTCATAACAGGTAACAATAATGATCATATATTTCAGGTTAAGAAATAACTTCAAATAGGTTTTGAAATGACAGACTTGGGATTACTTCATTACTATCTTGGAGTTGAAGTAAAGCAGCAGGAAGGAAGTATATTTATTTCTCAAGCTAAGTACATTTCTGGATTATTGAAGAAGTTTGGAATGGAGGAATGTAAACCTGCAATTACTCCCATGGAGCAAAATTTAAAACTTTCTAAGTTTGAAGGGGGGGAATTTGTAAACTGTACTGGATATAGACAGTTAATTGGATGTTTCATTTACTTAATGAATACTCGTCCTGATCTATCTTATGCAGTCAGCATACTTTCCAGATATATGCAGGAACCTAGAGAAATTCATTGGAATGCAGCAAAAAGGGTGTTAAGGTATCTTCAAGGAACAAAGGATTTTGGACTTGAGTTTAAAAGAAACAAAAATTTCAAGCTTGTCGGATATTCAGATGCAGATTTTGCTAGAGATGTTGATGACAGGGCATCTACTTCAGGTTACTTAATGAATATGGGATCAGCTGCAGTGGCATGGAGTTGTAAAAAGTAGGATACAATTGCAAATTCTACCGCAGAAGCAGAATATATTTCAGCTTGGGAAGCTGCTTGTGAGATAGTTTGGTTAAGAAGGATTTTGCAAGACCTGAAAGTTGATCAGAAAGAAGCAACTTCATTATTTATTGATAATCAGTCAGCAATCAAGTTAGCCAAAAATCCTGTTTTTCATTCAAAAACTAAGCATGTGGATACTAAGTATCATTACATTCGGGCTCTCGTCGTCAAACAAATCATCAAGCCAAAGTATTGTCCATCAGAAGATCAAACTGCAGATATTTTTACAAAATCTCTTGGAAGGGTCAAATTTGATAAGTTTAGAAATGAACTTGGTATTTGTTCAAAAGAATTTTTGGATCAAAGGGGGGATTGTTAGGAATTATGATCCAAAATGTAATAATTAGAAGTTTAGTTTAATAAATGTAAAAGGGCATCTACACACTCACGTGATTATGTGAGGTGTCCCTTAGTTAGTTTTGGTAACGGTAAATTAGTTGTTACTCTTTGGATATTTAAATCCTTCGAGTTTTCCATGTGAGGTAATCTTTCGGGATTTATCCCTCACATCTCTGTGATGTAATTATTTTCCTTCTTCTTTAATAAAATTATGTGTCTGAGGACACTTTGTCAAAAAACAAACCAAAAATATATGCAGCTTGAACCAAAAAGACAAAAGTGATGCCGACCCACTGGTCGACCTGGAAATCAAAGGTTACCACGTCCGACAAGTCATGCTCGACTTTGGGTCACAAGTGAATATAATGACGTGAGATACTTGGGAATAGATGGGAAGACCTAGACTCTACGAGTCAGGCATTTACCTGAAACTCATTGACCAAGGCCTCATTGAACCCATTGGGGTTTGGAAAAACCTTGAAATGACCATCAAAGGAATTTCGACCAAGATTGATTTTGAAATTATCAACCCAAAAGAAGGATCTAGCTCCTTCCCAGCACTAGTCAGTCGACCTTGGGGATGAAAGATGAAAGCATCCATATCCTTAGATAAGGAATGAATCAAGTTAAAAGGAAATGGTCAAAAGGTCATCGTACCCATCCATCCATCCCAAGGAGAACCTTGGTTGGAACCTATTGATGAGGAAGTCGATGTCAGACAACTTTACCAAATCCACAATAATGCAGACTACACCGAACCAAAAATCCATGGAGAACTTAACTTAGGTAACCAAGACTCCATTGGTTATAACTCAGATGCCGAATTGTATGACTGGGAGATGGAAAATTATGAAACACAAGCAAGAGGGTGTTGGACTATCCAAAAAGTACAGAAGAAACCCACCCGCCAGTGCTTCATAGTTTCAATTATCCCCAAAATCTTTGAAAATAAAATAAGGGAACACCCCACCTTACAACCAACTAGCTTAAACAATACACACCTACCAAGATATAAGGAGAGGGAATCCCCAATCATGCACTTCGAACAAGTATCTAGAAATATTGGTGAACATGGTTGACTTCAAAGTTTAGTTGAAACGTTTACAGGTCAAGCAGCTAGATGGTGGGATACCCATCAGACAAAACTACAGACCTGGACAACTGCTTCGACTTACTTTGTTGAGAGGTTTGGTGGAAGGAAGTTAACCCAGCAAGCCCAGATCCCTATCTTTACCCAAGGTCAAATTCCAGAAGAACATATCAAAACTTGTGAAATGGAGTGGAGAAGACTTGGATATAAAGATGAAAGAGCTTGGCCACATTTGTTCCCCTCAATCCTAGCTGACTTGCCCAATAAATGGTATAAGATGGAAGAAGCTAGAGGAGAAACCTTATTTTGGCACGAACTCAGGGAAAATTTTATTAACGACTTCAACTTCATACCTCAAAATAAAAATCTGGCTGAAACATCCCAGCAAATCAAACAATTTCTCCAACCAGCTGAAAAACAACCCTCCCAAGACCATCGACAGATCAAGGACTGTCACAATCTATAAATATGGTCAAAACCATAGTCGACCCATTTACAATTTGAAAATGAAAACACGGAAGGCAAGAGCTTCAGGTGGAAATATAACCACGTTGAAACAACAAAACCTATTCACTCGATCCTGAAAGTCGAGACAACCGACAAACAAGACCTTGACAGAATGACTACAGGCGACTTCCCTGCCAAATTCTCACAGTTCAAGGAAGGCAGTTGGCTGATCAATGAAGCCAAAGCACTAGAATGGTTAGATGCTAAAGTGAAAACTAAAGAGGTCGACATTTCGAACGACGACCAACCAAAAATCGCGAAGATTGGTGACTACTGGAATGAACAACAGACCACCGAAATCGTGAACTTACTTAGAGAATTCCAGGATGTCTTTGCCAAGGACTATAAAGACTTAAAAGGCTTAGTACAAGAAATGGGAGAAATGAAAATTGATACTAAACCTGATGTTCGACCTGTCAATAAAATACCTTATAAACTAGCTCACAAGTATAAGGAAATAGTTAAAAAGGAAATTGACAACATGTTAGCAGCAGGGATCATTTACCCCATCGACTAGTCGGAATGGGCAAGTCCAATGGTTGTCCAACCCAAGAAACATGACCCGACAAGGCTCAGAATCTGTGTCGACTTTAGATAACTCAACAAAGTAACATTGACAGATCCATTCCCAACCCCTTATGCTGATGAAATCTTGAATGAAGTTGCAGGACATGAATGTTACTCATTTACAGATGGATTCTCAGGCTATAACCAAGTACCCATAGCTAAGGAAGATCAAAAGAAGACAACATTTGTGTGTGAATTTGGTTCATTTGCTTACAGAGTTATGCATTTCAGTTTAAAGAATGCACCTGCAGTGTTTTCTCAAATTGTTGTCAAGACATTTCAAGAGTATATATATATGACCATGGCAGTATACTTCGACGACTGGAAAATATACTCCACCTTAAAAGACCACTGCAAATGGGTCCGACTTATGCTGGAGAGATGTCGACAGATTCAACTCTCCCTGAACATTAAGAAATGTATCTTTATGAGTCCCATAGGCATACTCTTGGGGCATATTGTCTGTAAAGAAGGTATCAAAGTCGACTTTGCAAAGATTAAAATCATCCTCGACCTGAAACCACCAGTAAACCCCAAACAAGTCAGGGTGTTATTTGGCCATACAGGCTATTACCAAAAATTCATAAGACACTATTCAGATATGACCTATCCTCTGGAAGAACTACTAAGAGAAGATCAGGATTTTAAGTGGACAAAGGAATGCCAGATCTCTTTTGACAACCTAAAAAGAAAACTAGTCGAAGCCCCCATACTAAAATTTCCAAACTGGTCGACCAAATTTCATGTGCATATCGATGCATCAGGAATAGCAATAGGAGAAATCCTAACTCAACCAGGGGATGATGGAATGGATTACCCTATAGTTTACAGTAGTCGGAAATTGAATACGGATGAAAGAAACTATTCGACTACAGAAAGGGAAGCCCTAGGTATGGTCTTTTCCCTCCAAAAGTATCGACATTACCTCTTGGCAAACACCTTCATGTTCTATACCGACCATCAAGCCTTGAAGTACCTTGTCAATAAACCACTCCATCATGGCAGGATTTGTCGATGGCTACTTGTTTTTCAAGAATTTGAGTTCAAAGTAGTTGTCCGACCAGGGAAGCTAAATGTCGGACCCGACCATCTATCCTGCATAGACATAAGAGAGGAACCAACATGAATCGACGATGATTACCAGATGCACATTTATTTTGTATAGAAGCAGTGCCAGAAGAACTAGAAGAAATTGCTCATTTCTTAGAAACCAGCCAGGCACCAAAGGGTATGAATACAAAGAAAAAACAAATCCTAGCTATGAAGGATGCACCCTACAATCTCATCAATGGATTTTTATACAAAATGGGACTAGATGAAATCCTCAGAAGGTGTGTACCTGAACATGAGCGAGACCAAATCTTGCATGAAGCACACTATGGACCTGCAGGAGGACATTTCCAAGCAAACACAACTACAAAGAAAATCCAACAGTCAGGATTATGGTGGCCGACGCTCCACAAAGATTGCGAAAGTTTTGTTAGTCGATGTGACAGATGTCAACGACTTGGTCGACCTCTGCTGAGCAAAGAAATGCCCTTGATATCAGTAAACCCTAGTCTCACATTCGAAATCTGGGCTATAGACTTCATAGGACCATTTCCTATCGCAGCCAAAAGATCAAGTGCAAGATATATTATCACTGCAGTAGAATATGTCACTAAATGGGCAGAAGCTAAACCCATCGATACATGTTTGAGTGAGGTAGACGCTAAGTTTATCTACGAAAACATCATCACGAGATTTGGATGCCCACTCACATTGATCAGCGACCAAGGCACACACTTTATCAACAAAACTATCAAAAACTTAACCGACCAATTCCACATTGACCACTGACGAAGTACAACATATCACCCTCAGTCGAACGGTGCGATTGAAGCTTTCAATAAAACACTAACAAAAGGGTTAACCAAAATATGCAGTACCGACAAGGATGACTGGGACAAGAAAATCCCTGCAGTCTTATGGGCATACAGGACAGCCTATAAACGGTCGACCGACCAAACCCCCTTTCGACTAATCTACGGGAAAGAAGCAGTCGTCCCCTTACATTTCCGACAGCAGACACCTATTATTGCACAAATACTACATTTTGATGTCAAACATGCAAGAAAGGACTGACTTTTTCAACTCAGTAAGCTGGAAGAACACAGACTTATGCCTATACAACACCAAGAGATTTAGAAGCAACAACAGAAACCATGGCACGACCGCAACATCAAAAACAAAATTATGTCGGTTGGTGACCTTGCCTTACTTTATAATAGTCGAGTCAAAGGAAAACCCAAGAAACTCTACACATAATGGATGGGACATTACGTTGTCGAAGAGATACATCCCAATGGTTCAATCTAACTAAAAACATTACAGGGCCTAGTATTTCAAAATCTTGTTAATGGAGCCCGACTAAAACGTTACAAAAACTGAAAAAAATAAAAAAAAATCGTATAACGACCATAACCGGTGACCAAAATCAATAAAAAGCTAAAAATTCCAAAAACAAAGTAACATACCAGACATAACAAAACATGATAGGAAATTACTACTTCGACAACCGACATCATCATCTTCGACCATCTTCCTCGACCAGTCCGGTCGACTATTCTCAGCACCGACACTAGCTGACAACCTTGAAAGTCACATCGTGCATTTATGACCTCGAGCACCGAAAGCAATCCACCATTAGTTCACACTCGAGTATTGCAGCTGGAATGTAAAGTCCACCATTAATACATCCATTTCCACACATAATCGCACCATCGCTTATAAATACTGGACCGTCGAAGGTTCATTCACCACACCCTTTACACAGAGAGCATTCACACACTCAGTCAACTCAAAGCCACGAACCTTGTCATAACCTTGATCAAACCGACACCATGGCCCCTAAACAGACCAGAGCATCGACCAAAGCTAAAGAACTCCATGCTGTGGATACACCTTTGGTCCGCAGACTTAAGAACATAAAAAACGCTAAAGTACAGGAGGGCCCATGGCAGAAACTCTGGGCCAAGATTCAAGAGTGGGCCTTCATCGACAAGAAGATGACCCAAGCGACCAAAAAAGTCCGACGGAGCACCATATTTAACTATGCCAATGCACCCCTGATGGCAAGCTTTGGTGGGACAAAAGAAGCTGCCGTAAAATTCATTATCAGCCGATACCACAACGGTTGGTTCTACTTTGATGAGCCGATCGACATTACCGGGGATGTCATCTCCAAACTCACTGGATTTTCCAATCAAGGAAACCCTGTACCAATTAGAATCAAGGAAGGACTTGTCAAAGAACTTACGGGATCGACATCCGGGAAAAATTCCAAAGGATTGATGATTTGGAACATTGCAACCCGAATGCCACAGATTGTGGCCAAAATCATCGCCATCACACTTACATTAGCAGGTCGAAGCAGCGACCTCAAGTTAGAAATGTTGGAGGCCGCCGACACAATTGCCACCGACGGTCGGATATACAGATGGGGAGATTATGTTGCCGACATGATCAAAACCATCTGTGAATGATGCCAAGAGACGGGAGGAATCATCAAGTTCCCCTCCCTCATCCTCTGGATCATTATGTATAATATTTGTCCAAAAGGAAGTCCAGTCTTCCAGGAACCGACAAAGTTTGACATGAACAGGTTTAAACCCTTCTCACAGAAAGGAACCCCGCATGAGCTGCAGCAAGGGAAAGTGTTTTTGGAAAACTGGTTCCAATAGCTCAAAGTTCGTGCAACTAGATTGAGGGTGCCCCAAAAAATCTGACGAAATCTACCAGCAAACTCCCACATACAGTTGGAGATTGACCATACGTCGGTCTGGTATATGCAGGGCGAGGACCCCAAGGCCAACGCCCTCGACTACTACCCGTCTGTCGACCAAATCTTCCAGGAATTGAATCGACAGGCGAAGACAAGCATACCAGTACCTCAGGTAGCAAAACAGGTCGAATTCTCAATCATGGAGCCACTCACCAACCAAGAAAAAGAGGAAGACTACGAGCTCAATCTCTACATCAGCACCTTTGTGTCGGAGGACACCCCGGTTGAACCCACTGGTCAGGTACAAATAACTATCAAGCCTCCGACCGCAAAGAGAGCTGACCCACAATTGACAGAACCACAACCACAACCTCAGCAGCAAACAACTCCTCCGGCTCCAGAAAATGTCGTTCCAACTCAAGAACCAATAGGTGAAGTCGAGTCCGACAACCCCGAGTATGTTTTATCAAAAGGCATCATTAAGAAACTGGCCACTGAGATAGCCGCCGCCAGAAAGAAACTCATAGCCCAAAAAGAACAACAAGGCAAAGGCAATCCCAAGCTTATCATTGTTGATTCATCTGATGATGAAGAAGAACTAGCAGCTACGACCCTCGACATTATAGAGGATGCCGTCGCAAACAAAGTACCAGTTGAAACTCATTTTCAACGGTTTCTTGAAGCAGGAGCCCCTGAAGGTCAACCAAAGAAGGCCAAAACCACGACGATGCCTGAAGACTTCATCGATCTTGTGTCGACTCCTCCACCGCCATCACCGACACCAATAGTCGAGGAGCAAGCACCGACACAATAGTCGGTCAGCCCCCTCAACTTATACAAGAGAAAGATACCAGAGTTGGTGAAAGAGAAGTTCAACAAAGACACCGAGATGAAATCTTTCTTCGAGACGCTGCCTAAGCTATTTCAGTCAGCTTAGAAAATTCACATATAGGCCCTTCTCTATGCAGGCAGCAGAACACAACCTCGGGTATTTGCACACCTCAATTTGACCTTCACCCGATCCGACCAAGAAGGAGACGTGATTGGACACGTGCAGTCGACCATCAAACCAATTGACCCTGAAGCAAACATACCCACCACCACACCAGCGGAAGAAGACATAACTCCTGACGACAGTCCACCACGCCCTTCCGACAAACCCATTACCCCTGACCATTCCCCCACTCCATCACCACCGCCCCATCATCCCCACCACCCCCACCCCCACCTAATTCACAACCAGACCTATCACAAAAAACTCCATCCACACAGGCAGAGGTGGTCATACCACCTCCTCAACCAGAAAAACCATCGACCTCTCTTCCGTAAACCAAAGCCCCCCCCTCAACTATTGCAGGTACACAGGAGACAGAGCCAGAAAAGCACAATAAGAGGAAGGAGCATCATACAAAAACTTCCAGCCTTCGGATTAGCTTAAGAGATGCAAGATCCTTAATCGACATAGAGGTGGGCCAAATTCTCAGAACCTTGGCCAAAGAAGCAAAGATAAGGGCTGACAGAAGAACAAAAGAACTAACAGATAAAGATACAGAACAGGTCGAGTTTCTCGGCAGATGCAGAACTCTAGCTCAATCCGTCATCCCAGGACCTATCGAATTCGACTCAGATAGACCGCTGGAAAGAGTATATCAGCTCTTTGAGAGCATGGTGTTGACCATCCAGACACATCTCCAGGAAACTAAGGAAGAACAGAAGGAAGAGACTGCCCGACTACTACTAGCATAGCACACTGCTTTCTCAGAGGCATACAAAGTGCTACGGGACCATATGAAGGAGTCTATCATCACCGAAGAAGTCTTAAGAGACTGGCCTAATCACTATGGGCAGGTCTATCAACAGAAACGATAGACTCGTCAAGGAATTCAGGCTTTGGATAGCAGAAAGATGACAGAAGCAACACTTAGGCAGACAATAGAAGAACAGATAGTGCTGGAAACCAACAAACTACAGAAGCTGGAACAGGAAGCACATCAATGGGTGCAACAAGATCTTCCCAATTTAGAGAAAGTTGACATCATCTGCCCATAGATGAAAAGACTAGTAGGCACGACAGAAGAGAAGAACCAGTTCCTGGGCCCAACATGGAGAAAATCGCGAAAGTCCCCCTCTCGGAGAAGATGTCGGTCCTGTCAAGATTAACTACATTAACTATCGACATCCAGAAAGATTTGCAGAGCTGGATAGATTTTCAACATCACCTTTCCATCACAGCTCCAGCCATCGTTGAGGTCTGTGTCTAGAAAAGACCGACCATTCGTCTACACAGTCCGCCACAATAGCATTTTTTGAAGGGCCGGAAAACACATATTTTTGTAACTCCATGTTTCTTCGGGACGAAGAAACGTTTTGTCCGTGGGGGAGATGTAGAAGGAGCAAGTCGATGAGTCGAATTGAATGAAGACCGACTTAATAGATCGACCGACTAAGTCGATGAGCCGACTTAGTCGATCGACCGACTAAAGTCGATGGGCCGACTTAGTCGATCAGCCGACTAAGTCGGTCGGCCGACTAAAATAGAAGATTAGGTCGGCTAACTAAAAGTCATGTCAGTTCACCGAACCAACAGGTAGTTATTTTGTAAACTGTCTATAAATTGAATATATTAGGTTGTTGATCCAAATGAGAACTCAGTTCAGTTCTCTGCCTTGTATGAACTCATTGCAATAATATAATCTGTTATCCTATCTGTTCATGTCTCTTGTCTCTGCTTTATGGTTATGTATGTTTTAGTATGTATTATTGGTAACCTTATGTGACCTGTGAAATTACAACAGTTTCCTTATCCCTTTCTCCATAGGGTTGCTAGTCACATTCGTCAGTATCAACAACATATTCATCCCTGTCTGTGTTGTCGTTGGTTTTTCCACTAATGCCAACACCAATGCAATAATCATCATTAATGGTTTATTATAAATTTATAATTCACCAACATGTAATATCCTATGCATCCAAGGCATATCCTCATACATTTTATGTATAAGACTTATAAAATGTAATTATAATTTGCAAGACAGGGTTTAAAGAAATTTCCCTTTTCAAGTCCCTCATCCTTGCATGGAACTCCTCTTCCACACAACACCTGGTTTGGCTTCATGGTCTTGCTACCTCGAGGCATGCAATTCTTGGATTTTTCCATATTGATAGCCACTAGTACTTTGCAGCACTGCATTCGAACTCTGGGGATTCCCCCTTGGTCCCTGCTGGATAAGCTTTCCAATGCCTATCCACATGCTTCATTCTGACCTCGATTGTGAAAACCACACCACTTCTAAAATGATGATATTCATCAAATTTAGGCAAAACACTCAACTGTATTTTGGTCTGAATTGCTAACTTCAGCCACTTAGGATTTTTTTCCTTTTTATCTCTGAAATTGCTGAAAAATACACTGAAAAATGGTTAAAAATCACGAAGAAATCCCTCTGGGAAAACCCCAAATTTATTTTTCCCAATCGGATCTCCTTCCAACTAACATTCCAAAGTTTCAGCAGTCAGAATGACTAATTTCCTCTGCTGCTCATCGACGGCCATACAACCAACCCTTCCTGTGGTATCGACAGTCTATTCATTTACGCTTCCAAACTTTATCGAATATGCCAAAGTCTATCCCTCAGTGGTCAAACAACTAACGTTTTCCGCTGTTTCAGGTCTGTGGTTATCTAATATTCTAATATTTATCGGCGATGCCAGTATGTCGGCAATCGGATCCTCTACCCATCAGGAAGCTAGTTTTCTAAGCCTCTGCAATGGTGGACATCGATCTTACTGTAGGTTTCGCAGACCCTAATACCCCATTGGTCGTCGGAAGGACTAACCACTACACATCGACAACAAAATCCACTAATAATTTCCTATTGGCGATCTGAAGCACATCTATTACGGCATCGGCAGTCAGAACCTTTATCCGTTGGAAGATTAGTGCTCTAGACTTCCGCAACGGTGGGCACATGAACCACTAACTCCTTCCAATGTTCATCGGCGACCAATACAACTAACTTCCGCTGATCGCCGATGGATGCAACACTTAGAAAAAAAATTGAATTTTCTTCTTGAATCGGCTCTTCCTTCAACTAACGTTCGCCGATCCACTTCATTAGCCTCGGCAGCTTCATCTTCTATTCGTTGGCGATCCGGTCCTCTAGTCATTGGTGATCCCAATAACTAAACGTTTTCAATCACCGATGATCTCATGCCTTTGAAAAATTTTGGAAATTTTTCCACCGCGTCGGCTGTCGGCACAACTATCCTCTGTGGCATCGGCAGTCGGGGACTCTATCCATAGGAAGTATAGTCCACTAGCCAGCTGCAACGACAGACGTAAATTCAACTAAATTTGTCTGACACAGTTCATCGGTGACTGAAACAACTAATTTCTTCTGATTTCAGCTGCCACATCGGCAGTTTCATCATCTAAATTTTGCCGATGATTTCCATACTGAAATTTTCAAAATTTTTCTCTCTTTGCTTTCTTCCGGCGACGCATCGACACTTGCGTCGTTTATTTTTTGTCGACGTTTCGGTGATATTCATAAGATCTCTGCCGAAATTGTGGGTCTACCTTCATCTATTTTCCATCGAAACCCATTTTTCATCAACACCCTTATCCTCTAATTTTCACCGACAGTATCGACGGTCCAGACAACAAAGTTTCACTGACATCTTTAATACTTAGGAGAATTTCAGCGAAAATTCCTTCTTCCTCCTTGGCGTTCTCACCTTTTTCCTGCCATCGTATCGGCGTTTCCTTCGTCTAATTTCCACCGAAATTGCGGCATCATCATCATCTAAATTTTGTCGATCCCTGACATTCGATAGCGGAGGACCTTCAGACTAATCGAGTCGGCGTTTCGGCGGTCTTCGGCTGATCTCCGCCAAAACTACGGCTCCCACATCCTCTATCCTTCGCCGACGGCCGATGAACCTCCGGGAAATTTTTCCAAAACCAAAGCTAGTTGTCCCTCATCGGGTGACCTTCAGACTAGATCCTCCACTATATCGAAAGAACTTCTGATTAAGTTTTCCGATGAGTCGATGGTTCCAACACTTAAAAGAAAATTTTCTTTTTTTGAAGTTTAGATTTTTCCTGATTTCTGTTAGGCAGAAAGCAATATAGCTCTGCTAGCTGATCTTTCATGGCCCTATAAGGCCCAATGCTATAATGATGGCTTTGTCACTGCATATTCATGGCCCATTCAGGCCCATGCTGCAACCAGAGCTCTAATACCATACTATAACGTCCCTGACCCTCTGATCGACAAAGAGGACGCTACCAAACCATCAAACAGACTGGGAAAATAGCCCCATGAACATGAATAGGCATATAATGATGAAATAAAATCTTAAACATCCAAAGTACTAAGATGCATATTCATACATATATTCAACGGAAGCAAAACAACATTCATTCATATACATGTTCATCATAATTCATTAACAGTAAACATAAATGCAGAAGTAAGATAAACAAGGATACTTATCTTATAAAGAACTTGTCCCGCAACCAGCTACATCACTGAAATGCTCCACCCAACCATAGGCCAGCGTGCTCATTAATCTCTCAACAACACTGCCACCCCCGAGCTAGGCATGATTCCCCAAGGAATAAGGGACTAAGCAGGCTTACACATAGCCAAGGTACACAAATCAGCCAAGCCCACACAGTAGGGCTTATCAGGCTATAAAGGAGCTGGGAGAAGCTAAATGCTAAGCTGGTGAGCTCATGGAAGAGCTAAGGACACCTACACCAGAGCTAGCCTGACCTCTAATACACACACACACACCCAACACTAGGAATCAGTCCCTTCTCTGCTTCACAGTCCCTCAGGCCCTGACTTCCCTTGCTAGTGCTCTTATGGGGTTGTGGAGAAGAAATCCAACCATCTAACTATGTCTGTGTGGCTCCTCAAACCCAAGTTTCTCAAGCATACCCAGCCTTCAATCCCACTCCACATAGTCCAAAGACCAACCACTGCATGCATGCAGCAAAATAAGCACTTCACAGCTCGGACAGGGGAAGACAAATCCCTAAATCGTTCTTGGCCCTATCATGGCCAAAACGATTCCACAGCAACAACAACCCAAATCATAAGGGAAAACATGGCCAACAAAATGTGAATGAGATCACAGCCAACACAACGTAGGTACTCACAACAACCACCGATCAAGGGAAGAACACAACTGATCTCACCATGAAAACCACCTGAAAATTTCCCAGTCTAATACTGGAAAAAGGGAAATCGATTCTCTATATAGGACGAAGGAATATCATACTCAAAGCCCAATCGGTGCGTGAGGAAAAGGAACATCCGATGAGAGAAAGGAGAACCAAACCCCCCCACACAGAATCGTGGATCCTTTTAGCTCTGCACTGCATGAGGAATGAATAGCCATGATGGAGAGAGTGGATAGAACCAATCGGGCATCCCAAATGGAACGTGAGGAAGCCACTCCCAGCTTGTGCGTGTGACTGAACCAGCTAGTGAAGAGTGCGTGGGGGTAATCCTACCACCCACCACTACCCAGCATTAACTGCCTCAACTAAACAGGGGTTTAAGGTTCAACACATGGATTTTCCCCAATGGCTCCCACAGGTTAGATAATCCCCCCCTTAACCATAGGAAATCATTCCCTTTTAATTTAACGTTGCACCATCGTAGCTGGTTGTAGGTTTTTGATTAATTTTGCATGTTTAGATGATGCCATAACTATAATGTGCCGGATGGCACGAAATACCATCGGCAACGATTCCAATTGTCGAAACATAACACAACCAAATCGATGGTGGGACTTTTACCTTTCTCTCCTCACCATGATTAATTACAATATATATAGCATGTACCTTTAATGCAAACGGGGTCAAAACTGGGGTGTTACAGACCTTCCTAGACCAATATATACAAATTCTCCCTAGGTCACATTTTTAAGGTTGAATTCTGGGAGAGGATGCAACCTTGAGTTGGAGGAATCATGTCATCTATATTATAGTGAATCTAAGCCTAAATTTTCCGCAAAAGGTACAAAAATATTTCATATTCATCTTGTCAAAGTTTCAGCTCCTGATCCTTCTCCAATATCGCATTATAGTGAAAGTCCCAACATGACTAGTTTTTGTATTCTAGGATTTTCAAGCATGAAACCCTAATATTTAGTAGTTGTAGTTGTAGTAGTGTTTCAGCTGCACAAATACTTCTTTTAGGGTGGATCTGATACCATGTTAAGTTTTTAATGATTATAAAATATATAATAACATCATAACATCATAACCATATACAACAGGATCACTTAAATACAAGCACAACCGCACAAAAGAACACAGATATTTATCCTGAGAATCCCTCATGGGGAAGAAAAGCCAACAAAAATTCCTCTATTTATATGTATCAAAAGTCACAAAGTACAAAACCCCATACATGTGCTCCTTCTCCTAGCATATATGTCCTTTTATCTATCTTATGTGATATACACAAGTGAGTGTGTGTGTGTTCAAATTAGGAACACACCTCCTCTATTTATACTCGTTCTTACACTTGAATTTTTCCCTAACAAGTCAGCCCCAACAAACTTACTGGGCCAACTTCACCTAG
Source organism: Pseudotsuga menziesii (assembly GCA_001517045.1). Taxonomy (NCBI): domain Eukaryota; kingdom Viridiplantae; phylum Streptophyta; class Pinopsida; order Pinales; family Pinaceae; genus Pseudotsuga; species Pseudotsuga menziesii. The sequence continues at coordinate 624,142 of LPNX010840821.1, read as the reverse complement.
GATGTCATAAAAAAATATTATATTATATTCAGGAGGGTTCTATTGAATCGACTTACAACAAAGTTTTTACTTCATGGCTCTATGATGACCAAATACAATAGTAACATCCCGACGGAGGAATAAAACATCTCCCATAGGTTGCATCAGTAAAATACAATTAGGATATTGTTTGAAGTTACAATATTTCCGCATATATGGCAAGTGTGTGGTGTAGGTGGATGCCAACTATCTAGGCTAGTAGGTAGGAATTTAGTCAAAAAGTGATTAAATACTGTTATCATAAGTCTGAAGTGGGTTTATAATATCCCAACACCCCCCTTTAAGTATGAATTTATGGTGATATGTCTGAAATAATCAGAAATATAGACCTATATAGGGCCCAACAACAAGGAGCCTGGGTGATTCCATGAAGATGGGTAACACTTTTTGGCCAAATTTGGCGATGAAAACCTGAATTTTTACTCATGTGCTAGATAGAAGCCCTCAAAACGCATATATGCCATGTGAATTTTGACTTGCAGTAAAAAAACAAATTGTAGAATATTATGTTGGCTTCATAGTGATATTTTTTTTTAAATATTCCAATGTCATTTAATGTGTGAATTTTTGCATTTAATGAACTGTGTGACCTTAAAAATTTGAAGAAGCTAATAAGTGGCTCGTGTCCACGTAGAGTAATTCAATCTTGCATTAATAATTTTAAAAATATATATATATGAGCATGATCTACATAAAATGCAGTGTGATGTGCATATTTATTTGTTAATTTTTTATGCATTATACAATTATTTATTATTTTTCGAAAGTGACCACATTCAATTTCAGCATCGTTTTAAACACATATTTGTCCACGTAAAGCTATTTTTTCTATTTTTTCAAAAATTGAAAAACCAAAGATACCCTTTTGAAGAGGACACGTCGATATGTGATGTGTGCATTTTTAAGAATTTTTTGGCTGTGTATTTTTAACTCTGCGGATTTTTCTTTGAGCTGCTTTGAAGTTGTAGTGTGGTTTTCTAAGTATAAGTTTTAGAAGTAATTAAAAAATAAATCTCATATGAATGCCAAAATGCGTGTATGATACCTCAATGGATAGAAGATTCGTTGGTGAATTTATCGGTATCAACTCCGCTCAGTTATGTGCTAGGAATGGCAGGGTGTACACCTCTGCAAGGCACAGGAAATTTTTCATTTGTTTGAATGAGGGCTAAGTCTATTTTCTAAAGCCCTCGACCAAGGTATTTAAATACCTCGGTCGAGGTCTTAACGAAACCTTGACCGAGGGTTTGTAAAGCCCTCGACTGAACAAAACCTCGACCGAGGTATTTAAATACCTCGGTCGAGGGCTGAACAAAACCTTGGTCGAGGGCTTGATAAAACCTCGGTCGAGATATTAAGACCTCGGTCAAGGGTTTAACAAGCCCTCGACTGAGGTGCGTTTTTCTGTTTTTGCCGAAATGCGCTTGCCAAAAAGTGTTACCCAGGTCCGCGGATTCACCCGGCTATGGTCACCCTTTATAATTATTTTGTCCAAAAAAGTGAGGAAAGAGCCAAAACCACATGGGGAAAATCCTCCCCCTAAGAGAGGAAAAGGCACAAAATTTGAAATATGTATTCAATTATTTCTTTATCTTCACTTGAATGAGCTGAATGAACTTCTTGTGGCAAAATACTTTAATGAAGAAATAATGAACTCCGTGGTCATGTGCTAGTGTAGAATCTGCCAGAAAGAAGAGGAGAGACTCCTTATATCTCATCATCCGATGAAGTAGGAGAATTATCTGAGTGATTCTTGTTACTAACACACTTTGATCTACAAACAAAATCTGAAAAAGGAAAAGAGATATGTGCATACTCCTTCCCAAAGAGTACAAAAATTAAGACAATCAGTAACACAATCAATTCCTTGTATACTTGCAAAATTGTGATGTGGATCACATGCCATTCTTCAAATATGATGTAGAACCTTACCATATCTTATACGAGGCTGAAAAGAATTTGATATATCAGAAATATTATCATATGTAACAGAAAAGACAAAACAACAGTATCTCCATGAGGATATGGGGCTATATTAGGAAAAGTATAAGTAACTGGGGAAAACTGATGAGTGTAAAAATATGAATGATGGATGGACTTGAGATCTGAAACATAAGTGTTTACAACAGATCCAAACTTGTGTAATATAAGTCCAATGATGAATAAGTTCATGTAAACCCAACCAGTGAAAACCATACAAGACTTGAAACCATTTGATATAAGTAACATTGCATAAGAAACCAATGAGGAATCAACTAGTGAACTTGGGGTTTTTATAGTCTTAGGAGTATTCAAAGGTATGGTAGATGCTATGGATGGTGGTATGTATGGTGTCATGACTTTCATATCAACCAGAAAATATTCTTCTAAATCATAATTATAACCATTTAAAGGAAGTGAGGAAGAGATTCTCATAGACAAGTCAGGATCTAGTGAAAAATAACAATCATTGGGAGATGAATATAGGATACTCATAGGTGGATTATCAAAGAAATAAACTGATATTTATGATTATGGTATATCAAAAAGTGAATCTATATCATATATGTGAGGAAAGGATTTAACTCTGGCACTCAAGGCATAGTTTATATCACCTTGGGATTGTGCACTATGCTAGTGTTCTGAAGAATCAACATGCTTCTCTAGCTCATCTGGAACTTCAATGTTGTGCTTCTCAAGTAGATGATACATGATTTCCATATTCTTATTAAAAAATTTATTCTTGGGATGAAATTCCTTTCTTCAATAAGAACATGTGGATGTACTTCCTTTCTTCTTGAATTTCTTCATTGAACTTTCATCAGTAGGCTTCGAACTTTCATCTTCATTATCTAACTTTGGCTTCTTCTCTTTCACAATTTGATTATATTTTGATTTGGTATTCTTTCTTCCTTAAAATATGAGAGCATGATCCTTTCCCTTGTAATATCTAAGAGCACACATCTGGATCAATTTATCTTGCTCCTTTGTTAGTGAATCAAATAATGTACTCAAAGAAGGCATTTTCCAATTAGAAATAGCAATCCTAGTAGCATGAAAAGTAGACATAAAAACTAAGCATTAAATCCAATTTTGATAGGATGGAAAGGATCAATTGATATTCATTTTTTGCAATCCCACATTGCTTGAGAAATAGACCAAGTGACTTGAATTTGGTAAATGAATCTTCAGTATGATCGAAACTGCTTGGACTCAATGAGAATAACTCTTTCTCCAAGTGATGCTCTCTTAACTCATCTTTAACTTCAAACAAAGACTCAAGTTTGGTCCATGTTGGGTAGTGGGAATTTCCCTATTTTACACTACATTTTACCTACTTGTAATCCCTTCTTGCATTCCCATGACCTTGTATTAATGCTTATTAATCCATTTTTATGCTTATTTGCAGGATCTATACCTAAGGTGGTTTCCATTTGCATTTCCTTAGTATTTCATGTCAATTATGATTAAACATTGAAAAAATAACATATTTTCCACTTATCTTTGAAACATTGATGAGTTTGATGATTTTTGCAGAACCAACTACAACCAGTTATTGTTACTCCGTAATATTTGTCATAATTGATATGCTTGAAGATAAGCAAAAGTGCATAATTGTTAATTTTCATATGAGAGATTATTAAGTCCTTGTTATTGTCGTTACTCATGTTTTTATTGTTGTTGCTACTCCATGAATCCACCTTGGAGAAACATATTCATTAGGGGTAATGTATTTTTATAAATTCATTATTTATGTCATTCATATATGTCTCAAATTATGATCTTAAATTACTTGAAGATGAAAGGGGCAAGTTGGTGGTGGATGAGAGTGCATCTTTGATTTATTTACTAAGATTTGAATACCTCCATGTAATATACATGTTAAATTCTATTAGGAGTCACTTAGGATGATTTTTGGGCATGTTATGATGACTCACATCTCTAAATTCGAATTTGAATTCAAAGGCATCCTAAATAGCATGGAGGTTAGCAAATTATTTGGGATTATATTTGAGTTGATTTTGAGATCCAAATTATTAGTAATTTGGTGAGAATATTTTAAATCTTCATGAGGATATTTTGGATCTTCATTTACTATTTGTTATGGAAAATTTATGTATAAATAAGAGTTCCTTCTCCATTCCAAGGGGGGGACTCTTAGAGCAACAAGTCCAATTTGTGATGGAATAATAATTATATTTCTTTTTATCTCTTTTGTGATTTATATTGTAGTTCTTTAATTTCTCTTTTGTTGATGTATATTGTAGTTCTTTCACCTTCGTAATTTGTAATTAAACTAACTCATTCTTATTATTTAGCATATAATGTATTTTCTTTTGATTCATTTAGTTTTGTAGATGTATTATTAATCTAGTTTCTTTATTTATGCAAGTGTGTTAGATTTGTATATTAACATGGTTGCAACCATAGTGTGCAAGTGTGAGCGTGATTTACTTTCCTATAAGTGTGATTTACTTTCCGCAAGTGTGATTTACATTCTCGCAAGTGTGATTTACTTTTGTGCAAGTGTGAGTGTGTTTAAATTTAGCAAGAGTGGCTATGAATTTATTTTTCCGTACAATATGAATTAGTCTTATTATTTAATTTATGCAATCTAATTTTATGTTGTGTGATTTACTTTGCTGCAATGCATATTAGATGACCAATGTTAGTGAGGAAATTGTAGCTTGCATATATTTTGCATTACCTCGAAATACCAGAAATTACTCTGGATTGATAATTTATGTTGTGAATTGATTTTGTTAATAAGCAATTAATCCTCCCATCATTTTGGCATTGTTTCCAACGAGGTAATCGAAGGTGAAAAAATTAAAAACTAGTATTGGTTTTAGTTACATTTCATGGTAGATGCGTTCCTGATACCAGGGTATTAGGGTGGTAAGACATAGTGAAGAGCTACGCATCGTTCGATAGACTACAATGGGATCAGTCTCATAAGGGTCAGGGCATGTATATTGTTCGATTACTTTTTAGTTAATTGAATTTTCTTTGAGTGATGTTTTTATTTCTTTGCATTTAAGGTTTCATTTCATTTTTGCATCATTTCTCTCAGTAATGCGGTAAGATCCACCCATATTACTCATCTCTCTTTTTTAGCAAGTTGGTAAAAATAAGGAAGCATTGGTAAATGAATATCCTAGTAGAGGAGGAGATACAAGGATATAGAATACTTCAATCTTGATACTTGAACGATCCTGGTTTATTTTGAAAATCATATCATTTTTTTAGGATTTGCAGCAATTGGTGCAACACAATGTGTAAGTCATTCTACCTACCAAATGCTTAAAACTTTTATATGTGGGTGTATTCCATTAAAAATTATATCATTATAGACATCTACAACCATATCTATAATTGTTTGCGAGTTATTTTCTGTTTATTCCATTTTGTGGTTTTTTGGCATGTTGGAATTCACTGAAACATAGTCGGGACAGCCTTATTTTGAGGGAAAAAATTAGATTATTTTTAAAACTTGTTTCTACCAAAATTATCCCTTTGATTCTAGTTTCCAATCAAATTTTAATTTTTTGATTTGGTTTTCAAACAAAAAATATATGATCACAATACTGACCACAGGAAGAGTAGGAAGCTCAAAAACAAAGTTGGAATAGTCATGTTTTGGGAGACCTAATGAATGAATTTTAAAACCATGTTTCTATAGTATGTTATCCTATGAACCTAGTTTACAACACAATTTGAGTCATTCAATTTTGATATCATACGAAGGAGATATTCCCAAAATACTAACTTCTTGTCATAAATCTGCACTCTAAAAACTATGCTTTCTCGGTTGTTAATTGGAACATTTGACCCTTTATTTCCTCTTGTATTTAGAAGAAATTTCTATTGGAGATACATGGATGAATATACTTTCACCTCCAATTTGAATCACATCGATATTTCTTTAAACGAAAAAGTTGTAGTCAAAATAGTGACTATAGTTCTAGGATGAAACTCACATAGAACATTAGGATGCAGACTGTTACTCAAAGTATATGACATATCATATCAAGAAATTTTTTTAAACCTATTTTTAATGGAGGTATCCATGTTAGAGAAATTAATCTACTTTAGTACCATGGTCTTACACCTAGGAGAAATTTTCATTTTCCTTGTGCTTATGTTATATGATCCTACTTAGGTTATATTGATCAACATTGGTCAAATAGGTGTTTTTGGCTCATTAAATAACAGTTGAGGCGCTCCACTTTGATCATCCTAGCAATTGAGGTGCTCTAGTTTGATTATACTGACATTCCAGGCACTTGCATTGATTACAACCCACTTCTTCTTTGATTAGGGATGCTAGTGTGTGAAGGTGGTTGTTTTGTTGTCTTCTTGGTCATTTATTGGATCTTAGAGACTCTCCCACTCACACATGTGTGCACCCATGCCTTGCATTCCTGCATTTATGCCTCCTTACATGTTCACACATGCATTCGTGACTATTTGGTTAGGTTTGGGATCCTATTGGTTAACCTAGCAGGGTTTAGGGGTCAAATCCTAGCCTTGCAGTTGTATGCATTCACATGGCCTCCAAGGGAACATGTATTTTCCCCAATTTATTATAAATATGTACCACACACATATACAATGTGTACACTAATATAAATATCAGTTATTGGCACCATTCACATGTGTTATTTCATTCTCTTTTTTTGTTGTCTTGCATATTTTGTTAAATACTTTGATTGTGAATATTTCTCTAGCTCCTAGATATCACTGTGAAGCAATTCTCACATGGTGTCAGAGCATTGTGGATCTACAAAAAAATATATAGACATTTGAGTTGTTTTTTAGGGCACATTTGCATAAAATATGAGTATTTTTCATGGCAAGATCTACAACATTTTTGTCACATAGTGCGCAAGAAGAATGGAACAAACTCGAGTATTGATGGCCCCATTCAACTATTTTGAATGGAATTCTAAAATGGTGATCCAGCTGAGGTCGAAAGGCATGTATAGAATCACCATGGGGATTGAAACCGAGCCCAACTCAGCTATGAAGAAATCTAAGTACTTCAATAGACTTGATCAAGCATTTGGTATTCTTTGTCTTAGTACTTCGAGGGATCTTATCTTTCATGTAGACAATATCAACACACCCAATGAAGTTTCTCACAAGATTGAGTCACTATTTTGGAAGACTGATGAGATGGGAGGCCATCAGCTCGAAAGTGAGTTAATCTCACTCTATCCAGCTCAATATGAGACATGTATGATACCATCCAAGAATTATTTACCAAGTTCAAAGAACTAGTACTTCAGTTAAAATAGTGTGGCATAGAGAAGAAATATGATCAAATTGTCGTGTCCATATTTTCTAATATAGGGCCTAAGTATTATGTGTTTGTTTCTACATTCCATTCAAGCAAGCTTACAACTAGAAATTGGAGGATGTCTACACTAATAGACTTCATGGAGTCTTTGACTCAGGAGCAGGACAAGCTAGTACAAATGGGTACCATCAAATCCACCAAATATCAATCCATTTCTGCTGGTGTATCAAATCAATCCAAATACAAGAAGAAATATTTGAAGCAAAGAGAGAAAGAGAAGAAGCATTCAAGTACATAAAGCTCAAGTTCCACTCATGGGAGTTCGAGATCCGGGAGGAGGAAGAAAAAGAGAGAGAGACCCACAAGTGTTTATGGCATAGGTTCACATATTGAAATATATTTCTTCATAAATAATATGGACATAATGACCAATATCCTTGAGGAGAACCATATTGATCTTCCAGAATTTGCAAGAGAATGGGAGCGCAAGCAAGGAGATGGTAATCATGCACATGATTTGTGTGAATGGGAGAAACCCATTTCTGATATATCTATTTATAATGGATATGTTTCTTATTTAAATTCTCATATATCATAATATGAATCCTCCATCCCTTCCTTAGAATAAACCCCAACCAGTTTACCAAAGCTTCTTCCAAAAACTAGTCATTTTTCACTTGTTTTTGACGTTCTTTCTAAAAGATCTTTCCCAATACAATAATATATTTCCCATTATGATTTTGAATTTTATATATTGGATGATATACAACCTATGATAGTCATAGAATCATTTCCCCAACCATCTCATGACCAAAATACCCAACGACGCTTAAGTTCACTAGTTGGAAAATCTCACAATTGCCTAGTTTCCAATGTTATGTCACTTGTGTATGTTGTTTTTATGTCTTGCATGTATTTAATTGGTTTGAAAGACATGTCATTGGAATTTATGGGACTTTTGTTCCATATTTTTGTAATTTATTTTACCACCCATGGTTCAAATTTCAAGTCTCCATACCCTCCAGGTTCGCTCAACTGTAAATGTAATCTAGTTGCTCACTCTTCTCTTTATATGGACCCATTCGCTAATGGAGACACCATAAATCTGATATTTTCTGCTGTATATGACATATATTATGATATTTCAGATCCTCATGATATTTTTTACAGATTTATGAAGGTGCTTCATCAAATTGGGAAGAAGACTCATGGTTTTATTCATGATATGGCAGCTACACATGAGGAAGATTTTGTTGAATATTTTGATGTTATTTGGGAAATATTTTGTAGAGATATGTTTTCCATGATTGATTATGATTCTATATCATAGCATTCTTTCATCAAAATAAATTCTTATTATTCTCCCGCATCATCAAATGATGACCATCAAAGGGCCTCTCCACGTGATCTTTGTCTACAACACTTTAATGCATTGATGCATGATCTTGGCATCCACAACATCTTCACCAAGTCCATCACCAAGAATTTATTCTTTCATTGCATTCAAGTGAAGAATAGGACCATTTGAAGAAATTTTTTACCATCTCTTTCATGTCCATTTTTTAGGGGATTTTTTGTCCCATGAGTTTTTCCTCCTTACCTCGGTTACATGGACTAATAAAATATTGTTGTAAAAGGTGACTTGTGCCTTAGTTTCCAAGGCCTTGATAAGTCAGTTGGTATAATTTGTACTAATTTAGTATTAATGGGGGTTGTTAGAAAAATTAATATACCTTACTACCATGGTCTTACACCTAAGAGGAATTTTCATTTTCCTTGTGCTTATGTTATATGATCCTACTTAGGATATACTAATAAATATTGGTCAAATAGGTGTTTTTGGATCATTAAATCACAGTTAAGGTGCTCCAATTTGATCATACTAATAGTTGAGGTGTTCTAGTTTGATCATCCTGACTTTCCAGATGTCGTCATTGATTACAAACCACTTCTTCTTTGACTAGGGGCGCTAGTGTGTGAATGTGGTTGTTTTTTGGTCTTCTTGGTCATTTATTGGATCCTAGAGACTCTCCCACTCACAGATGTGTACACCCATGCCTTTTATTCCTGCATTTATGCCTCCTTACATGCTCACACATGTATTCATGACTATTTGGTTAGGTTTGGGATCCTATTGGTCAACCAAGGGGGATTTAGGGGTAAAATCCTATCCTGGCACTTGTATGCACTCACATGGCATCCAAGGGCTCAGGAATTTTCCCCTGTGTATTATAATATATACCATACACACCTACTTGATGTACATTAATAGAGATATTAGTTGTTGGCACCATTCACATGCGTTATTTCATTCTCTTTTGTTGTTCTCTTTCATATTTTGTCAAATACTTTGATTGTGAATATTGATCTAGATCTTAGATCTCAATGTGAATCAATTCTCACAAGCCATATGAATACACTTTCATTTGGATTTGAAATCACTCAAATCGAATAAGGAACAAATACTTTATGATCAAAACACTGATGGTTAGTCTAGCTAGCCACCGCTTTCCAACATGTATAAAATGAATTTTGTTTCAATAATTTTCTTTGGATTTATTTTATAATCAATAACTACCATTTTTTTTCATATGTATTGGATTAAGAGAGCCTACACACCTCTCTTCTTCCATGATCTCATGTTTTATTGCACGCAAGTGCTAGTGTTTTTTGCATCTCCTCGGAAGATTGAAGAAGGTCAATACATGTACAAGTGGTTTTTTAAGAAACTATTTTTTCATGCCATATGGGAATACCTTCCATACATTCAATATTCAATATGTTCCAGTTGGTTCCTCCCCAGAAGAATACTTTTTCTCGGATTGAGCACACAACACATGAAGAATTGATGTGTGGACTAGATGAATACCAATGTTTTAGGAGTCAAGTCCCATTGTTACATCTCAATCCCATTGCTACCAAAAAATCATTCAATTAGACCTCATTATTATCATGATCATTCACCAACATTATGGTATGAATATGCATTTCCTTCTTCCCATTTCAATATATATGTGTGCTAGAAGTATCCTTTACTTATGTGATTATCTCTGAAATCCAATGACCTTAATTAGAATATCATTCATGTAACCACTATTACATCAATTTCAGCCTCCATTCCTCCACATCCATGCTTTCCTCCTCCACTCACCCCTAACCTACGTCGTGAATATGTTTGGGCTCACTTACCATGCCAAGTTTCCCCATTTTCCCACCCAAGTTCCAAATAAAAGTTTATCATGAAAACCCATCTCAGGGGCCATCAGACATTGGAATGCTTGAAAACAAGCTTGTTGGCGGGTATTCCTCGGGAATAATAAAATTCTAATTGTGAAAACCCTTTGGGCGTAATCATACAAATCTTGTTTGAAAACCATCTTGTTAGTGAAAAAGGTTTGCAAATAAAATAAGAAATAAGTAATACCGCCCAATTTTCTATTTGAATAAATATTTTCAAGTTCCTCTTGAAATAAGGTTTCAATAGTCATTGCTACATCAGAAAAATATTCCATATATACTGTAATGTCCCAGTTTTGACCCCATTTGCATTAAAAGGTACATGATGTATATTTTGTAATTAATCGTGGTGTGGAGCTAAAGGAAAAATCCCTACCATCGCTTCGGTTGTGTATGTTTTGGAAATAGGGATCATTGCCGATGGTATATCATGCTATCCGGCACATTAGAGTTTTGTCATCATGTAAATATGCACATTAATTAAAATAAACCTACAGCCATCTATTACGGTGCAAAGTTAAATGAAAAGGGGCATGATTCCTAAGGATAAAGGGGGGGGATGTTAAACCTTGAACCCATGGGGGAAAATCCATGTGTCACCACCAACCACCACTTTAATTGCTCTGCTGAATAGTTGAGGCAGTTATTGCTGGGAAGTGGAGGGTGGCAGGATTGTCAGTCTTTGCCACACACTCACTCCACCAGTCGTCTCTCCACCTTCATGCGGGTAAGAAGAAAAACACCACTACACCACTCTCTCGTGCAGGTTCTGCTCACTCTCACGTAGGGACATTTTGCTCTGTTCACCTTCTCACATGCAGGAAGTTCAGATGGTCTTCTTCACGTAGAGATGAGATAAAAAGGATTCACAGTTCCTTGCAGGGGGGTTCGTTCTCCCTCCTCTCGTCGATTGTTGGTCTGTGGATCTATTCTTTCTCCCGTTCACACAGGAGATCATTTTCCCTTTTCCCATTATTGGACTATGTAAGCCATTCATGCCCAGGGGCTATGTGTATGTGTGTTACTCTCACGGATTTGTGGTCTACGTACTTTTTTTTCCCTTGTCCAGGGTGGAGAATCAGACTTCTCTCTCGTTTCCAGGCTGTGTAATGTTCCAGTGGCTTAGCCATGAGATCGGTTTCCGTTCTTCCCCTGAAACTATGGCTTGTTGTGGTTTTCCCCCACGTTGTTCGTTGCTATGAATGCAATCATATTTTGGTTGCCGCTAAGTTGTTTTGGCCACGCTATGGCCAAGAACAACTCGGAAACGTCTTGTTTGACCTAAGCTATGTTCACCTTTTTGTTTGGGTTGTCACCATGTCGTCTTTGTTTTCTTCACAGAGCTGTGAACTGATTGTTTTACTGCGGTAGGAGGTGGTTGGTATTCGAACTATTTAGAGCAGGATTAGAGGCTAGGTATGCTTGAGAAAACTGGTGTTTGGAGCCACTCAAGGAGAGTTATACTATTGGCTTCTTCTCCACAACCCTTGAAAAGTATTGGAAAGGGAATTCAGGGCCTGAAGGATTGTGAAGCAGAGAAAGGACTGATTCCTAGTGCTGGGTGTGTGGATGTCTTAGAAGTCAGGTTAGCTCTGGTATAGGCATCTTTAGCTCTCCATTGAGACCACTAGCTTAGCATTTAGCCTTTCCTAGCTCCTTGACAGCCTAATAAACCCTACTGTGTGGGCTTGGATGATTTGTGTACCTTGGCTATGTGTAACCTTGCTTTGACCCTTATTCCTTGAGGAATCATGCCCAGCTCGGGGGTGGCAGTGTCACTGAGAGATTGATGAGCACGCTAGCCTATGGTTGGGTGGAGCGTTGCAGCGACGTATAAGCTGGTTGCGGGACCACTTCTTTATAATATGAGTATTCTTGACCATTTCGTCTCTGTAATTATATTTAGTGTTAATGAATTATGATGCTAGACATGTTGAATGCTGAATTGTATATGAATGAATGTTGTTTTGCTTCCGCTATGTATATGAACAATTATGCATCGTAGTCTGTTTTACGTTTTTAAGCATCTTGCCTAAGCATTATAGGTATGTTCATGTTCATGGGGATAGATGCCCAGATGTCTGGTGTTTACTAGCATCCTCTTTCCCAGTCGGAGGGTCAGGGACGTTACATCTATGTCATGCTACATGTACAGAATCCACACTGCTCCATATTGCAAAGATTGACATTATTGTGGGAATATGACATCTCTTTCCTCTCATATTCTGCTACATATATCAAGGATTTCATAGGTGGGTGTAGGCATGTTTGTTTTTCCTTTATTTAATCACAGTTCATTGAATGCTATGGGTTTGTATTTGGAAAATCACTTGGGTCTTTTTCCATACTTCCTTCTTATTTGCCAAATTTCCACTAGTATTAAAATATTTAAGTTTGGGGGGGGGATTACAATCATCCATTACACTTTTTCCATCCCTTACCATCCTGGTTATTATCTCGTATCTATCTCATCCACCATTAAATCCATTTCCACACACCCTAACTATCCTACCATCAAAACTCCTTGTTGCTTCCACACAAGAACTAGCAGTAGGAAGTCCCATTGTTGTCACACAAGAACCAACAATGGGAAGAAAGGAAACATCATCATTTTTTCTTAACAAGAACCAACAATAGGAGAAGTGAATGGAAATACTTGTTGTTGTCACACAAGAACCAACAGTAAGAAAGGAGAAGTTGATGTACACATAAAATCCAAGGCCACTACTGAAAGAGAGAAATAGGCTCCACAAGGACCTACAACAGAAAAAGTTGATGTAGAATCCATTCCTTCACAAGAGTATTCTATCATACAAGAAAGGTGGAAAATAAAGGTATGATTTCTTTGAATTGTTTGCTTGGTTCACTGGTGCATGCAATGGTTCACATCTTTTAGAAGTCATATTTATTGAGAGCCAAATTTTCTATGGTATATAGATTGTCCACCATTTTATACATATGGTAACTGCATTCAAGGGTTGGCACACTCATAGATGATGACAAATAGGTTACATACAATGGACTGTTAAAATATATTTTTGGCCTCTTGATTCATGGCCATCTTGTGTGAAAATTCATGGTTACTTGCTTCCACAAATGAAAAACATAATCAACCTTTGTATTCAAACCTTGTAGCAACATTTGAACAAATATGGAATGTCATATCAATAATGTTTTTAAAAGCATGATGATGGCATTTTGAGAACATGATTTTGGGTATCTCTGATCTCTTATTTTGTTGTCATTAAAACCATCTCAAACAACATTCCTCATTCCCATCTTATGACAAAAACCTTAAATGAGTTTGATTGTTGTAGAATGTGCAAAAGAGTGCTTGGCCAATTTGTTTAGAAACTTCAACAAATAGTCCTGTAGCATTGGCATGGCTTGGATGTTCAGTAACATATGGCTTCCTCGATTTTCAATCCTAAAGGAATATTTCATAAGATATATTCAACATGATATCAACATTTTTATGTGTAACAAGCACATGCTGCCATATAATAGGGTATGAAACAAAAGTATATGATTTGCTCCTCCCATGCTATGAAAATGAATTTGATCATTTTAATGATGTATTCAAATGCTCTATCATCCCTTTTACATACCTTTATATATAATTTCATGTTCATTATTTTTAAGGATTCAGTCAATGTGGAAAGTGTTGGAGATCATTTGTAACAATAACAAGTTTTTTCTTTCAAAAATAACAAAGAGGCCATATGAAGAATTGATTACACACAGGGGTTGAATTTGATCTTAATGGCATGAGGGCATGCTCTATCTTCAGTTGGAGGAGTGATTGTTTTCATTCTTTGTCAATTTCATATCCAATAACTGTTTGATAATTTATTGTGGATGCTCAAAACAACCTTTTCCATCATATTCACATTTCATTTCTCATTTGTCCACATTTTTAATGCAAAAGTGCAGAAATTGATTCAAGTATATATTCCAAAAAGCAAAGTGTTCTTTCATGAAATTTTGAGGGAATCAACATCATGGTAATAAGAACAAACATTGCAAGTTTCAACTCAATATAGTGCACGGTTTTCAAGAAATAGGAAACCATCACCTACAACCATTTTGCATTTTTCCCAAAATCTATGATGTGGGTTTCTCTGAGTTTTGGTGTGGAGATGAATTGGACTAATAAACACTTTCTTGCAAATTTTCAGCCAATCCTAGTTTCTAGTTTGTGAGAAATTGGTTCAGGATGGATGTTGAAACAATTATTGATACACTTGCGAAATTTGTTGAAACAAACCTACAGTGACTTATTTGCTTATATATTGAAATTGGTAAGATGGTTTGATGTGGATTTTGGCAAGATGAAGCATGAGATTAGTATAAATATTCCTACAAAATTTCAACAAAATCCACTTTGTACTTTGTGATAAAATGTGGTGTTTCAATAGTGTTTCAACATCACTTGAGACCTTATTTTAGAAGTCTGTTGGCTATGAAAATTGAGCATGTGATTGTTATGATGATCTACATGACCTTGTATTGAGAAATCATTACTTGTGGTGTTCTTGGTTTTCCAATGATGACATTTTTTAAGAGTGTCATTTCATGAGAAGTGCAACAACTATTGTTTTATAATAGATTTCAAGATGCTCAGTATTATCAGTTGGATAAGCATATAAGTATTATATAGATGGTTTTTGGCTAGTGTGCATTGAAAAATGGGAGCCCTTACAGCTTAGTTGATACAAAGGTATTGGGTTGCATGAGTACATGCAACATATTCAGTTTGGGGGTGATGTTGGGTCATGGAAATGTCCCTATTTTACACTACATTTTCCCTACTTTTAATCCCTTTTTGCATTCCCGTGACCTTGTATTAATGCTTATTAATACATTTTTATGTTTATTTGCGGTATTTATACCTAAGGTGGTTTCCATTTGCATTTCCTTAGTATTTCATGTGCATTATGATAAAACATTGGAAAAATAACATATTTTTCACTTATATTTGAAACATGGATGAGTTTGATGATTTTTGCAGAACCAACTACAACCATTTTTTGTTACTACGGGATATTTTCCGCAACTCATATGCTTGACGATAAGAAAAAGTACATACTTGGTATTTTTCATATGAGAGATTATTAATTCATTACTATTATTGTTACTCCTGTTGTTACTGTAGTTGCTACTCCATGAAGCTACCATGGAGAAACATATTCATTAGGGGTAATGGATTTTTATAAATTCATTATTTATATCATTCATATATGTATCAAATTATGATGTTAAATTACATGAAGATGAAAGAGGAAACTTGGTGGTGGATGGGAGTGCATATTTGATTTATTTAGTACAAAGATTTGAACACCTCCATGTAATATATGATGGACCCAACAAGTTAAATTCTATAAGGATTCACTTAGGATGAGTTTTTGGCATGTTAGGATGACTCACATATCTAAATTCAAATTTGAGTTCGAAGGAATCCTAAATAGCATGGAGGTTAGAAAATTATTTGGGATTAGATTTGAGTTGATTTTGAGATCCAAATTATTAGTAATTTGGTGAGGATATTTTGGTTCATTTATTATATGTTATGGAAAATTTATGTATAAATAATAGTCCGTTATCCAATCCAAGGGGAGGACTCTTAGAGAAACAAGTCCAATTTGTGATGGAATAAGGATTATATTTCTTTTTATCTCTTTTGTGATTTAGATTGTAGTTCTTTAATTTCTCTTTTGTTGATGTATATTGTAGTTCTTTCACTTTCATAATTTGTAATTGAACTAACTCATTCTTATTGTTTAGCATAGAGTGTATTTCTTTTGATTCATTTAGTTTCGTACATGTTTTATTAATCTGGTTTCATAATTTATGAAAGTGGGTTAGATTTGTAGATTAACATGGTTGCAACCATAGTGTTGAAGTGTGAGTGTGATTTACTTTTCTGTAAGTGTGATTTATTTTCCGCAAGTGTGATTTAATTTTCTGCAAGTGTGAGTGTGTTTCAATTATGCAAGAGTGGTTGTGAATTTATTTTTCCTTACAGTATGAATTAGTTTTAGTATTTACATTTTGAAATTTAATTTTATGTTTTGTGATTTACTATTCTGCAACACATATTAGATGACCAATGTTAGTGTGAAAAATGTAGGTTGCTTATATCTTTTGTGATGACCTTGAAATAATAGACGTTACCTTGGATTGATAATTTATGTTATGAATTGATTGTTTTAATAAGAAATTAATCCACCCAACAGTCCATACTTGGTTTGGAGTGGTCAAACCATCTAGATGAAAGAGTAGATCAGGGGAAATATAGAGGCAAAGAAATCCATAGGCTTCATCCTACCTATTATGCCACTTAGCTTTCTCAACAACATAATTTGGATCATTTTCTAAAGCCATAGAAACTCTATAGAGTCCCTTACTACACAATAGATGTGGAAATTGAACCCAGTGATAGAACAATTACACTTACAACAATTATCAATTGTACATGCAAAATTACTCACAAAAGAGACTGAATATGGAGCTGAACACTAAACTATATTAAATAAGTGTACAATAGCCAAACCTATGAAGTCATAGGCTGCCACATTAAATAATTACATAAGGGATTCGAATGCATAAAGAGGCAATTCAAATCTAGTCAAAAGCAGGCTTACTAAAACTAAGCAAATCCCCCATAGGTGCATAA
The DNA here is from genome assembly GCA_001517045.1 of Pseudotsuga menziesii. Classification (NCBI taxonomy): domain Eukaryota; kingdom Viridiplantae; phylum Streptophyta; class Pinopsida; order Pinales; family Pinaceae; genus Pseudotsuga; species Pseudotsuga menziesii. The sequence continues at coordinate 606,908 of LPNX010840821.1, read as the reverse complement.
AGCAGTTTCCAAAACTGTCAAGGAGCTCACGAATTGGAAAAATAAATTAGGAAAGATAAAAGGTAATGGAAGGACAACTTATACCTGCTTTTCATAGGAGAAAAGAGTGGAGGATGTGGAGGACAATAAACTAGTTAACCTCACCTAGTCAAACTTTCCTAATTGCCTTAAAACACTGAAAAAGCAGGCAATAAAGCAGAAAAAGCAGAAGGGCACTTAGGAGGCCAGGAATAAAGTAGATTTAATTCCAGGAGGTTTCCCAAGTGCTCCATGAGTCAAAATTAGCAAGTTTGACCACTATGGATGTGTAGATGACAACTTGCATAAGGTGGAACATGGAAACTAGGCAAATAAGACAAAAATGGATTAATTAATGTCTAAGGTAGGTAACTATGGGTTGATTATTCTAACACCCCCCCTTAAGCCTAACTTATGAGTAATATATCAGAAAATTATAGGGCCTAGCAACAAGTCTTAGTCACCCTTTACATACTGCATGTCCATTTAACCAAGGAAAGAGGCAAAAACCAAGTGGGAAAAATCCTTCCTTAAACATGGACTGTAAAACAAAATTTGGAAATATTGTCATCACTCATGCTTCACAGCATGATCATCAATCCCCAGTAGTGATTTGAGATTGATGAATGTATTCTCACAAAAATATTTGGTGAAGATATCAGCTACTTGTTCTGAAGATGAACAGAAGAGTAGGTGAATGGTGCCCTCATGCACAAGCTCTCTAATGTAGTGCATATGGATCTCAATGTGTTTGGTTCTCTTCTTCTGAACTGGATCATTGCAGATTCAAATGGTACTTTGATTATCACAATAAATGGTAGTTGATTATTCTGATTCGAAGCCACATTCTCCAAGTAAACCTTTCAGCCATATACATTGAGTTGCTGCATTTACAACTCCTCTGTACTCTGCTTCTGTAGATGAGAGTGCAATGGCACTCTGTTTCTTGCTTGACCAGCTGATTGGCCCTTCTACAAGCATGAACACATAACCTGATGTTGAATTTCTATCTGTGCTATCACCTGCCCAATCACTGTCAGTAAACCCAATCAAATCAAGATCATATTTAGCTTTATAGAAGATCCCATGTGTCCTTGTTCCCTGAACAAAGTTAAGGATCCTTTTGGTCGCTTTCCAATGGATCTCATGAGGCTGATCCATGTATCTAGAAGCCACACTTACTGCATAAGAAATATCAGGTCTAGTATGTGTAAGATACAATAAACATCCAATCAATTGCCTATACACTGTATTGTTTACCATAGGTGAAGAATCATCTTCCTCAAGCTTCACTCCTGAAAGGAAAGGAGTCTTGATTGGCTTGCAATCCTTCATTTTGAATTTGTTCAGAAAATCCAAGGCATACTTTGAATGGTGCACCTTTATTCTAGCTTTGGTTTGAGCAATCTCAAGCCCCAAGAATTGTCTTAAGAGCCCCAAATCTGTCATGGAGAAGGCTTGGTTCATTGCACCCTTCAAGGAAGCAATTTCATCCTTTGAGCTTCCTGTAATGAGAAGGTCATCAACATATAAAACAATGATCATTAATGAACCATTAATCAGCTTCAAATATACATTTGGATCTGATTTTCATCGAACAAAATTCAGTGATAGCAGAAAGCTATCAATCTTGGCATACCAAGCCCTGGGGGCTTGCTTAAGCCCATACAATGACTTCTTTAGCCTGCACACAAGAGATGGGTTAGTAGAAAATCCTTGAGGCTGCTGCATGTATATCTCTTCAGTGGGATCTCCATTCAGGAAAGCACACTTCACATCCATGTGATGTACTTCCCATTGCTTTGAAGCTGCAATGGCTAAGGCTAGCCTGATGGAGTCCATCTTTTCCACTGGTGCAAAGGTCTCATTGCAATCTATGCCATGAACCTGTGAGTAGCCCTTGGCTACCAATATATCCTTTTACTTCATAGGTGAACCATCAGCAGCAAATTTGGTCTTGTACACCCACTTACACTGAACTAGCTTCCTCCTTGGGGGAAGATCAACCAGCTCCCAAGTGTTGCTCTTCTGGAGTGAGCTGAACTGTTCCTTCATGGATGTTTGCCATATTGGATCATCTGCTGCATCTTCATATGTTTGAGGATCTGATTCCACCATCATATAACATTTCTCAGCAAACATAGGATTCTTCATGCACAGAGCACTCTCAAATTGAGATATAGTCCTCCTAGGGTCATTAGGATTTCCAGCTAGCTCTCCAGCTGCATGAATGGTCTTGGCTGCCCATTTTGGCCTTGTAGGGCTGTTAGGATCTGCAATAAAATCATCACTATCATAAATATCAGAATCATCATGTTAAACTATCTCTTCACTTACATTCAGAGGTTATGGTGGTGAAGAGGCTTCTCCAACTTCCACTGCTGCTAGGGGTTCTTCTTGAAACTGAACACACCTTCAATGAAGTCTTTTTTTGTGATAAAATGTATCAGATTTTATCCTTTTGAATATTCAGAGTACCCAACAAATAGACAATCTTGGCTTTGGGGCTGCAAAGCCTTCCTCTTTTCTGTTGGAATTCTAGCCCAAGCCCTTGAGCCAAAAATCCTGAAATGGGTCACATCTGGCTTGTGCCCACTCCATGCTTCGAAAGGAGTCATACCTTAAAGATTTTTACAAGGAAACCTATTCTGAATATAGGCTGCACAATTTATAGCTTCGGCCCAGTACTTTGGTGGCAAATTCTTAGCCTCCATCATGCAGGTTCCATCTCTTTCAGTGATTTGTTCTTCCTCTCAGCAACACCATTTTGCTGTGGTGTGTAAGGTATAGAATGCTGCATCTGAATACCTGCATCTG
>LPNX010840821.1:506011-603277 GCA_001517045.1 Pseudotsuga menziesii | reverse complement strand
GCTGCAAAACAAGTGCTTTGAACTTGGAGAAATAGAGTTGCAGGGATTCAAAGCTATTTGGACTCAGGGAGATCAGTTCATTTTCGATTTGATGTCCCCGCATCTCATCTATCTTTCCAAAAATATCAGTAAACTTCTCCCATACTTCATTCGGTGATGTCAACCATCAATATGGAAGAGGAGGTCTCTGGATATACTCAGACACAGGAGACCATAGGCCTCATCCCTCCTGTTGTGCCATTTAATTTTCTCTGCAGCTGCATTGGGCTCTGCTTCTATTGCCATAGTCACTATGTAGAGGCCTTTTTCTCTCAACAGTATCTCCATCTCTGATTTCCATTCAAATAAATTAAATGGAGTCAAGATGATCTTCTGAGATTGATCCATAGCTCAGAAATTGTCCCGGTAGTATGTAGAATGCTCCCAGTCAATGATGTAAAAACTGCAAAACAAATTTGAAGGAGATAAATGGATCTACAAAGGCTCTGATACCATGTGGAAATTGAACCCAGTGATAGAAAAATTACACTTACAACAATTATCAATTGTACATGCAAAATTACTCACAAAAGAGACTGAATATGGAGTTGAACACTAAACTGTATTGAATAAGTGTACAATAGCCAACCCTATGAATTCATAGGCTGCCACATTAAATAATTACATAAGGGATTCAAATGCATGAAGAGGAAATTCAAATCTAGTCAAAAGCAGGCTTACTAAAACTACGCAAATCCCCCATAGGTGCATAAAGCAGTTTCCAAAACTGTCAAGGAGCTCACGAATTGGAAAAATCAATTAGGCAAGCTAAAAGGTAATGTAAGGACAACTCATACATGCTTTTCATAGGAGAAAAGAGTGGAGGATGTGGAGGACAAAAAACTAGTTAACCTCACCTAGTCAAACTTTCCCAATTGCCTTAAAACACTGAAAAAGTAGAAGGGCACTTAGGAGGCCAAGAATAAAGAAAATTTGATTCCAGGAGGTTTCCCAAGCACTCCATGAGTCAAAATTAGCAAGTTTTACCACTATGGATGTGTAGATGAAAACTTGCATAAGGTGGAACATGGAAACTAGGCAAATAAGACAAAAATGGATTAATTAATGTCTAAGGTAGGTAACTATGGGTTGATTATTCTAACAATGGAATGCTAATTGTTTCTTTCCATTCATGATAGTTGAAGAGAGTCAAGATCATAGCTGAAGAATAATCCATACTGAGATGTTCATGCACTCAAGGAGATACTCTCTGCACCCTACACAAATAAAACTAGGATAAAATGTTGTAAGATTAATACAAGCTCTTCTTCATAGATGAATATGATACTAGATGTGCTATGATAGAGAGAACATATAGCTCCTAAACTCTGTTGAACTTAAACAACCTTGCAATATGATACCATGTAGAAATAGATCCTTAATTCAAAGAAGAATCATAGGAGGTAGATATTTCTGTAAAGATAATTCTCACAAGCATGAACAAGGAAAATAGATAGATGAATAGTAAGACTGGATACAAGAGAAGTGTAGAATGATCCAATATCTTTCCATGTATTATTGATCAACTTGGTGTACATAAATCATACATCCTTCATAGGTAAAATCAATTTTCTTAGGAGACAAAAAATGCTAGCTCATAAATCAAACTTACCAACTATAATAAAACCCCATAGGTGGCTAAAGCACTTCCCAAATATTTCAAGGACCTCACGAATTGAGTGAACCATGAGTGAGTTTTCATGAGTGATGGAAAAACATTCTAACCATGGAATATGGAGAGAAAATAATGGAGGATGGGCTAGAAACAAAAGATAGCAGTTTCCTAGTTGACTAGCCTTACCTTATCCACAGAAAAGCAAGTTAAAAATAGTATAAAGAAAGAATCTGCATGAAGGAAGGAGCTGTTACTAATTCTAACAGTCAATAAAGTGGGAAGGATCTAACCAAAATTATGATAAAAGGGCTCCTTGTGTATATATGGAAAGTGTTGACCAAGTGGTGGAAGTGAATGGAAACTATCTAGGTTAGTAGGTAGGAATTTAATCAAAAAATGATTAAATATTGTTATCCTAAGTATGAAGTGGGTTTATAGTATCCAAAAAATTTATTAGTTTTTTCTAATATTATTCAAATTGATTAGTATATTTATCTAAAAGATTAACAAGAACAACAAGATACATAAGATAGAGAAGATACACAAGACACAAAGATTTTCCTCAGGGAAACCATAAAAGAGAAAACCCCACAAACTTCCTTGGAATAGTTCTGTCACTAGGAAAATATAACAAGATGGAAAATCCTAAGTATAAGAAGTATTCTGCAGCTCTCTCTCTCTCTCTCTCTCCTCATTTTTATTCTCTCTCTCCTCATGCAAACTTGAGAGAGAGTGAGTGTGTGCATAAATGAGGGAGGGTGCCTCCCTATTTATACCCTTAAAGTGAATGACCTAATAATTTGACTGGATTGAAATATTGCCATAACAAGGATGAATTCACCTAGGGGGAATTAAAAATACATTTTATTGTATTCAATTTAGGGACTACTTCCTCGACTTACAACGGAGGGTTTGCCTCAATGACCATGTACAATAATGACATCCCGAAAGGAGGGAAACACGTCTGCAATGGGGATACAACAAGATACAATGATAATATACATAAGAATGTCTTCCAAAGTTACAATTACAACAAAGCTCCCTCTTAAATAGGAAGGTATTATCTTGCCAGAGTCATTAACACATCTAGTCACATCATCATAGTTGAAGCATCATCGTCGCTACTGTCATATTTCTCATCTTCTCGATCATTGAATAGTAACATATTTTAATCTATCCATCATAGGAAGTTTCTACAGATCCAACCCTATTTCATGTTGGGTGTAGTCCTAGTACTCATCCAGGTCTTCATTATATTCATGAACAATACATTGCGTAGGTACACCCCAGGACCATACATTACATTCCCACTACAACCATCTGCATCTTCTATCATCATCTTTTCGTATCCAAATCATCTTGTTACCCTACATGGAGCACAACCCAAAGGCATATGACATATCACGCTTGTTCTACCAACATAGGAGCATGGAAGGAACCATTATGTCTCAATGATAACCTACGTCTACCATTATGTGAGAATGTACTAGGAGCACACCAAGTGCAATATGTCTCTCACTGATCAACCCATGTTTTGCCAACATAGGAGCACACCAACACTCATTATGTCTCAATGACAACCTATGTCTACCACTATGTGAGAATCACCCAAGAGCGCACCAAGTTCCTTGTGACCTATCATCATCTCCAACATGGGACCACATAAGGACTGATTACATCCAAGGAAGGGTAATTTTTAGGGACGAAATTTCACCAATTGGATATTTTGGGGGTTTTTAAAAAAATTGCTATTTGGTCATTTTTAGTGTCTAATATCGCCTATATTTACATAAAAAAAATTTATCATAATATTCCCCAAAATTTACAGATTTCATTGTTAATTTTATTTTTCATATTTAATACTCTCTTACCTATCTATAAATATGTTTTTTTCAATCCAAAACAATCACCTGGAATACTATACTTAAGTATAATATTGGAATACTAAAAAAATACCTTCTTCCAAGGACAACCTGCATACCATGCCAGGAATCATTACGTCTAAGGAAAACCTCAAGGACTCATTACATCTAAGGAAAATAGACATACCACTCCAGGATTGATTACATCCAAAAGCGACCTTCCATGACTCATTACATCTAGGGATAACCTCTGTACCATTCTAGACCTCATTACATATGAGGATGAACTAACAAGAGTGATAACATCTCGGGACAACCTACGTACTATGCCAAGACTCATTACATCTGGGGACAACCTGTATACCATCCCATGTGAGATCTCGTTCTAGTGCATCTATGTCTTCTGGTCTTCTCATCATCATTGGGAGAACCCGGAGACTCATTATGTCTGAGGACAACCTGCATCTACCACCATGCAAGAGCTCATGACCCCCTCTTTATAGGGACCTCAATCTAGAGAATACCAAGTCTCTCTCTGAATTACTTGAACTTCACTCTGGCCAACAAATTGGTCAACACATCATCTATCGAGCCATTCGTCGTCATTTACTGGAGCTTCACTACTCCCTATATACAATATCCTGGATATAGTGATACTTGATCTCCATGTGATTCGACTTGTCATGGAACACCGGATTCTCAAACAACTTCACACAAATCTAGTTGTCGCAAAAGATACAAGTCACCTCTAACTCAATATCAAACAAATCAAACAATAGATTTCAAAGCCATACTACCTCACAACTAACCAAACAAGTTGCAACATACTCTGCCTCGCCTATACTCAACGCCACACATGACTGCTTCTTGCTAAACTAGGATATCATACCAGATCCCAAACTGAAGTAGAAACCTAAAGTGCTCTTCTTATCAGTGGTGCTTCCTGCCCAATCCGAATCAACATATTCGTGCAAGTCAATCTTCTGATTCACATCAAACTTGAGCTCGTAGTCAAATGTACCCTTCATGTGCCTCAATACATGATTTGCATATACCAGGTGAACATGTCTCAAATCTATCAGGAAATAGCTCAGGTTGTTCAAAGAAAAGCATAAGTATAGTCTCGTATTTGTGAGGTACATCAATGAACTAATCCTCTGACAATACATCGTGGAATCAACTATATCTGATGAAGCATCACTGAGTACCTCCAAGTTTGATATCGTAGGTGTGGCTATCGCCTTGTAGTCCAACATTCTGAATCTTTTCAAAATATCCATAGCATACTTTCCTTGGCCAAGGAATATTCCATTCATACTCTACCACACCTGCATGCATAAGAAATAGTGCATCATTTCTAGGTATTTCATCTCAAACTTAGTGGCAAGATTTCTCTTTGCATATAAAATGAGTTCATCTTCTCCTGTCAGAAACAGGTCATCAACATATAGGAGGAGCATCGCTGGTCTTTCGTCTTCAACCTTGAAGTAAAGGTTGGAATCCGCTTTACTCTTGGTAAATCCTAAGCTCATCAGAAAATTTTCCATCCTGGCATACTATGTCCTGGGTTCTTGTTTCAATTCTTACAAATCTTTCTTCAATTTGCACACATGTGTCTCAAATCCTAGTGGCTTCTCCACGTACACTTCCTCTTCAACTACACCATTCAAGAATGTTGTCTAGACATCCATTTAGTGTACCTTCCATTTCATTACTGCATCCAATGCAAGTATATATCTTATGGAAGTATATCTTGCTACGGGTGAAAATGTCTCCTTGTAGTCTATGCCTTCTTTCGAGGAGAAGCCATGCACCATGAACCTTTCCTTGTGTTTTTCAATGCTACCATATGCAGCATGCTTGATCTTGTAGATCCACTTTGAATTCATGAAATACTTCCCTTCTAGTCTCAAAACATACCCACATAAGATCTCATTTTCAAAAAAAAATTAAAATACGAGCCTTCTCAACCTTACATATCATCAAAATTATAGTAATTTAGGAATGTTGCTCTCCAATTTTTAGTTTAGAAAATAAAACTCTAAAGAAAAACTTTGGTCTCATTGCCTTTCTTTCTTAAGGTCTGATAAACTAAAACTTTGGTCTAAGTGGACGTTCATCATCATCATCATCGTCGTCGTCATTGTCGTCATCATCGCCATCATCATCATCATCATCATCATCATCTTTCTAAATTTGATATTTGTATTAATTATTTAATGAGTGGGATGTGTATTTAGTATTGAGGTTTGGGACATAAGATTAAAAGTTTAGGCTTAAGATAAGGATCTATGTGTAATCTTAGGATTTATGATTTAAACATAGGATTGGGTCTTAATATTAGTTTCAGATATGGTTGGCTAGTATATCTAGGTTAGGTTATATTAATCTATGTAGATTAACTCAAAGTCCACATTCCCAATTTGAAAGGTGTAGGCTTGGCATTCTCAACTATTATTAAAACTCACTCTAGCTTGTAGTGTAATTGAATTCGCTGTTATTTATTGGAGTTCATTGAAATTGTAGGTATTAATATTAGTATGAGAATTTCTATAATTCTGTAATTCTGACTCTAATCCCCATTACCAATATCACTCATTAATGATATTAGATTATAAATACTATCTAATTTATCATACACAATCATTTCCATTTATGTTTTACTCCCACTTCATGTAGGAATTATAAATTCTATTTTTAATCTTAATTTAAACACTTCCAACTCATATCATGAAGGATGGTAAAGTTTCTCATTGGACGCAATTGGAAACCATTAGTCTTCTCATCTAGGATTTTATGTTTTTCTAGTACATGTGCACATTATGTTAGACATTATCGTCAACACATCCCACATTTGGTTCACTTGATTAGAGTTTGCATTTAAAAATCAATAACTATAGATTTTAAAAAATTGTAGTTACATGATAAATCATTCATAGCTACAACAACTTCCTCACTGGAAATATTGATCCACTAGAGTTACTTACATTTCACAATTGTATTTTCTATCAAATTTCTTGAAATTTTGGCATATTGATGGGGTGTGTGGAACCAATAAAAATTCAATAGATATGGGAGTGAAAAATGTTGGCAATGCATGATTAAACCCACTATGAATTGGAATACAAATGAGCCACAAACATTCATTTCACCATACATATGAGCAACCACGAGGGTTCAATGAAAGTACTTAAAGTTTCAACATGAATCATCATTGAAGGAGTTAATACATCTATCTTTGGATGTTTTTTAATGATTTCAAATGAAGATTTGAATACAAATAACCCTCTATCTTCCAAAACATTAAATAAAAAACATTCTACTATGCATATTATTTCATCTTAGATGCTGCCTTATTTTGTGCAAGTCGCCATGAGAATGAGCTTGTAGGAAAACAAAAGAGTGTATTTTCCAATCAATGTGGGTCCCAATATTGATGAACTTTACAACACACCATGTGCACATAATATCGAACTTAAATGGTCAATCTATAGAAATTACTTTACCAAATTCAATTCCTTACTCGTCATACAAATGAGCAATGCATTTAGGGCACTATAACGTGTGGATTGGATTTGGAAACTCTCTTGTCATTATTTTAGTATCAGTTTTTTTTTTTTTAAAGAAAGGGAAGTTAGGATGACTCAAATATTCTTGGGAGGATGCAAAGTCATTTTTCTATATTTGCATATGTAAAACACAGAAAAGGGGTTCGACTCACATGAGGAGAGAGGCTTTTTCATTGTAGCTGATGGGTATTTTCTGTATATATTTTTTAATGAAGTTGGCATAGTAGTGACAATATTTCTACAAGAAAGATTCATTCTAGTATTTGTTTTCAATATGTACTCTCATGTTATTTATCATTTGTTATCTTTTCTTGCATTTAGCTGGATTAAATGTAGGGAATTCATCTTTTAGTGATGATCCTTACATATAGAAATCCACGTTATGTTTTAATGATGACTGGTCCAGAATTCACCCTTGTTTGGTGCTCAACTCACAGTTATCATCCTACATGTTATTTCTTCTAAGGTTGTATTGGGAATTCATCCTTTTTAGATGCTCCCAATGTAATGGGATTTTCCTCTTTCTTTCTGCTATAATGGAATACTTTTTATTACTAAAGCAGGTACTCATTTTTCCTTTGTTATCTCAGAAATACAACGTTTGTCTTTGACTTCATTATCATAACCAGAATTTGACTCCATATTTCCCAATGGTCTCCTTTCAAGTCTATCCTACCAAGCCTATATAAAACAAACATGTTTCTATCAGAAATATGGCCTTATAAGTGTCATTGTTGAATATTTTGAGTGTGAAATCCTTATGGATATTGAGAGAGCCCTCTCTAATTGTATAAGGTCGGAATACAGTCTAAAGTAGGTTGAAATGGTTACCTTGGGGTTTACTTGATATGACCTATGGAAAATTCTGAGTGCTAACATCATGTATGGGGCAACAATCAATAAACTCAATGTCGTTTTCCTAAGGTTTAGATAACAAGGAAATAGCATAAAAAGTGCTCAGAATATTTTTCATGTTTTAAACTAGAGTACAGAAAAGAGAAAGTAAGCTCAAATAGGTTCATTTTTTTGTAAATTTAGTTCCCAAGGTCTAAAAAAAAGATAAATATATACCAGGGAGTACTCTTCTAGCCACAGTGAACTAGAGTACTTCTTTTTCTTTAGTAATCCACATGGTATGGAAATGGGTTAAACTTATACCTATATGGATTTTCCTTCACATCCTTTAATGAGTTTGAAATGAACAAGCTAACTCATCAAGATTGTCAATTTTAAGGAGTTTGACAAGAACTTAAAGATAAATCCATATAACAAGATCCCTGTATAAACGGTAGTCAGTAGAGGAGAAAGAGTATGAGTCTCTTCTATTCACATGTAGGAAAACGAGAAGCGACTCCCAAGACGTAAAAACTTGCATCATGGGAACAATAATGGAAATAAAGGTTCTCACTAGGGTGTCCCAAGTAAGGTAAGTTCTAATCCCCAGAATAACAATGAATATTGAAGGGTATAAGAAGGCTTACAGTCGTAGTCCATGGATAAAAAGGGGATCCTACGACATACGATGAGGTAAAGTATAGATGCAAAATGCAAGATGACATTGACCTGTCCTATATATCGAAGTATAATATGGGATATTTTTCAACCATAAGTGTGAAATAAAACATTATAAAGACATTTGAAAAGAATGCCCTAGTCATAAGAAACATTAGTATTAGTCATCGTAGGAAAATTTCACATAAAACTATAGTCAATAGGGTAAAAATTTGAAATTGTTTTAACACAAATAGTAACAATTGATAATAAAAAAACTAATTCATTTGTGAAATTACCTTAAACTGGAACAAAAAGGACCTAAAATTTTCAACTATTTATTGTGAGAAAACCAATGGATGATTTTCTGAACTATAAGTTGCAAGTATTTATTCTCTCCTTAAACTTCATTTTGCATATCATTTCTTTGAATTTGGGTGGAATTTTTGGGTTTTAATCATCCTTTCAATATGGAACTGTGCACACATTAGTGGAATGATTCTACACTCATGCGTTCATATAAAACACACTAGTGCAAAGGTTTCCACCTATGTGTGGGCGCAGGAGTTGCACTGAACTCCAGCTGTGTGTCATGTAGTTTAAAAAATTAAAACTTGAAAATTGATAAAAAGAGGTCCACTTTTGCAGGAATGGAAATTGTATGGCCAGAAAGGGAGCATGAAGACATGGATAGGGAAGCAATGCACGATCCCTTAACCCTCAATTCATTATGCTAGTGTGGCATATTAAAATTATTATGCATGACTAATATGTGAGCTAAACCAAGAATTTTAGCGACATTGGTACAGTGTTGGGATATAAAACAAGACATGTCACAACCTTCAAGTTGAGGTGTTAGATATAACCATGAAATATGTTTCTTTTATTATCAAATTATCAAGGTGTGGAGTACCGGTGAACTTGAAAGGTTCGGTCCATGGCATGGGGGGCCTTGCAGTTCAAGACTACATCAAGGGGCACATAATTCGGGGAGTCAGATTGCCATCGGGAAAATCACACTCTTTCCTTTAAAGGTTATTCTTACACAATTACATGAGTTGCAGGTGTAGCAACATTGCATCTAGCTACACAAAACTACATGCATATTGGTCTCAAGTGTATGTGGAATGTGATCTTTGATTGGTGCATCGTTATTTTAGTGAACATGAAGTGATACCTAACATAATGGAAGACATGTAATAATAATAAAGTCATCCATCCGAGTATCTTAGTTTCATTTTCTTTTGAGAGGGTTCTGTGTCTAATCCCTATAATGATTCTTTTTCTTTCCCATCCTCGTGAGCCATGACTAGTCAGATAGAGTGAGGTGTTCATGACGCAAGGAGGAAATGATATGAGGACCATTTTTTATGATGAATTCCACTCATGGTGGAGCCATCGGTTTCTTTCTATTGACTAATTTTCGTACACATTCCTAGACTTTCAGGGAGATCGAGAGCTTATGCTTCCTTCCAGAGAAGATTGGGGAGAGATTGGTATGTTTTATTTTTTGTCATATTATATTTTTTATGATTTTTCATTTGTAAATATATACATGCATATGCATTTTTATGAATCTAGGTCTAATCAAAATGTTGGATTCAAATATTGGACTAGTGCATTCAGATGGAGACCCTAGAGTGTTTGTATGACCAGCAAAGGTAGCAAGAGCTGATGCCATTCTCATGACTCTTGAGGGAAAAATGTCTCTCTTAGCTCATGATATCCCTACTCTTGAGATGGATAGGATCCCTATAGAGAAGTAGGGTCATGTAGTGGGGGTACCCCATACATGGCTAAGACTTCTCTGAAAAGTATCTAGGTGTGTGATTTGTTATAGAGAGGTAGTGGCGGAGATGGTCAAGGATTTTGCCTCTCCATAGAGATATATTCATCACACATGATTATGATCCCAATTTTTTAATATGATATGTACTATTTAATAGAGATACAGACTCCGACCCATTTTATATATATTTTGGACCTATTTTTATAAACATATTGCAATTTATATTTACATGTGTTTCTTGTGCAGGTTTGGTTATTTATGGTGTATGATACAAATTCCAATCCAAAATGTAGTTTGCATATGCAGCAGTTATATTTTTTTTGTTTCTTGAAATATGCTTGTATGTAATAAAATCAAAATGTCTTTCAAGTAATATTATTTTTAAAAACTGGAGAAGCAAAGAATATTCTCTCACTTGGTAATCACCATTAAGTTGGGACACGACTAACTAAGAATTGAGTCTAACCTCAATATGTGAATTTCCATGGAGTACAACATCTCTAAGAAACTCAATGATGACATTGTACTCATCCATATTATTAGCAGTCGGTCCTAAGCACATTTCTCCTGAGGACACTAGCTAACCCTTGAGTGAATAGATGACATAGGTAGTTGAAGAAATATTATGAGTGTGATGGATAACACCATCGAGGAACCCTACAAAGCATTCAATTGACATATGAAACAAAACAAAAAAATTGCATAAGAAATAAAAAACAAAGGAAAAAAAACTCTACAACACTGTACAACTATATACAAGAAAAAGCATCATACCTAAGCATACTAATTTTTCAAGTAGATCCCATTTCTAGGTTTTAACAACTTATTACCATCATAATACACTAGTTTGCAGGCACCCTTATTTATAACTTTAGACACTATATAAGCACTGAGTCACATATATTTGAACTTGTCTGCCCCAAAAGGCTCTTTGTCTTAGTCATAGACGAACACAAGGTAGCCTTCAGAAAAAACCCTAGGTTTGAAAGGATTGTCATACTAAATTTTGAACCATCTCTTATGTGCCTCATTTGTTGTAAGCGTGTATCGGTGTTATTCATCTAAGTGTTCTAAATGCAACAAATGTTCTTCCAAAGTTAAATTTTTAGGTAGAATTTGTATAGCTATCTTTAACGATGCATTTCACATTCAATAGGAGTAACTGCTTCCACCCATTGAATGAGTTGGAAAGGTGAAAACCTTGTAGCAATATTTATGATGGTTCAATATGCCCAAAGTGATAGAACAACATGATATGCCAATTAGACCTACTAGCATTGATAGTACACTAGAGAATGCTTTTCAATGTTGCGGGTAAAATGAAGACAAATGATCTTGTTTGAACCCAAGCATAGTAGCTAGTTCGTTCATCATGTTTTTCTGGAAGGGACTTCCATGGTCAATGACAATTTTCTTTGGGATACCAAACCTAGAAATAATCTGATTGAATAAAACATAGGCTGCAATTTCACCATCTGCTTCCACGGTAGGAATTTATTCTTCCCACTTAGTAAAGTAGTCAACCACAATGATAATATGTTTATTCCCCCAACAAAAACTGGGTTAACACAAGTCATAAAGTCTACACCCAACTTGGTAAAGGGTCCCACTGTGATAATAAGAAAAATAGGAGTTGGATGTTCCCTCATATTTTTTGTAAGAAATTGACAAGGATGACAATGCTTAAAAAACTCCACACAATCTTTAAATATTGTGGGACAAAATTAACCAACACACAGAATCTTCTGGGCTATTTCCAACCTAAAAAAAGGACCCCCACATGCTCCACCATGAATATTATTTAGAACTAACGTGTCCTCTTCATGAATCAGGAAATGATGCAAAATCAAATATACCCTTCTTCTATAAAGAGTATCACCAATAATGAGGCATTTTTTTGCATTATGTTTAAGGCGTCGTTGATCTTCTCATGAAGAGGGTGCTGGATACTTCAAAGTTTGGAGATATAATAATATTTCTCCATTCTAGGGATCATAGGTACAGATTAAAAAGATGTATTCATTAAGAAATCAATCATATTCTACTTTAGATTCTTCGTCACTAGGGAATTCCAAGATAAGTTTTACCAACACCAAAGACTTGTTAAACTTAGAATACATAAAAACGAGGTCAACCTATTGGAGTATGAAAATCCATTTGTTAAATTTACCCCTGATTATGAACTAGGTTAAAACATACTGGAATGGATTTACATCCACAAGTATAATGGTTTTTTGAAGTAAGATGTAGTCATGACATAACCTCTGAACAACATAAACAGTTGTAAGTGTCAATTTCTGAACGTGAGAGTACATAAGTTCAGGTCCTAAGAGACCTCGACTAAGGTAGTAGATGATGTTCTCCTGGAGTTGATCATATTCCTGAACTAAGACTATGCCAACATTGGAATCAGATGCCACCAGATATAATATAAAGTCTTTAGTATGATCTAGTGGGCTCACAATGGGGCTGATAATAACACCTTTTTCAAGGCCTCAAAATTTTTTTGAGCATCCTCATCCCATAGAAATTGGGTATCTTGTTTGAGAAATCACATGAAACCTTTTTTTAATCTTAGTATATTTAACTATGAAACATATGTGGAAATTAGACTTTCCTTGTAATATTTGAAGTTATCAAATTAAATGAGGAGGAAGATTTACAATGGCCTCTACTTTCCGTGGATCGACCATAATTTCTTTGTTGGACATGATGAAACCCAAAAATCATCTTGAATCAATGCAAAACACACACTTATGGGGATTTAGATGAATCTTGTAGTGTCTAAATTGTTCAAACACTAATCATAAATGGTCAGGATGATCTCGTCTCTTTCAGGATCGTGCAGGGAGATCATCAAGGTAAGTTTTGACTATATGTTTAATGTCATGGAAAACGAAGTTCATATCCCATTGGAATGTGTCTCCAATGTTATTCAAGATTAAATACATCTTCCTATAAGTGAAGGTACCCCAGGGAAAAATAAAACCCATTTGGTGTTGATTCTAAGATTTTATTTGAATTTGATTATATCCCAAGAATTTGTCCATAAAATAATATACTTCATTCCCAGCACATGCATCTATGATCTGGTCTATAAATGGTGTGGTTTAGTTGTCCTTAGGGCATGCCTTATTTTGATCACAAAAATCATTGTAGACACGAACAAAACCCTTCTTTTTATCCATTGGAACTGGATTGGAAACCCATTCTGTCATAGCAATAGAGTAGATGAAACCAACTTTTAAGAGATTTTCAAATTTTGCTTTCACAACCGATGTTTTCCCTAGATTGAATAGAAAAAGTTATTTTTGAATAGGTTTAGTGTTGGGGTAAGTTTTAGTCTTTTTATCAACAATAGAAGTGTCGGTTCTTGGCATCTCCTCATACGACCAGGAAAAAATGTCGTGAAACTATTTAAATAGGTTGGTATAAATACAAACTTCCTCTGGAGAGTAGTTTGCATTGATGAAGATGTTTTCAATAAAATTAGGGTTCATGGATATGTTTATCAGCATTGTATCTGATATATTATCCATATTTCATTCAACAAAGACTCCCTCTTTGGATAAAGGATTAATGGTCTGATCAACATCACCAAGTCTCACACGGAACTCACAATTCTCAATTTTGTTGAGATCTAGAAGAAATTATAAAGTCAAGGCTCAGATACCTTCTAGAAATCCTAAATCCAAGTATTTGATACCATGTGGGAATTCTAAATCCATGATGGAAGAAATAATTTAAAAAATTAGCTAAGGATTTAGGCACACAATTAACCTCACAAAGAATTGCAGTGAATTAGCATAAAGAAGAAGAATAGTGCACATGTGAAGAATGAAACTCAATAATCTATGTCATACTCATTAAATAAAAATGAGGTTACAAAAATAATACATCCTCATATAGGAAAATCGAATTTCCAAAGAGGAAACTCAAACTAGCCCATAAAGTAGGATTACTTTAAGGCAAAAAACCCCCAAGGTGTCAAAATCACTTTCCTAATATGCCAATGACATCAAGAATTAGCTAAAATAGTATGGTCAGATATTGTGTGGTGGAAAATATTTATAATCATATATTTTAGAAATAAAATCATTGAGTATGGGTTGGCCACAAAAGAGGACAGTTTCTGGTCAACTAGCTTTATCCTAATCCAATGAAAAGCTGAAAAGCAGGACAAAAACACTCTAAAGTAGGAATGCACCCTTCCTATTCTAGACAGTCAATAAAGAAGTATAATATTATCCAGAATCAATATAAGTGTGCTCCATGGGATAATGATGGAAAGTGTTGGTAAAATATGAAAAAATATGGCCAACTACGTAGTTTACACATAGGAAATTAATCATAATAATGATTAATAAATTATATCTGAAGTATGGAGAAGGTTTTTGATATTCCAAAACCCCCCCTTAATCCTAAATTTATGTGAGTAAATATGAATCCAAAATTTGTTCCCATGCAACACATGCCTTATGGTCACCCTTTACATTTCATCCATGTGAACTGAGGAAACACAAAAAACCTCATTGGAATGAAACCCTCCCTCAAAAATGGGCTGGAAAGGATTTAAGGCCAAGAAATGTTTCTCCAAACTAAATGTTGATTTCCAGAGGAATCTTGTTCTTAGGAAGAATATGAATATACTCAACTAGATCAGGAACATAAGAAACCGCATGATGAAAACTGGAACCATGTAGAGCAATTGAAATCCGCTGATGTGTAAGCGAGATTGAAAGTTATTGAAGCATCAATTGAGAGTTGTAATAAAATTCAAGATGATATGATGACTTGGAATTCAAACCATCATAGATGAAATCAGATCCAAATAGGTGAGACAAGTGTTCAAGTGAATTCATAAGTCTCCAACTTCATTTACACTAAGAGGAAGTGTGCAAGTGACCATGTAGGAAAAGGAAGGATGCTTAAGATCAGGGAATGTGAATGCAAAGACTCCATAGGTTGATCTAGCTTCAAAAATATCAAAGGAAACACAAACTAGCACATCAGTAGAATCATGGGAAGAAAATGGATCATCTTCTAGAGCATAAACTGATAAAAAAACCTCTATGGTAGAAGTATGAAAGGAGGATAGAGAGATATTTTCAAAATATTCAAGAAGGTTCTAAGAATAGATGCCAAGAACAAAGGAGGATATTAATAAGTTCATGATATCAAGTATGGTGAGTGGTAAGACAAATATAAGACTTTATCTAGCTAATAAAACATCTAGGAATACATTGAGTTGTGTACCATCAACAAGTGAAGTATGCACAGGGTGTGAAAGAGGCATATGGATATCATAATTCATAATAGAATACATAGAGAAAAATGAATGTGTGAAGGAATATTCAACAATAGAAACTCAATTAGTCACTTCTTCTTCATCATCAACATCATAAGAATATGAATGAGGATATTAAACTTCTAGGGACGTAGAAAAATGTGGTTCTTCAATATATGCTTCTTGATATGCAAAGGAAGCATTCGAATCAAAGAGAATGGTAGCAACAAGAACTTGTTGCATTTAATTTGCAACATATTCATCGTCAAAAACACCATCAGATGCTATAAATGCTAAGACATATTGAGAGAGAACAATTGATGAGGGGTTGGGTTTTCTCCTAGATTCATCTTTTTATTTCTCCGCACCAAAATCTATGTCCAAATTGTTCCAGAGCTCAAATGGATACTTATCATAATATATGAGATAATGCATCTTTCGAGACATTTCCAAACACATAATTCCATAATCCCTATCACAATCATTTATCCAATCACTCTTCTCTTCATGAGATTCTTCACCAACTCCAATATATATCTCATAGAGATCGTGTCTCTTCAGAGACTCAATCAACTTCAATTTCCACTTTGAATAATTTTTGAATGGAGTAAGAAGAGGAACAAATACTTTCGAATCCATATTGAAGTTGTACCTACAAAATAAACCTACAAATATGAAATGGAGGATTAATTACTGAGTTCCCTAAGCTCTAATACCATGTATAAATTCTAAATTCAAGGATATGATACCACATAGAAATTATAAATCCAAGGCTTTGATACCATGTGGGAATTATAAATCCATGATGGAAGCAATAATTTCATAAAGAATATAAGGATCTAGGCACACAATTAACCTCATAAAGAATTGCAGAGAATTAGCATAAAGAAGAAGAATAGTGCACACATGAAGAATGAAACTCAATAATATTTGTCATGTTCATTAAAGAATAATGATTTTACATAAATAATACATAATCATGGAGGAAAATCGAATTTCCAAAGAGGAAACTCAAACTAGCTCATAAAGCAAGCTTAATTTAAGGCAAAAAATCCCACAAGGTATCAAAAGCACTTTCCTATTTTTCCCATGACATCACAAATTAGATAAAACAATATGGCAATATAATGAGTGGTGGAAAATATTTATAATCATGGATTTTGGAGAGAAAATAATGGAGGATGGGTGGGCTAAAAAATACGATATTTTCCAGTCAACTAACTTTATCCTAATCCAGTGAAAAGATGAAAAAGCATGACAAAAGTGGTGTAAAGAAGGAATGCTCCCTTCCTATTCTAGATAGTCAGTAAAGAAACAAAATATTATCCAGAATAAATCTAAGTGCAATCCATATGCTATTAATGGAAGCTAGTGGTCAAATATGACAAAATATGGCCAATTATCTAGTCTACACCTAGGAAATTAATGAAAAATGATTAATAAATTATATCCTAAGTATGGAGTGGGTTTTTAATATTTCAACAACATGTCCTTCCAGGGTTTCTTAATTCCTACCATTGCTTCCAGAATATCTTTGTTCAAAGTGAAAACTACATCTAAGTAGTCACAAGTGTGGGTAGACTCCATGACTCATGCAGATATATAATCATCCTTCGACTCCTCAGATACTGAAGGAGTTGAGCTAGAATCCATGGAAACTTTCTGAAGGGATTGATAACTAATTTATGTTGTGGATAGGGGCGCTATAGGTTCAACATTGGTAGGTAAGATACAAGGATATGTTTGATTACAAATTGCAAAAGAATCCCCAAATATAGAAGTAGTATCTCCAATCCTAGTTGAATTGATGTAATTGATGAGAGAAGAAAACTCGAACATGCCCATGATATATGGATAATATCCACTCCCAAATTATTACTAGTGGGACACGCTTGATCAAAATTAGTGATGGATTATTCTGAAGTGGTAGTGGTACTTCTTCAAGTGGAGGATAATTGATCAATAATCACGATCGTGACCTCATTAGGACATAGTAACACTCAAAAAATGGACAATGGGATAACTTACATAGTGTATACCCAAATCCTCCCCAATAACAAATTTTAAACCAAAGGAACATGCACTAGTTCAACCTCTACTGAAATTACTTTCCCAGTTAACTCGATATCGAAAAAAGGTAAGATTTCATGAGAACGAAATACGTTAAAGGTACAACATCAAGAGTCATTCTCCATGAGACTTGTGTTGTATCAAGATATGACTTGTGTGGTATCAATTCATGAGGTTATACTATGTGATGTATTACTAACCATGGTCATTAGAGATGGATAAAGCTATTAAGTATCCTCTAGAGACTGGTAATCTCTAGAGTGAATTACTTTAGCATATGAATATATGGTCCGGGGTAATATATATGATCATTAGTATGTGTGACAATTATTCTGAGTATAATATGATATGATAAATGATTAAACATAGACTATGTAGTAAGATAAAGAGATAATCAATAAAGAGATTATGAGAGAAAGATATTTCGAATTTTCCATGCAGATGAATAAGTGAACTCAAGTTATAAAGCTTCAATTAAATATGAATAACTCAATCAGTGATTTAGTTAAAGCATCAATTCAACTATTAATGATCAACATTAGTTAAGTAAATAAGAGCTCATTGTTCATCAATCAACATGATTTAGATAATAATGGTTAACTACATGATTAAAGAAATACATAATAGTTAACTAATTTGTTTACACTTTAGTTAGAATAACATAAAACACTTAAGTTAATAAAAGGACAACACTTTAGTTAAAGAAAATGTGTTGCATGTGAAATTTGAGTTATTGCACTATGACACTTGTGTTTGTATGTTAATTAAGTGATCAATATTCAGTTAGAGATTGATTTCACTCCAATCTAGGTATGGTGCATTAGTTGTGCATGGTGAAGATTCAATGAATGAATTAATTATTTGAAAAGGGAAATTGGAAATTGTAATGCATGTGTGAATAATCCTCATGCAACCATGACTAGGGTTTGCACAGAAATCATTATCGCTTGTTATTAATATGGTAGGCACATGGAAAGTTCATAATAGTTGTAACAGTGGATCTCTCTTCTCTATTGCTCCATTATCTCTCTTATCAGGAAATCTTATTATGTTGTAAAAGTCAATCTCTACAACCTATCCATTATGTGATGAATAATTGTTGGGGGTTTTCATCCTCTCTATTATGAGGATTTTCCCTATGGTATATCTTCTATTGTGGATGAATTATTGTGTGTGACTGAATTGTTAATTGTTAAAAGTCCTTAGGATATCATTGATTAAATTTTTAAAGTTCAAGAATCTCCATTATTCCTCAAAACATTATCAAAATGACCTTCCATCGAAAGAGGTCAATAGGGTAGTAGATGGAACCAATTCCAGAGAACCTAAGGATCACCAACATGAAATGTCCATCATGCACATAGATTCACCTTTATCCACTACAGTTCATCCAATAATATTGGAGCCATGGACAACTTCCATTTGGAAGGAAATGTGATACGGAAACTGAGGTTTAATATTGGACATATCGAACCTTACCACAAGACTGGTGGATTTAAGACCTCCTATGGCCACCAAAAGTGCATTCCATTTCAAGGGTAAACTTTGCAATACCTCTAAAGTGAACATGGAACATGGTGTTTGGGATAAATCTTCCACCACTGAGTATTTGGGAGAAACCCTCAGATTAGGGTTATGTGATGCATGTTTATAGACACGTTTTGGTATCTTTCGCATAGGGTCAACCGAATTCTCTATGTGAAGAGGAGTTGATGTTATAGGAGACTCTTTCTCTTTTTGTGATGTTTCTGAATTATAGTTTTTGGCTCTTGTTTGTAAAAAAGTGTTTGAGTGAATCATATTGATATACTCTTGATTAGACAACGAGGCACCTTGGGTGCCACCAATAGTGTTAGATCCACTATAATTTGTATTTTGTCCTTTAGGATGGCATTTTGTTGTTATTGTAACAAATTTTGGGCTTGTTCCATCAAAGGGGATGATAAGTCAAGTGATATTCACCAAAAATGTTGCAAGGGAATTTCACTTTCCTTTTTTCTTCCTTCCCCCCATTAGCATTGTCCGTGGAATTGGGATTGTTTTAACTGTTGATGTATATGTAACTTCGGAATGTATTCTTATATGTATTTTATATATTGTAACCCAATGTTTATTCCAGGATGTTTCTATTATGTATTTGAGTCATATTGTCTTACCCCGATGTTCCAATCAGGAGGATTATTAATGTAAACAAGTCTTATCAAGTCATTAGGTAAGTCCCCACAGTTTCGGGGCACTTGGGTTATTATACACTAATTAAGGTGTAGGCTCGAGTAAGTAATTGTAAGTTAATCCTACATGGTCGAGTGCACTTCAAGTCAACGGAAGAATATAAATAGAGAGTGAGAGTCTCTCTATTTATCACTTGTGAATTACATCACTTGCTCTCTCAAGTGTGGCGCACCTTTGGAGAAGGAAATACTTTGGCTTGACAGAAGACAGAAGGATGCTGTTGTGTTGGGAGGTCATCTTACTGTTTTGGGATCACATCTTGTGGTGATACTATCTTAGAGGAAGTTGAGGGGTTTTCTCCATTTATGGTTTCCCCTCCTAAAATCTTTGTGTCTCTTGTCTCTTGTGATGTGCTTATGTGATTGCTGTGCTTGTTATTCTCTCAGTGAAAAGATCTTAACATAATGCTAGCTTAAATGTTGAAAAACTAACATGGTATCAGAGCTAACCTGAGAAGAAGACATTGTGCAGCTACAGGAACTAGGGCTTCCTATTTTTTGGATCTTCCTCCACAAATTTTCAGCAAAAGTATGCTAGGATGACTCTCCTTTGAAGGGTGCATCTTTCTGTCGATGCGGAATTCAATTTCAATCATTTTTCAGTTTCGATGTGGAAATTAGGGATTTCTACAGAAGAGGAATTTTTGGGTGAGACCAGCATAGAATTGTTCTCCTCATCAAAACCGAAATTTAGAGACCTGGATCAAGAAATTTGGTTGGGTAAATCTCTGGGAAAGTCAAACCCTAGTTTGACCCCTAGCTAGGAGAAACTCTAAATACTAAAACTGCTAAGTTTTGGTACAGTCGCTATATTCTGAGATTGGCAAAGTATAAGAATCTACAAATTGCAGAGGCCAAATATAAAATCTGGATGAACACTATGTCCAAAGTTCAGCCTCTGATTCTCTATATTCTGGGAGATATGATCTCTCCAAGTTAGGGTTCCATCCTCTTCCAGAAATCATCCATAAACAGGACACCTGGGGAAAATTGCAATATCTTGGGCTACAGAGGTCCAAATGGAATTCCTGAAGATGTTGCAAAAAGGTCACGGACTGTAATTTCTGTGATCCGAATATCAGACTCAGAAGATAAATCAGGGACACATGGAAATCCGTACAACTTCATTGTTCTGAACAGTCCTGTAACAGGTCACCTTGGGAAAAGGATCATAAATACTAAATGGTGAAACCAATTCTGATCAGTGTGGTTGGATGTGTTCCCCTGGATGGATGTAAGTACAGAGCCTTTCTGGAGTGACTGCTGGGATGTGTTCTCGTAGGACCAGATATAAGTGCTGAAATCTCTTATCACTGTGATAGGATGTGTTCCTGTCTGGATAGGAGTCTTCCATCAGTGTGGTTGGATGTGTTCCCATGGATGGTTGTGCCTTTCTGATGAGGAGGTCAGATGTAAGTGTGGAAATATCTTATCACTATGATAGGATGTGTTCCTGTCTAGATAGGAGTCTCCCATCAGTGTGGTTGGATGTGTTCCCCTAGATGGGATTGTGCCTTTCTGACGAGTAGGTCAGATATAAGTGTAGAGCCATTTCACAGATGGTAGTAGGTGTGTCCTACCATGCTGGTGATTATAAGTGCTGAGCCATTTCACAGATGATAGTAGGTGTGTCCTATCATGCTGGTGAATGTGAGTGCTGGGCCCTTCTGACGAGCAGGTCAGATATAAGTGCTGGGCGTGCCTTTCTGATGAGCAGGTTAGATATAAGTGCTGGGTAAAGACCTACATGAGGGTAGGCATACAACCAGCATGAAAAAGGGCTGGCTCTATAGAACTTCCTATGACGAGATAGTATACACATGATGATGACTAGAGGAGATCCATATCGAGAGATGATCCAAATCCAGTTATGATGACTCCAAGAGATCCAGATCGAGTGATGATCCAGATCCAGCAGTGGTGATCTAGATCGAGTGATGATCCAGATCCAGTCCAGTGATGTTGATCCAGATCGAGTGATGATCTAGATCCAATGATGCCATTTGATGTTGATCCAGATCGAGTGATGATCCAGATCTAGTCCAGTGATGTTGATCCAGATTGAGTGATGATTTAGATCCAGTGATGCCATTTGTGTTGATCCAGATCGAGAGATGATCCAGATCAAGATGACTTGAAGATGAAGATGACTTGAAGACGAAGATGACTCAAAGACGAAGATGATCCAGTTGATGCAGAGAAGAAGACCAGTGCTGAAAAATTGTGTTGAAAGAATACCTTCCTAGATAAGAGGGAGTGTTGATGTATATGTAACTTCGGAATGTATTCTTATATGTATTTTATATATTGTAA
Organism: Pseudotsuga menziesii; assembly: GCA_001517045.1. Lineage (NCBI taxonomy): Eukaryota > Viridiplantae > Streptophyta > Pinopsida > Pinales > Pinaceae > Pseudotsuga > Pseudotsuga menziesii. Next base: position 581,011 of record LPNX010840821.1, on the reverse strand, counting down.
CCCGATGTTTATTCCGGGATGTTTCTATTATGTATTTGAGTCATATTGTCTTACCCCGATGTTCCAATCGGGAGGATTATTAATGTAAACAAGTCTTATCAAGTCATTAGGTAAGTCCCCACAGTTTCGGGGAACTTGGGTTATTATACACTAATTAAGGTGTAGGCTCGAGTAAGTAATTGTAAGTTAAGCCTACATGGTTGAGTGCACTTAAAGTCAACGGAAGAATATAAATAGAGAGTGAGAGTCTCTCTATTTATCACTTGTGAATTACATCACTTGCTCTCTCAAGTGTGGCGCACCTTTGGAGAAGGAAATACTTTGGCTTGACAGAAGACAGAAGGCTGCTGTTGTGTTGGGCGGTCATCTTACTGTTTTGGGATCACATCTTGTGGTGATACTATCTTAGAGGAAGTTGAGGGGTTTTCTCCATTTATGGTTTCCCCTCCTAAAATCTTTGTGTCTCTTGTCTCTTGTGATGTGCTTATGTGATTGCTATGCTTGTTATTCTCTTAGTGAAAAGATCTTAACATAATGCTAGCTTAAATGTTGAAAAACTAACATTAACTACATTCAACCTTCTTTCCCTTTTTCTTTTGATGGGGTTGTTGAATATCCTTTTTGTCCGAATGCACATTGTGTACAGTGGTTGTTTGAGAAGGGGAGGTGGAAACTGTAGTTTCCTATGCTACAAAGTGCTTCAGAAATAACTCATGTATTTGGTTAGCAAGAGCTTCTAGAATAGATGTGTGTATAGAACCAACAATTCCATCAACATGTGGTCCAGGTTTGGATTTTGCAGGTTCAGTATTGGGCTACGGTGCATCAAGAATATTCTCATATGGAATCCCGGATTGTGCATAGATAAGATCAAGATGTCGGGCTCTTAAAATGTATTCCTCTTTCATAGTAAACCATGAGGTAGAAACATATTTTTAAATGTACGGTAGAAGTGAATTCAAAAACCACTCTAGTAGAAACTTGGGAGGTATATTTTATTTGATAATCCTCTTCCTTCTTCGCCACTCCGGAATTTGATAAGAAATATGTGTGACTTTATTTTGTCTAAAAATGGACAAAAGCTCGGTACCAGCATCATACTAGACAAGAAGATGGAAGTGGTTGAGAAAAACAATCGTCAAGTCATTAAAACTATAATATGTAGCTAATGGTAACTCAATGTACCATTTGGATGACATACCAGTCAAGGTTCTTTGAAAAAGTGTTAACCATATGGAATCATCATTTAGCAAGTTGGAAGAGCACCATAGATGAAAAGTAGTGACATGATCTCCAGGGTCTTCTCCAGTATTTCCTTCAAATTTAGGTATATCTGAGGGGATTTTGATTGGTATAGGAGGCAAAGTTAGGTTATGATGCATAGTTTCATTCATCAATTTTGGAATATCTGACAATTTTAAGGCTACCATAAAATCTAAACGAGGCCTAGCCGGATATTTATTTTGGGAAGTCTTGTGGGGAGGGTTCCCCAAGCCAAAAATTCCATAAGGTTGGTTGGGGTTGCCCCCAGACAACAGTTGTGAATTGCAAATAGACTATAAATGGTTCCATCCAAAAGTAAGAGGATTTTTTACTTGGTGTCCACCCATTTGTGGTTGAGAATGACTAGCCTCAACTGAAAAATGGGTTGAAGAAACAACATTGTTACCTCCTCTAGTAAAAAGTGAAAAAGGTGAAATCCATATGGGTAAAACCAAAGTTTAAACATTACTTTGTTGAAATATGAATCCTGAGAAAGGATTCTATATTGTAAAAGGTGTCGTGGAGTGGGAAGAAAAGGATCCTACACAAGGTGAGGAATGAGGGATATGAACCCCAAACCAAGGGAAACCTTGAACAAAATTTGAAGAACCACTAGGATTATCTTGATAGCTTTGAAAAATAGGGGAGGATGTATAAGGGATGCTAGTTATACCCGTGAAAACTACCCTGGTGAACCAATAGAAGACCCAACATGTACCGAAGTGCTAACAACTCGAGTGATAGGTCATCCATAGGATTCTACACTAAAGTTAAAAGACACTACTAATGCAGAAGTTGAATGATGTAACATACCAAATATAATAATATGTAAATAAAATAATTAATTAGATTAATAAAGTAATTAATAAATATTGTATATGCTAAATGCAACAACGATGTGAGAAGAGATGTAACTCTTTGCTATTATGTATTATATATATGCCAAGAGACTATGTACTCATCTTATCAATTCAATTATAAAAATATATTTATTTATGTAATAAGATAAATATGTAAGGTGTTACCTTACAAGTGGTATCAGAGTGGTTTGTCTCTTGTCCTCAGGAGAGAAGAAAAAGGATAAGGTCAAAAGTATAAAATAAAAAAAATAAAAAAACAAACCATTCCGTGGTTTTATAAAAATATCCCATGGTTTTATTTTCTAATTCTCCCATCTCCAATCTCTCGCAAATATCTCCTATATCCATACTCCCATCGAAAAATATTAGAAAATATATTATTATTATAGATACTAATTATTATTTTAATATTAATAATATTAAAAGAATTACTATTATTATATATTAATAGTATTATTATCATTATTATTTTATATAATAATTTATCCTACGCTCCATTCCTTCAAAACCTCCATACTATTTAAAGCATATATTATTATTATTAATCTTTAATTATTATTATTATTAGTTTTCTTTAAAAGAATATTTTCAGAGTCTTAAGACTTCAAAGATAGAAATGTCGTCATTGCTGGATAAAATTCTTGAAGGAATCGAGAAAGCAAACAAATAGTAGGAAAAATATGAAGAAGACTTTAAAATTCTGAAGGTAATGTTAAAAAATCATTTGAAGCAAGAATGTGAAATGTAAAACAAAAATGAAAATACACAATAAATCAACCAAGAAGAAACAAGTGACGCAAATGGAATCAAGGATGAACTCATTGTAGGATTAGACCCCAAAGAATGTATTGCTCAAATCGAGACAGTGTTGAGAAAAAATGATGAAGAATAATATGAAGAAGAAGCAGCTACGGTATCTCACTTCTCAAGTGAGGGAAAACTGGAAACTGTATTTTCACAAACAATAGAAGAAGCAACTGTGACTCCCAATTTCCTAAGTAAAGAGAAACAAGGTGCGACGACAACTCCTAAATATTAAAGTTGGGAAGAGTACGATATTTCTACTTCAATTAGAAAGGAAGGGATTCCACGACGAATACCTCCTTATATTCCTCTTCACAAAATATTCAGGCCACAATACTTCGAGAGGGATAACAAAAGAAACCCCAACTACAAACCTTAAAAAACGATACTCAGTTAAAAATATGTATGTCTACTAGAATTTTGTTGCAGCTTTTTACAAGGTAGGGAAGTAAGGCACATTAATATGCTAGCTGAAAAATCTATAAAATTGTCTAGTGAGACTCTAGAACAAGGACTTGTTAAGGAAGGAGATAACAAAGACGATGAAATAGAAGAGGTAGAAGACAAGGATATGAAAAATCAAGATTATATTAACAATCACAATGTCAATATCAATTGTAAATAAAATGATGATGATGTAGATTGTAATAATACACAAAATACGATTAAAAATGAAGTCATTGTTAACAATAACTATAAAAAAATTGAAGTTGTAGAAGAATGCAATGATGAAAATAAAAACACCAAGGATGACCTTAATCAGGATAACATAGAAGAAAAAAACCCAGAAGATGTTGCAAAAAATAATGAGGATAACGTAGAAGAACAAAACCCAGAAGATGGCCTTGACAAATGATCAAGATAACATAGAAGAATGAAACCCAGAATATGGTGTGACAAATGAAGAGATGAACATTCTACTAGTGGTTGTAACTCAATATTTTCTAGAGTCTCAATATCAAAAGGTTACTTGAGAACAACTAAAGACAAGCTCATCAGACAAGGAAGTAAGTACATTATTAGTAGTTGCCACTACATATAAGATAACCATATCAAAGCATGCAGAAATATTAGAAATCTACATCAAAATAGAAGATCAAAAGAACACCACCATATTAGAAGGTCAAAATAATACTCCATATAGTTGTTATTTGTTTATCTACATAATTATATGCATGAAAATATTTGAATGGAAATGCGACCAATTATTTCAAGAACTGCTAAATCGTGGCACCATTATTCGTGGCAAAAATCCTAGTTGCAACATGCTCATAGAAGATTCGTGAATGGATATTTTAAGAGCCAGATGCCTTTGCCATACCAAATAGAATAATATTTAAATAAAATAATAAATTATATTAAGAAATTAATTAATAAATATTGTATATGATAAATTTAACAACGGCATGAGAAGAGACGTAACTCTTCACTATTATGTACTATATATATGCCGAGAGACTATGTATTCATATCATCAATTCAATTATAAAAAGATATTTATTTACCTAATAAGATAAATATGTAAGGTGTTCCCTTAAAAATGACCAAAACTAGGTACTTGAACAAGAACATGAGGAGGAGAGAATCCTCTTGAAACCAGGGTAATTTTTAGGGGTGAAATTTCGCCAATTGACTATTTTTGGGGATTTTTTCAAAAACTTAATTCGCTATTTGGTCATTTTTAGTGCCTAATATAGGCTATATTTACATAAAATATGTTTTTTTATCATAATATTCGCCAAAATTTACACATTTCATGGTTAATTTTATGTGTCATATTTAATATTCGCCTACCTATCTATAAACATGTATTTTTCAATCCAAAACAATTGCCTAGAATACTATACTTAAGTATAGTACTTTAATCCTTAAAAAATACCCTACTGAAACCATAGTTGTTGTGGGAGTGTAAATATCTCTTGATCCTTCCCTTGTGTTATCCATGATAAGACCAAAGGTAACCCTATATCCAATTATCCTGGGTTGACCAAAAGGAAGGACTTGCACTAAAACCAGATTGTTGGGTCCAAATAAGGGTTGGTTGAAAGGTATTAAGAAACCTTCAGTTTGTAAGTATTCATATTCTACTATATCAAATGTAGCTACAATATTACTGATAAGATTAAGTTCCCCAGGAATATCAACTATTTCGGTTGATTCAAAAGAACCACTTGTTTTTACATGTTTCCTTTAAGGTAGTGGTGGAGGCTCCATTGTAAGTAGATGAAGGATTTGTAAACTTCTAGATCTATAGAGAGGTTGATACTCCACAACTAAAGACTCAAAATCAGAATAAACCTAAAACAAACTAATACACAAGTATACAATAAACACACCACTAGAAAATATCCTAAGTATCCAAACCATGCAAAAAAATATGCCTTCCAAAGGAGAGCCTGGGATGATCAGGGCCGAGGAATAACTAGTGAAGGAATGAATGTCAGTTACTTGGGGTCCACAATACACCTCCTTGGGTCCAAGTGCTTGAATCCATTAGAGGAAATTTGGGGTCTAAAATGGGTGTTATAAGAAAATGTGCCAACAATAAATTTCGTGAGTTGGAATTCAAGAACCAATAGAATTTCAATAAAATGAGTCAACCATAATGGTTGAATTGACATATTTGTCATAAAAGAAAACTACTTTTTTTTGTTCGTATTTTCGACATATATCCCTGTGTTTTTACTCAAATTTCAAGCAGGAGAGCTCGTTGGATGCGGAATTTAATTCCGCATCCAATGAGTACCCACACTCCATACTTTTGATGGAGCCTGATACCCCAAAAACAAGAAATACCAGAAAAATGTGATGATGATGTCATCATCATGTTTTTTCAGGTATTTCTTGTTTTTGGGGTAGCGAGGTCCATCAAAAGTATGCAACATGGGTACTGGCTGGATGAAAAATTAAATTCGGCATCCAATGAGCTTTTTTCTTCAAAATTTGAGTAAAAACACAGGGATATATGTCGAAAATACGAACACAAAAAGCAGTTTTTTTCATTCTTCCTCCAAAATTAATAACTATTATTTTATTTTTTAACTATTATTTTATTAGTTTCCTTAGGAGGCCCATTTTAGACCTCAAATTTGCTCTAATGACTAGCGATTTCATCCAGAGTCTTCCCTAGGTATAGTGGAAATAACCCTCCACCATAACCTGTGAAAGATCCCTAAATATCGAGATACTATAGCTACGAAGCTTACAAACAGGGTCTAATGGAATAATAATTAGTTTAGTTGATACGCATGGGAAAGGTAGCTAAGCCCAAAACTCAAATAACATGAGCACCACACAGGGCCAAAGAGTGATACTGAGTGAATCCCTGAATGCGCAGGAACTATGGTGTATTATCGATTGAGTGTTGGAGGGCTATCTCCTCTATTCAATGTCACACGACCTCATGCTTAACTCCTGTGTGAGAGGAGCTTTCTGGTTCACCTTTTTGTAAACTTGTGTTTTCTGAAGAATGGAAAGTACGTTTGAGTTTGATTGCTTTGTATAGTTTAAATTTGACCCTAATCCAAAGTGCTAGTGTAGACTAGTAGATGTTGTCCCTAGAAAAAGAAATGTTACTAATATATTTTAATATTAATCATTCTTTTTAAATGGCTGTAATTACATAAGAGATAGTGGTAGTACAACTTGTGATGTTCTTTACTAAATAATTGAAATAAAAAGATAAGTGCATTAAATTAAAAAATTGAATGTTTTCACTTTTTCTTTTTCCTTTTAAAACTTCAAAACTAATGACACAGACCTATGAAAGTAAAGTTTTAGTTTTCCTTAAAAAAAAAAAAAGATATGCACATGCCCCTAGGACTAATAACACTAGCCTAAAATGCATACAAAAACAAATACTTATTTTTTTAACATATGTTTTAAAATGGAAAAAGAAATGAGCTATACACAATTATACGATTCTGGTATAAAGGATAAGAAATTCAAACTTTGAACTAAATCCATAAGAACAAACCCTAGACTAACAAAGGCCTGAAAACACCTCACTTGGAAGAGAAGTTTGTGTTAAAATCAAAGTTAATCACTTTGGCACGAGAAGCTTTGACCAAACAAAACTGAACAAGGAAAAGACTTAAAGTGTCACTCTATACATATTGACATATTAGCGCCACAACAAAATTCAAGCCAAAGATAAACCAAGCACGAAGACAAAGAAAAAATTCTTCTTCACAAATATTTTACCTAAAGGAAGACTAAAGTGAGTTGCAAACACTACAAATAGAGAATCCATGCATTGATAGTTCACTTACAGGACTCACATAAGAGTTTCCAATCCAAAAAACTCAAGACAAACACTAATAAATAACCCTCTCCCACAAACCACTATTACAGGAATACACATGATTGTATAAGGAGAAATATACGTGTCACACACAATTGTGCTAAGTTGTACACACGTTTTTACAAGGTAAATTCTAGTGTAAATAGTCTGCACTAGCGTGTATGTCCTAAAATTTTCGAATGGACTCAAAGATGAAATACTTTTTCAAACTCAATCAGTAATTCAAAAAACACAACTAACTAGAAGAAATTACACAAGAAAACCCCAAAGCAAATAGGCTAATTCCCCAGGGGAGTCACAATTTCTGTTATTAAGAATTATTCCTATGATTGGGGATGAGATCACCAACATATTAGGATTAACTCATACTTAAATAATAGAAGACAAGACTCAAACATAACATATATTGCAAGAAAAAAGGATTTGAATGATAGAGAATGAGTACCTTATTTATGAAGGTTGATCCAAGATTTAGCCTCTCTAGTCAATCTCCTTAGCTCAAAAACTTGCAAGAAAAAGATACCCTCCTCAAACACTTTTGAAAACCATAAATATGAAATATATATAAGAAAGAGATATAAACTCTACATATGCATCAATATTCATGAACACAATTCATATATGATCAAAAGTACAAACAATTGGTGGGAAAAAAATATCTCTTTTCATTCATCAACAAACTTGCAATAAGTACAATTATACCTCAGTCTGCTAGGAATTCCTTGAAACATTGACTTGGGTCTCCTTGCTCCTCAATCTAATAAAAATACTCTAGCATAACCTTATGGTAAGATTCATGTCTTCCTCCTCCTAGCCTCTCTCGTTGATTTATGGAAAAGATGAAGACAACAGTTTCGAGGCTAGAGCAGTTAGAGAAGGTAGGGAGGTTACGAAATTCTCCTCAACCTCCTTCTAATTAATCTCTTTTTATTTTAAAAAAAATTGAGGGACACACTAGTGGGAAATAGGAAACCAACGTCTAACACACAAGTTTCCTCTATGTAACTTGTGTGTGCAAATTTTAGGAGAAAAACGTCAGTTGAACATGAGCAACAAGCATGTGAGATGTAAGTTGTTAAATTTTCACGTGTGTTTATTCCCTAAACAAATGACAAAAAGAGACCAATCCTGTAGTGAATAGTAAGTGATTTAGACCATAATCAACTATAGAAAATTGGTTCTTCGATCCATTTGTCCTTTTGTGTGACATAAAGCTTATTATCATCACTCATACAGAGAAGTAACTGATTCGAGGGATAATAAGGCGAAGGCGATCGGTAATGTTGTGGTTGGTGTTAGTCTAGGGAGTTTGTTAAATGACTCACAATTTAAATAAATTATTTGGTACCAATATATAAGGATGTCTTGAATAACGTTCCATTGAAAGTGTTCTCCTCTAAGTTGATTGAAGCCATTATAAATAAACAAATTATATGAAAGAAAGGCACTATAAGGGGTGGTTTGCGATTGTCGAGTTTGTCCCTTTCTCAACATCTCTCTATGGTTTTGGATGATTTTTCTATGGATGTTGATGGTATTTGTGGTGAGTTACATAATTTATCTAGGGCCCTTATAGCTTATGTGCCCTTGGAAACTAGTTCTTAATGAAATTTTTATCCTTTAATGTCAGGGAGGTTGGGGGAAACTCCAAATCTCTTTCTTTCAAAAGGTCGTTTGATTTGGATAGGTTGGAACTCATTATAATTCAAGAGTCTATGGTATTGGGGGAAAAGGTGTGGTGGGTTTTTCTTAAGCTTTTTCTTGGTTTGGAGTGCGCAACTGTTGATGCTCAGGGTTTTTCTAGGGGGATCCTATCATCTTGGAATACATGAGTTGCTAAGTTTCCCTCCTTTCTAATTTGTGTTGGTATTTATTTGAAGGCACCTACATATATTTTGGTCATGATTTTAGGGTACTAAATGTTTATGGGCCATATTCAGAAGGAAATTTTTTTGACATGGACAATGGGTTACTAGAAGCTCCCTCCTTGATTTTGGGGGGTAATATCAATTTAGTCCTTGCATCTAGGGAATTTTTGGGGTCAAATCCTTTTCGTGATCCTTTGGCCAGGTGGTTCAATCATATTTTCTTGGAGGAAAAGTTAATTGATATTTTTCCTTCCCTTATGGTGCCTACTTGGTGAAACAAAAGGCCTGGTGCTAATAGTGTGGCTAATATGCTATATTGGTTTATTTTGGTAGAAAGATTCTTTTCCATTACAGGTCGGTACATGTTGTGTTTTTTGAATGTCAACCTTTCAAACCATTTTCCAGTTTGTATTCAAATAGAAGGACATGTTCAAAAGGTAAAATATGCATTTAAATTTAGTGACTCTTGAATAGAGCTTGATGATTTTAATCATATGATTAAGGAAAAACGGATTTCCACGAATTAGTATGATTGTGCCTTGACTATGCATAGATTTTATTATAAAATGAAATAAATTAGTTGGGTAGTTATTTACTAGGAGAAAAGGAAGAAATCTTCTATGAAAGAAGAATTGGTTGAGATTGAAGATCAAATTCACAAGTTTTTGGAAAAGAAACCTTATGGATTTTTTTTTGTCCGTGAGTAGGATTACTTGATAGCGCTAGAGGGAAGAAAGTCTCACCTCTTAAGATTGGAGGAGGAAGAGTTGGGCCATTTGGATGAGTGAGGGTGATAGGAACACTCATCTTTTTCAAATTTTTCTAATCAACTAGAATTCAGAATTCTATTTGGGGTTAAAAGATATCTGATGAAATATCATCATTGGTCAAGAAGATTTGGAAAAATAAATTGTTGAACATTTTAGCTCTCATTTTGTGGTTCATGGTGGTAATTTTATTAGGGTGCAGATGAAAGTGATAAATACTTATCTTGGATTACTTGGTAAAGTTAAATTGTCTTCCATTGGTGCTCCTACCACATTGGTGGAGATTAAAAATACAATAAAAAATCGCCATGAAAAAAATCCTAGGACTAGACGGTTGGTTAGTGGATTGTTTTATGTGGTTCTTCAAATTGGTTGGATTGGAACTTGTTAATGTGGTCGAAGAATCCATATCTAAAAGGAATGTATATGAAGGTGTTATCACTAAAGTTGACTCTTGACTACAAGAGAGCCAAGCTTAAATAAATCTTAATGATGTGTAAAGGATAGCTGGGAATGAAATTTTATAAACAGACAGACATTTAAGAGATCAAGCAGGGAATGTATTAGCAGAGAATGGATATTAATAAGACATAGCTATGAGCATAACTTTGTCAAAAACATGAATCAGGTTCTGCATCAAGTATTAAAGATAATTACATACTAATCAAAAGAACCTTGCCATGGATTAATAAGACCATGCATAGGACAAAATAATGACAGTACGTAATTCAATTATTAAGAAAAACAAGCTCATATGATCACAATCATTTCAGAATAGGTATGGATATTAAGAAAAATATAGTATATATGCATACATGAATCTGCCAATACCGTCTCAGCCCTCGGCTGAAACTCCATCCGTCTATTACAAACATCAATCAAAGATATAAGACTTTAGAATTTCTAGACTATTAGGCCTGTTACCTACTTTTTGAATCTAAATCTAACATCAAATATCGAATTAATCACAAGATCACTAGAATTGCTTGATATTCAAAAGATGGAAATATTTGATGCTAATCTTCTGCTTCGGAATCTTCAAATGCTCTAGAAATTGCACTTGTTCACTAAATATTTGGAACAATCCTGTGTTTACTGATTCTCACCATAAAATTTGGGATATATACTTCACCATCGCCATAAAATATGGATATGATTTTTTAGCCACCTATTCTTCATCCAGCATGTATGAAATGTTTGTTTCCAAAGTACAATTGTCTTTTTATGACTGTCTATTGTTTGAAATTTTCTCTCCAACCAACTGCTCTACCTCCAAGAATGCAGCATTGGATGATTATCAAAATCATCCAAACGCTCATTGTATTTCAACACTTTCCTTTTGATCTTTGATTTGTCAACCCATGTGACAAAGTATTCAAAAGTCCTTGTCACTAGAAATGTTGGATCTGTAGCAGTGTCTAGGACAACACGGATATGGCCTTTTTCAATGTATGTGACAGCTTCTTTTAAGCATTCTGTAAAATTTAACCTTACAAGAACTGTAGCTAACCGGTGCCTACAAAAGGAAGAAACTGATAACTTGTCACACAAAGCCAAGCTCTTATTCGTGGGAATTACTCCAATATTATATAACTTTTCTAGCAGACGATCAGTCATCTCTACTCGAAAAGGGTCTTTTGGATCAACCTGTTTCAAAATGTTCACTAGCTTGGTAATCATCCCACATAATATATTATACTTTCGGTAGTCATCTCTTCCGATGATAAGGTAGTGACGTATGACGAATGCCTCCCTCTGTCCTCTTTCTCTTTTCCATTCTAGAAAATTGACTTTCTTCAACAGCTTCTTCTCATGAAATTTAAGCTTCCTCATGGTGTTATAACTTCAAGTTTCGGTGCTAGTCACTTAAAGCTGCAATGCCTTTGCCTCTCTCTTTATTCTTGCCAATAAGGGCACAAATATATCAATTCTAGGGCATTAAATGTTCCATCTAAATCCCATTGCTTTGACGCTGAAAAATTTAGGGTCTGCACATTGCTGAGCAATTCATATGTAAATCTCGTGCAGTGTTCTTTACTGGAGAAAATATAAAAAATTTCTCTTTACCCATAGACATTGCCCATAGATTTTTAATAATGGAAACTTAGTATTCACTCCTTGATGCTTAGCATGAAATCTGGAAGCTCGATGGCTTGGGATTTATTCTTTGGAGATACATTCATTACTTCTTTACATGCACACCTGGTGGAGAAATTCTTAACTTAAATGAAAAATGCTTGGTTCTTTGTGAATGCTATCGAGTTTAATGCAATTTTAACATTTACATTCCAGAACTTACTTTTCTTCCACATGAGTGCCATCGTGAGTGCTTTTCCATCTAATCTCGGTATTTAAATTGAAACCTGAGTGGTCACTTTGACATCTAGACACTGCCAAAAACTGAAATTTTGTTGGAGCAGATCTAATGACAACATAAGGTTTGAATTCAACATATTTTTCTTTAATTACCAAGTTTAATACACCTTCTTATTTTAGTGGTTTTGGTCATATCTTGTTATGTAATTTAGTTTATAAAATTATAACTAAAATTATCACCAGTGGATTAAAACCATTCTTGGAAGTGTTTAAGTCCAAATAGTAGTTCGGTTGTTTGCACAATAGATAGATATTCGGTGTTATTGGTGTAGCACACTCTCCATTCAATCAAATTTGAAGTTGTTTGCTTCTATTTTGAATATTGATCTAGTTAAATCTTATGACATTGTGAATTGAACTTTTTTAATATTTGTTGGCTATAAATCGGGATTAATTTGGAGGTTACTGATTGAATAATGGCTTGTGTATCATCAACAAAGTTATAATTTCTTATAAATGGTGCCCCTACCGTGTTATTTATGAGCACAATATGGATATGATAAGGATTTCCTCTTTCTTCCTTACTCTTTTTATTGGTGGTAGAAATAATGAGAAGAATAATCGACCAATCTAGAGGGAAGGTAAAATTATTGGGGTAAAGCTATCTCATAATATTTTAATCTCACACCTTCTCTTTGTGGATGTTGTATTTTTTTTGGGTGAGGGAATAGTGGATGAGTGGCAAGAATTTTAAGGTTTAATCCACTTGTTCTATAATTCTAGTGGTATGGAAATCAATCAACTTAAATATTATTTTTGGATCAATGAGGTTTTTGATGAAATTATGTGTCTTGTATGTTCTTTTCTTCCTTATGAGGTGGAAAATATTGATTCTAGGTTTAAATATATGGGATAGTTTTTAGAACCCAACAACTATTTTATGGTTTATTGGTTTCAATTAGTGAGAAAAGTGGATAAGAGCACTGAGAATTGGTTGTTCATGTGGCTATCATTGGGGGTTCGATTGGTTTTGATTAATTCAAACCTTTAGACCATTCTAGTCTATTGGTTATATCTACGTAAGGTTCATGAGGGTATTCTCCACAAAATTCAACATAATATTTTATTTTTTATGGACATGCAACAAAGCGAAGGAAGGAATTCATTTATTTAAGTGGATTCATATCTGTCTACCCAAATAGTTGTGTGGGTGGAGTATAAATAATGTTTTCTAGTTTTCTCAAGCCTTAGCTATGAAAACTTTATGGTGGGATCCCTTTGTCCAAGAGTTATGGTGTGAGACTATATGAGAAAAGTAATTAGATAAGTTATCAATGGTAGACTAGTTACGTCGAGCTCAAAACCATATCTCTTTTGCTTCAAATATATGGAAGGGATTCCTCATTTAAGTTCCTTCTTTAAGCTACTGGATGGCATGGAAAGTGGGAAATGGAAATTTGATCAAGATTGGGAAATATTCAATGGTATGGGGTGATGACATGTATAATTTATCTCTTGATATTTTTTGATATTTGAAAGCCTTTTGTTTCAATCATTTGTCGAATTTTAGGAATCTTGTTGTAGATTTGGATGGTTTAAACTATTGGTATAGTTTGGAATATTTGGGTCTAGTTGGATCTTATGCCGAAGAATGGAATAATTATGTAAATGGTTTGGTTCATGGTGGTATCAGATGGATGGATAAGGAGGATCAAATTGTTTGATCTTGGAATACATCCACAAGGAAAGTAAATGCATCTTCAACATATGATTCTATTTCTTTTTTATCTAATATTTTGAATGTTATTTGGTGGTTCATGTCATTATGGGAATGGGACCCACCATTGAAAGTGCAATTGTTTTGCTGGATAGTGCTAAAAAAAATGATTGGTGATAATATGAAGAAACATTGATTTATTGGTCCATTTGATTGTCTATTCTACTATGATGGTGATGACTCAACTGACCATTTGTTTGTCTCTTGTGATTTTTCTCACAAAATTTGGTGTCAAGTACTACATGGGTTGAATTCCTCTTTTAGATGGGGATGAGACACGTTCAAAGGTATCCCCAGGGGCTAGGTTATTTCTGTTTGTTCCCTTACAAATATGCCTTTGTTTTTTATTTGGATTCAACATTGGTGTTATCGGAACCTGATAATTTTTTAGACTGGTCAAAGGAGCTTATTTAGTATTTCATAAAAGAATGTTGGAGATTTTATGGAATTCTACAAGAAAGAAAGAGAGGTTGTAGTTTGTCTCCCAAGGTTCCCCTTCTTTCAGCTAGATTTTCTAGTGGGTTACTTTGATGGAGCGTTGCAATCAAATATTTGTGGAGTAGGAATGGTTTTAAAAGTGTCCAATGATCATTTTTTTTTAGTTGTTGATGGCTTGTGGTTCCAGGACAAGTTCTAGGGCTAAGATCTTGGCCCTATGAGGTTTATTACCTTTTTCCCAAAGAAAGAACTTTTTATCTCTATGGGTGGTCGAGGATTCTCTAGTTATTTTAGACTATGCGAAGGGGAGAGAACACCTTCAAGTATGACTATGCGAAGGGGAGAGAACACCTTCAAGTAATCATATCGGATGCTTGGAAATGTAGAATTCATGAGTTGCAAAGAAGATTCCAGTTTATTTATTTTGATCATATTTATAGGCAACGTTATGCATGTCCATATTAGTTATCTAAGAAGTAACATGGGAATGTTGAAGGGATATTGTTTTATGAAGAGTATCTGGACCATTCAAATATCTCTTCTGGTTCTTTTAAGGCATTTTGAGATGTATTCCTTTTTATAACCAATCATACTTTCAACTTCTATTGTTTTTTTGTAATTTTGAAATATTCCTAGAATATTTTAAACATTCCTATGTAGATAGTATCTGGTAATGTTTTAAACATTAGATTGCTAAGGGATGTTATAGTGGTGGCCTAGAAGAGACTCGGAAAGTTGGGGTCTAATTGTTTACCTATGGATATTTAGTATCTTGATACTTTGGGATTATGTAATGTTACCTTTGATTCATATATAATGAATATTGAGTAACTGAGTTTTTTCCTTGTTGAAAAAAAGACTTTTACTAACTACTTCTATTTGGTTCAAAGAGATGCACATGTGTATTGCTTCTATTTGTTTGTCTAAATACATTTGTTAATTTTTATATTAAATATTATCAAATAATCCTAACAACGTTAATTAAATAATTTTAATTAGATTTATATTAGGTTTCATAGAATACTCCTTTAAGTATATATAGGTAACGGTTTTTTTATTACCTTGAAAACGTTATTTACAATTAATGCAATAAGCATATATTTTTTTTTAAATTAGTTGTGTTGAACTTGTAGTACAAAAATATATACATACTATACAAAATTGTTTTATGGTTGTCTTGCCACTTGGGAAACTAGGATATCCACGAGTAGCTTAATCAATCGAGTAATAAGTCTAGGGTCCATAACATCAATAAAATTGTTCAAGAAGGAAGAAACTTACCTTGAATTATTGGGAAACCAATGTTTCCCCCTCCAAGCATTATTTATTTCAAAAAAACAATGACTAGAGTTTTCAACTACAATAATATTGTTAGATAATTGAGGATAAAGTGTTAAATTTTCATATGCTAAGCTAGATCATTAGTATTTCATTTCGAATTCATAACAAAAGCATATAAACAGGATCACTGAAAGATAGACAAGCACAACCATACAAAAGGAACACAAAGATTTATCTTGGGAAAACCCTAAAGGGAAAAACCCAGCAAAAGCTTCCTCAATATAGATGCCCCAAAAAGAAGGTAAAAGGTAAAACCAACAAGGAGATCAAAGCCTGATCCTCCTCCTTCTCCAGCTACTTCTCTCCTCCACAAGTGTGCTACTCAAGTGAGTGTGTGTGTCAAATGAGGAGAGCTACACCTCTATTTATATTCATTCGTTCACTTCAATTAACTCATCCGACATGTAGGCTCGAGTTAATCATGTAGGCTCGAGTTACACATGTAGGCTCAAGTAGCCACACTGGGGTGATAATGAGCCACCTTTACAATTAGAGGGGACAGCCTCATGACTCTTATTAGTTCTTCCGATTAGAAGCATCGGGGTACAAGATAATACAAGTGGTTTTCCCGATAGGACCATCGGGGACCACAAAAGATACATATAGAATATTCTTCGAAGTTACAATATTTCAACACTTCCCCTTAACGAGAAGGGTATTCTACAACAACATCAACAACAACAATAGTAGGAGAGAGATTGAGGACATCATCAGCATCATCAGGGTAACACATCTATAAATCATTGGAAGCTTTTCAACATCATATAGTCTTCATCTTCAATATTCGATGACAGCAACTCTTTAATCAACATCAACATCTTTTGATCTTTTGATCAGCAACATCTTCAACACTTTGAAATTTCGATCAGCAACATCTTCAGCACTTTGACCTTTCGATTAGCAACATCTTCAGCACTTAGACCTTTCGATCAGCAGCAACATCTTTAGCACTTTGACCTTTCGATCAGCAACATCTTCGGCACTCTGATCAGTAACATCGTGATCAGCACCATCATCATATTTTGATCTTTTGATCAATATGTCGTCATCATCACTTACTGATCATCATCATTGTCATACTCTGATCTTTTGATCAGTACATCATCATCATCATCATACTCTTGATCTTTTGATCAGTACATCATCATCATACTCTGATATTTTGATCAGTACATCATCATCATCATAAAAACATCATTATCATGAAAACATCATCATCATGAAAACATCATCATCATCAAAACATCATTATTAACAAAACATCAACATCATCAAAACATCAACATGATCCTTCCTTTCAGAATTACGGGATCAACATGTCTGTGGTACTCAGACGATCCTTCCTATCAGAATTATGGGATTTAGGTCTTTATGGAGTTACTAACGATCCTTCCTTTCGGAATTATGGGATCAACACATCTGTGGAGCTCAGACGATCCTTCCTTTCGGAATTACGGGATCAAGTCTTTATGGAGCTACTAACAATCCTTCCTTTTAGAATTATGGGATTTAGGTCTTTACGGAGTTACTAATGATCCTTCCTTTCAGAATTACGAGATCAACATATTTGTGGAACTCAGACAATCCTTACTATTGGAATTATGGGATCAACACATCTATGGAACTCAGACAATCCTTCCTGTTGGAATTACGGGATCAAGTCTTTATGGAGCTACCAATGATCCTTCCTTTTGGAATTACGGGATTTAGGTCTTTACAGAGTTACTAACGATCCTTCCTTTCGGAATTACGGGATCAACACATCTGTGGAACTTAGACAATCCTTCCTATTGGAATTACGGGATCAAGTCAATGATCCTTCCTTTCAGAATTACGGGATTTAGGTCTTTACGGAGTTACTAACGATCCTTCCTTTCGGAATTGCGGGATCAACACAGTTGTGGAACTTAGACAATCCTCCCTATTGGAATTACGGGATCAAGTCTTTATGGAGCTACCAATGTTCCTTCCTTTCGGAATTACAGGATTTAGGTATTTACGGAGTTACTAACAATCCTTCCTTTTGGAATTATGGGATCAACACACGTTCTCGAGTACCGAAGTCACCAGATCTATTCTGAACCGAGGTTCAAGGATGATACAATCCTACCACCTTCTCGATGACCGAAGTTCACCGGATCCATTCTGAACTGAAGTTCAAGGATGATACAATCTTGCCACATTCTCGATGAAGTTCACCGGATCCGTTCTGAACCGAAGTCCAAGGATGAGACAATCCTACCACCTTCTCGATGACCAAAGTTCACTGGATCCATTCTGAACCGAAGTCCAAGGATGATACAATCCTGCCACATTCTCAGGGACCAAAGCCTCTGGATACCATTTTGAACCGAAGTTCAAGGATGATGCAATCCCACTACATTCTTGAGGACCGAAGTCACCGGATCTATTTTGGACAGATGTCCTAGGATGATACAATCCCTCTTCATTCTCGAGGATCGAAGTCACTGGATCACTTCTGGACAAATGTCCCAGGATGATACAATCCCTCTTCATTCTCGAGGACCGAGGTCTCCGAATCACTTTAGGGCAAGTGCCCAGGGATGATACAATCCCACTACAACATCACTACTCCCCCTTTCGAGGAAGGTCTTTCCGAACAACACCAAGCTTGTCTCGAAAGTGTTCGAACTTTACTCGAGATAGAGGCTTCGTCAGTACATCATCATCCAAACCATCATCATCTACATCTTCAGTATGTGAATACTGAACTATCACCATCTGTATCTCCAGTATGTGAATACTGAAAGCATCACCATCTCTATATTTAGTATAGAAATACGGAATCACCATCATCTGCATCTACAGTATGTAAATACTGAAACATCATCTATATCTTCGGTATAGGAACACTGAAATCATCATCATTTATATATTCAGTATGGGAATACTGAAACATCATCATCTCTATATTCAGTATAGAAATACAGAATCACCATCATCTGCATCTACAGTATGTTTGTAGAAAGACCGAATTTCTATGTGCTTCGATCTATCGTGGAATACTGGGTTCTTTGTCATCTATATACAACTTTTATTATCACATAGAATCACGGTAGTGTCCAACTCTAGGTTGAATAATCCTGACATCAGCTTTTGAAACCATATGGCTTCACAACCAGCAGAGAAAGCTGCTATATATCCTGCTTCAGCTGTGCTTAGAGAAACATTAGATTTCTTTCTACTAAACCATGAAATCATAGCAAATCCCAGACTATAACATCCACCTGAAGTACTTTTTCTATCTGAGATATTTCTAGCCCCAATATGCATCTATGTATCCATACAATCTATACTTATGGCTACCATCATAGTATAGACCAAGGTCTATAGTCCCTTTCAGATATCTCATCACATGTTTTGCAGCTACTAAGTGAACCCGTCTTGGTTGAACAAGATATTGACTTAAGGTGTTCACAGCAAAACAAATGTCTAGTTTGGTATTTGTTAAATACATCAATGACCCAACGATTTGTTTGTAGTGAGTCACATCCACTAATTCTGATGGGTCATCAGCTAACAAATTCAAGTTGGAATCCATGGGAGTAGCCATGGCTTTGCATTCCAACATATTGAATCTTTTCAAAATCTCTACTTCATACTTTCCTTCTGAACTTTGCCATACTTCCAAACCTAGGAAATAATGCATAATCCCAAGGTCTTTCATCTCAAATTCTTCTGCTAGTTTCTTCTTGCTTTCCATGATCTGTTTCTCATTCCCTGTCAAGAATAAGTCATCCACATATAATAATAGGATGACAGGTTCATCTTCTACAACCTTGAGATAAAGGTTAGGATCAGCTTTACTCTTGGTAAAGCCCATGCTCGACAGGAAACTATCTATTCTTCCATACCAAGTTCTGGGAGCTTACGTCAGGCCATAGAAGGCCTTCTTCAACTTGCATACATGCTTCCATCTGTATTCAACTTCAAATCCTTGTGACTATTTGATGTAAAAATCTTCCTCAATCATATCATTAAGGAAGTTTGTTTTCGCATCCATCTGGTGTAAGTCCCACTTCATCATGGATGCAAGTGCCATGATAGCTCTAATCAAAGTATACCGTGCTACTGGGGAAAATGTCTCTTCATAGTCAATTCCCTCTTTCTGAGAGAAACCTCTGGCAAAAAATCTTGCTTTATACTTCTCAATACTTCCGTCAGCTGCATGCTTTATTTTTTATATCCATTTGGAGGATACTATACTCTTTCCTTTTGGTTTGGGAACTGTATCCCAAACATCATTCTAGTATTCTTTCATCATAACATCTTTCATGAGTTCATCTTGTTAGGTCATCAGCATATCCTAGTCTTCTGCATTCAACCTTGAAGGTTGGAACCCACTTTACTCTTGGTAAGGTCTCGATCCATCACAAAGCTATCCATCATGTCGTACCATGTCGAACTCAGATATCCTCTATAGTCACTCCCCCTGAAGTGGAGTATCATCTTCCCTCTTCATTATGTACAGGTGGTTCTATGCTTGATATATACTTGTCAATAGAGTATGTCATGTCATAGTCTATTCTTTCTGAGGAAAATCATGAACCTTGCTTTGTACACTTGTTCTTGTGGATCCATATGGAAGATACTATGTACTTCCCTTTATGTCTTGAAATCATATCGTATACAACATTCCTCATGATCAATTGTTACTCTTTGATCATAGCTTCTTTCATAGCATTCTTTTCTTCATCTTGAGTTATCTCTCATACCCATGGTGGTCTTCATCCTTCGAGGTGGATCTACCGCTCTCTGAAGCTCTTTCTTCCAACATGGTGTCTCTGAACCTGGGAGCTTCAGATTCATGTTTATCACTTCTTCTTCGGAACAAGTCTAATCCTTATTTTCTTATAGGAGGTTGTACAGGACCTTTCCTACAAAAATGCACCAGTTGCATGGTTAGAACTATTTCATAAAACATATGCATAACGACAAATTCTTATGCATCATGCAACTATTTAGCCAATACAACATTCATCCATATCTCACGGAAAATTTCTAGATGCCTTCCATCTCTATCATGACATCATTGAGATTGTGCACTAATCCAATATGTCAGCAAATAGGTTTCATTCTAGATAAGTAGCAATGGAGAGATGTATAGCACCATGAGCTACTTACCCATCACATGCATATTAGTAGTATACAACTGTTAATGCAAACAATCTATCATGCATAACACATTAACTGAATATAATTAAATGCATAACAAAACAATATCATTGAATACTTATATTTTGTTTGTTTCATGGGTAGAATCCTTCTTGATCATTCCGCTTCATCATGAAATCATCATTTCTTATCCAAATGATAAGATGGATAAGAGGTTCTTTAGGAATTGAGTTCTTCACATTCCTCGTCGCTTGAGGGATCTTCTTTGAATGGTGAGAGCTTGATCTTCAATTGCTCCCATCTTCTTCTTCTTAGAGTCAACTAAAATTAATCACTTCCTTCTAGCACACATTCCTCGCATGAATGAATCCCATGATCCTGGGAGGCCATTCAAGGTGGCTATCACCACTTCTGCATTCTTCACTTCTTCTTTTACCGCTTCAAGATGTTCTGCATTCTAGATCTTAACATTCTTCAACTGTTTTCTCAAAGCCATCTTCTGATTTATGTTCTTATCTTCAAATAGCTTGATCAAGGAATCAAACATGTTCGGTGTCTTTAGGGAAGACACTTGTGGTACAGGTTGATCCGCGATTGAATCAACAATTATTTTCTTGGCCTTGATCAAGTTCTTCTTGTGTAAGGCTTTGAGCCTCATCTCCTTCTGGAACTGGAAACCCTCTACTCATGTAGGTGTCTAATTCATTTTCTTCAGAGAGATCAAATACTTCCATGCTTGGAAGTTGTCATATTTACCAAGCTTATCATCAATATGATGTGATAGATCACTTTGAAATGAGAACCTCACATGCAAATAGAAAAAGATTAGATCTTACCAATTTGAGGTGTCCGTCCTACTTCCAGAGCTGGCTGATTTAGGGTTTGTCAGAGAAACCCTAATTTTCAAAACTTGGAATCTTTAAGATCTGATTGGATAGAAATATATATATCTTCAAATTTAGCTCTCCAATGTACTCTTTTTCTGAAAACAGTGGAGGGAAGCTCCCGGAACAACAAGCCCTAGTTTTCCCATTTCTTCTGCATACATTCCTGTCACTATTTCTGTGATATCTCTGAAATTATTGCCCCTCTATGTCTGACATTTTTCACTGAGGTAACCTCGCATGTCCCGGATCCAACACCATAGGTTTCATCAAAATTGGTTTCACCAATTTGTATTTATGATCATTTTCCCAAGGTGACCTGTTACAGGACTGTTCCGAACAACGAAGTTGTACGGCCTACCATGTGTCACTATTTCATCTTCTGGTTCTAAAATTTGGACCACAGAAATTAAAGTCCGTGGTTTTTCTAGAAAATCTTCAGGAATTCCATTTGGATCTCTGTAGCCCAAGCTACAGCAATTCTACGTAGGTGTCCTGTTTAGGGACGAATTCTGGAAGAGGCTGGAACCCTAACTTGGAGGGATCATATCTCCTGGAATATAGAGAATATGAGGCTGAATTTTATACACAGTGTACATCAGGATTTTATAGTCCTCATCTACAATTTTCAGCTCTTGATCCATCTCTAATATCAGGATATAGCGAATATACCAAAACTTAGTAGTTTTAGTATTTAGGGTTTTTCTAGCTCGGGGTCAAACTAGGGTTTGACTTTCCCGAAGTTTCACCCAACCAAATTTCTTGATCCAAGTCTCTAAACTTCAATTTTGATGAGGAGAAAAATCCTATGCCAGGCTCACTCAAAAATTCCTCTTCTATAGAGAGCCCTAATTTTCTGCACCAAAACTGAAAATGCTCGGAATCGAATTGCGCTTCGACAAAAAGATGCGCCCTTCAATGGAGAGTTAGTATAGCCTTCTTTTGCTGATCGATTGTGGATAGAGACCCAAAAATTAAAAATCCCTATCTTCTGTAGCTGCACAATGTCTTCTTTCAGGGTGGCTCTGATACCATGTTAAATTTTCATATGCTAAGCTAGATCATTAGTATTTCATTTCGAATTCATAACAAAAGCATATAAAAAGGATCACTGAAAGATAGACAAGCACAACCATACAAAAGGAACACAAAGATTTATCCTGGGAAAACCCTAAAGGGAAAAACCCAGCAAAATATTCCTCAATATAGATGCCCCAAAAAGAAGGTAAAAGGTAAAACCAACAAGGAGATCAAAGCCTGATCCTCCTCCTTCTCCAGCTACTTCTCTCCTCCACAAGTGCGCTAATCAAGTGAGTGTGTGTGTCAAATGAGGAGAGCTACACCTCTATTTATATTCATCCGTTCACTTCAATTAACTCATTTGACATGTAGGCTCGAGTTAATCATGTAGGCTCGAGTTACACATGTAGGCTCAAGTAAACACATTGGGGTGCTAATGACCCACCTTTACAATTAGAGGGGACAACCTCATGACTCTTATTAGTTCCTCCGATTAGAAGCATTGGGGTACAAGATAATACAAGTGGTTTTCTCGATAGGACCATCGGGGACCACAAAAGATACATATAGAATATTCTTCGAAGATACAATATTTCAACATAAAGAAAACTAGAAAGTGTCTTTCTAAACCTATTAATTTTTATTAGTATACAAAGATATAGGGTCATATGTCATGTCAATGATGTGCTCCTCCATTTGAAGTAGGGTGTCCATTATGTCCTCTAGGGGGTCCATCTTGGTGTGGAGGTTGTTGATATATTCCCTCATTTCCTTTATAAACATCCTAATTACACCACACAGAGAGTCATTTTCCATAAGAGTCCTTCCCAATGAAGTCTTTATCAGTTAATACTAGTTGAAGACCCTATTTGAGGGTACCAATTGACGTTATGCATCCTCAATTTATTGGTAGAAAGGAACCAAGATTTCCCTAATGAAAGAGTCCTATGAGTATTGATCCCTTTGACTTCTTCTGCCTCTTCGACACTTTGTGTGTTTCCTGGGTTCCATAACTACAAAACCTGAATGATACAATTTTCGAAGCTAAGATATTGCTCTTTGAAACAATTCTGAGTTTGTAGCACCCTAGTTGCATAAGGAAACCACTAGAGAAGCAATTAAATCCACTAAACCAATTTATTATGTTCCTTGAATGGTTGTAATCGATTGTACTCTACACCGACAAGGATCAGATTCCCTCTAATCACTCAAGCAAGCAAAATCACTCTTCCACTCGAGCCAAAACAATGAGGAGGTTCCTCCAAGATCCCATCCTTAAAATTCTTGTCTACTACCATAGCTAACCTAGATACCTGTTGTTCCCATATAACACATTGTCCCATCTGCACTGTTAGGTTCATACCTAGTCACATGGATTTGCAATGTTTCAACACCCCCATCCAGGTCATGTGTTTTTGAAATTAAAAATAATCATCATAAGCATATTTTTATTATAAGGTTATAACGATGGGTTTGAATCATTACAAGAGGATATGATGAGGGACTGATAATAATTGTTGTCATTAAGAAAACATGTAAAACATGTTTCCAAACTATTTATTAATAGTGATTATTTTTAATTGATTTTAATATAATTGATTATTTATTAAAGTTGATTATTGTTAATCATGATAAAAGGTTTTTATTTTTTAGTATGATATGCTTTAGAACATTATTTTATCTTTTAATTAAATCAATATAAGTGTATGATGAACCTTAGTCACCATCTCCATATCTTGTTTACTTGTGTTGGGAAACCCTTTGAATAAATTAGGGATCCTTTTGAGGATCACAAAGACTACTAGAGAGAATGACCTTCCACTAACCTTTCCTATAGGGGAAGGTCATTCTCTCTTTGATGGGAGAGAAAGAATGAGGATTTGGAGAAGAAAAACTATTTTCCCCCTCTACCTGGAACTTTGGGTGGTTCTCAGAAGAAAATAGTGAAAAGAATTATCCTTAGGATCAATACCAACTTGAATGTATAAACCAATGCTTCTATAAATTTGATCGTAATTTACAATCATGAAGATAGCTTTCGTAACGAGGAATAACATAGAAGCTAGTTTGTGCTCTGATTTTAAAGTTTTTTTAATGTTAGTTTAGCTCTTTGAGTAGAGACCATAAAGTATTGAGCACCAATAACTTTAATTTATCTAAAAATAAAAATCAAATATATAAGTAATATTAAACTATTCATGTATACAAAAACAAATCAATTGTTAATTAAATTTTAAATCAAAACAATAAAAACACACCCATCAAATTTAAAACACTTAACATCAATATTATCGAATTAATTTAAAAAAACACACACAGCTCAAATAAAACACGTTTGGAGAGACTAGCCCCACACAAACAAATTCTACTATATAATGGCATTTGAGCTAAGTCTCTCCAAAGAGTCGAATCAAGGAGTGGCACCGTGCATTGAACATGTGAAGCTCTAGACTCATGTATGAACCCTTTGAAAACATCTATTACTTAACACTTAACTAAATTGATATTTCCAACCGCCAAACTCTTCTAGGCTCAAAATAGATCACTAAGGTATGAACGCGAAGGTATTTGACCTCACTAAAGTACCAAGTAGTTCTAGCAAAAGTTTGAAGTCATAATATTAAAATAAATATAAAAGTAGTTTAGGGCCATAATCTAAGAAAGATTTCATTACAACGAAAAATAGAAATGTTCAAAAAAAATCTTGGATCTTGTTTTTAAGTTGAATATGGAGAAAAAATGTGAGATAGTGTATGATAGATCATACGCATGTGTTTGAATACAAACTACAAAATGGTAGATGAATAAAATTACGATTGGTAAAACTTGTTTATAAAGGAAAAAAAACTTTTTACAAAGCTATAGAAGCCTTCATCTTATATTTGTATGAGAACATTTATCCACGAGTTTCTTGTATATGAAGCAAATTCAATACCAAAACCACGACCTCTTTTCGGAATTTATTTATATAACTAACATTTTCAATAGAACTAGATTGACCATGTTTGCCAAATCTTTTGGAGAGGATGTGCTTATCATAGTCCAATAGAGAAAAATAATGCTCATGTGCTATATATTGCAGTAGACCACTACTTATCAATAAGTGAGGTGATGAGGTGATGGAGAGATGAGCCAGATGGACTTATCAAAGATTAGTCAACTAATTGCTCTATTCATGGTTGTTAAACCACTTCTATTAACACAGATTTATAGATGGATACTCTGGGGACTAGCAATATTAGCATAGACCTATAGATGTAAATTTGCCTTTCAATATGAAATGTAGGCATAGATCAATATAATAATTTGCAAGTTGAAATAAGATAACAAATGAACTTGCCAATTTGGAAAAACTATTGGTTAAAGTTCTAGATGGGAAAAAATGTCGAGAAAACAAAAAATGTAATCACTTCTTTCTAGGAATCAATTTAGCAGTAAATGACTAGAAATATGGAAATGTTGCTTTGACATGTTCTGAATGCTAGAAGATGGTGCCAGTTGTTCTTTAACTGAAAACATGTGCCTAAAAATGTGGGATCTTGAATACTAAAGTTTAAATTGCTAAAGAAGATCCTGATGCTGAGTTCACCACCTGTAGATTCTCTTTACCCTTTAACTGTTGAGTTTAAATGCCCCGAAATTACTGGATTTGTTACTTAATATGTTGATTCTTTAACTTGAATTTGTATCCCTTGCTCCCAACTGGTTACTTCAATTTTTCTTTCAAGAACTTATCCAACCAATTCTTTTACCTAAACCCTTTAATCACAATTCATGTCACTTCTAGATTAAAAGTAATCCCCAAAAGAAAACCCACAAAATAGCCAACAAAATCAATAAGAGACAACTATTGAGAAACTTGTTTTATTTGAAGGTAGAAATGCCAATATTCCATCCTTTAGATGTCTTGTGGAAATGATGATATGTCAATGGTGGTTTGCTAGTCCATTTATCTGGGTAACTTCCCATATCTTAATACTACCAGCCTCACTTATTGAAGTTAGTAGTTGAGGCTCGGAAGGATGTCATTGCACAGAATTCACATCCATTGAGTAAGCCTTTTCCTTTTTTTTAAATCAAATTATACGATGGGCCATCAATGATGCAGCAGAATCATCTATGCTCTCACTAAATATCCTGATACAACCATCAGATGCTCCACTAGAAATAATACCTCCCCTTGACCAATGAATTGAAAATATTGTCCGATCATGATATCCATAAATAGTGCAAATATTTTTCCAAGGCTCACAACCATTTCCACTTCTCTATGTTGGGTTTATGCCTATATACCAAACCATCAATGTTAAGTCTTCATAGCAAGTGACCATTCTATCTCGAGAAGAATTGAAATATATTGCCTACACTATTGATGTATGACCACTGATGGAATTTCCCAAAGTTTGCATACATTCTTAGGCATCAACATCTCCCGAGCTCTCTTAGTTCCAATCAGGGATGACATTGTGCTACACCCATAACCTACATCAAAACTTTGTAAATTTGGACCTATTTGGCCAAAAACAGTATTATCTACTGCAATTGTTAAATCACAAACCATGTGCAAAACATGACGGACGCCAACTACATATCCAACTACCATCACAATCACTGGTTTTGGAATCCATCGGATCTGTATTTGCACATCCAAAACATTAATACATCCACACTACCATAATCGAAGTGGGCCATGACCTCCTCGCAGTGAATGATCCCCCTTGTTGCAAAATTCTTTATTTCCTTGGCCTGTCAAGATGATGACACCGATCTCAATGTCATTATGTGCATCCTCCAGATATCGTGTCATTTCATTTAGAGTTTGAGACTGGATATCCAAACCAATTCCCATCTCTGCAATAGATCTAGGCATAAGAAGCTCTTTGAATTCATTTTAATAATCCAGGTAGTAATATAACCCTTCCTTCTCTCTTTTTCCCCTTAGTGTGATTTGTTCGTAAAGTGATATTATAATCCCATACATGTCATCAGAGAGTGGAGTGTATCCTCATGATACTTTGTGTGAACAAACAAATTTCGGAAGGACAAAGGTGGTTTTGAATCCATCCCATTTGGATCGATGAAATAAATCTAACACCAACACGTGTTTAGATCTAAATACCAACAGGAAAATTCCGCTCTTCCCTTTTAATGTTAACCTCACATCACTTTTCCAATGGAAGGATTTTGAATCATTGATCTTGTCGGAGTGCATATCTTAAACTAAAGAAACCTTCAACATTCATATATTTATAGATCATTCAACACTTGCACAAACTATTTATCAATATTTTAGCATAGCAATGGAAATTATAAATGATTTTAGTTAATCTGGGTGATTGGATACTCAGGTTCTTCGTTTAAAAAAAACCCTGTATGAGCTTGCACCTGTTAACTTGTCCTCCATCATCTTCTGTGTGAGTGTTGTTAGCACTCTTCGTGAGTTCTTCCCTTATGACTTTTGCTTGGCACTATCTCATGGATATAAATTGAAAGAAGATCATGTCCCTCCTCATGACTGTCCTCCTTCCACCTTAGCATATTATGACACTTGGTGAATACCTTTGAAAGTTTGCAAATTCCACACTCTATCCTTGAATCATAATATAAAACCCACACACATAAAGCGTTAGGGTTTAAAACCTGTTCTTTTCATTTTTTTGCAATGAGAACATTATCCCACATGCACCAGGTCAAGAACTATTCAGGTTCTTATATATGCCAACGATTGCAACATATATCGACGCATTGAGCAAACAGAGTGCCTCTTACAACGTCCTCCTCCATGTGACTTGGTACTTAGCGCCTTGGGATTAAGATTCACTTGTGATTCGATGCTTAGTGAACTCTCGATTGTTTTATAGATAAAGTAGCTCTCGGTGTTGAGCTCATACCTAGAATTTGGGCTTGGCCCACCATATTTTGATAAATAAAAATTTGTCCCTATAATAGCCTGAGAACACAAAATTGACTTAAAAATCCAAAACAAAAAAAAAATTATAATAAGAAAACCCGAGGTAGAATGGCTCTTGAAAAACCATTTTATTTACCAAGTTTATAGATTTTTTCCCAAAGAACCATTATTTTGGTTTTTAACAAAACCATCATTACCAAATAAGAAAATCCTTAGAGCTACCGAATCACCCATGAAAGCTTTAAATTTGTTGGGTGATAACATTGGCTCCTACAAAATAAAATGGTGCTAACACTTGCAAATCAATGGAACAACATGAGTGACCTTGCTTTCCTTCACATGCACTAAACCGAAGCTTCGTGCTTGTTCTCATAGAAGCGTTTGTTTGGTGATAGTTTAACCATTTTTTGGACGTGGCAAGATAACTACAAAAAAGGAAGACCTTAGTTCTCATGGACTAAGAGAGTTCCCCACTATAGTGTGTTAGATTTTTATCATTTAAGCAATATGATCTTAGGATCTTATCTGAGAGAATAACACGCACATCAATAATCACAAGAGACAAGAGACACAAAGAGTTTTCCTCGGGGAAACCATAAAGGAGAAAACACCGCAACTTCCTCAGAGATAGAATGAGAACCAATGGAAAAAGTAAAACCCAAAGACACAAAGATGATCTTTGACAATTGGTCTCTCTCTCACTTGTGCGAGCTCTTCTTCTCTCACTCATGCGCTACATTTGTGAGTGTGTGTGTTTCAAATAGAGAGACTCACTCTTTATTTATACTAGTTTTCCATTTGACAATTACTTACCAAGGCCGGCTTCACTAGGAGATTCTAATAACCCTAGTACCCCTCAACTGTGAGGACTATTGACCTGACTTACAATGGAGGGCTAACCTCTATGACTTTACATGAATTTATTATATTAATGATTCTCCCGATAGGAACATCGAGGTACAATGAAATACAGTATAAGATATATAAGTGAATGCATTCCGAAGTTACAATTACATCAACACTCCATCTTAACTAGGAAGGTATTATCTTGACACATTTCATCAGCACAAGTCTTTGTCTTTATATCATCATCAAAACTGGATCATCATCAAGTTGGATCATCATCATAATCACTGCTCCTACTATCTCGAGAAAATGGTGCTACCTCTCAATTCTACTCGTCATAGGAAGTTATACAGAGCCGGCCCTTTTTCATGTTGGTTGTAGGCCTATCTGTTGTACAGGAATAAACACCCTTGTAACCAAGGGTATGGGGTTATCAACTTACTTCTAAAACTTGCAGACAATCATCTTTCAAGTATAGAAAAGGAATAGGAAGAAATGTTGAACTCACTCGATTAACGACGGTTGATCCAAGATTTTTCTTCTCCACTCTGCTCCTATCCAAAGCTTTCAGGGATGCACCTCCTTCACCTACAAAGAGAAAATTCTCCAAGTACAATCTTATACATATATATATTACAAGTTAGATGAACAATATATAGAGTCCTTAATCAAAAATATTCATCAAACCATGATACATGAAAGAGACTCAACACAAAGTTGGAAGAAGAACTCTCTTTATTAACAATAGTGAATGAGATATGTGTACAACCCAATGCCTGAAACAAGGACTCCTCTGCAACCAAAGGACTCTGAGTTCTGCTACTCCAAAGACTTCTGAAGATATACCACTAGCATAACTTTGCTCTCTAAATATGATTAATTAATTCCCTCGCCAAGGCCTCTATTTATACTTTGGGAAATAGAGCAGTTTCGAAGGTTGAGGAGGTTGATGCAGTTGAGATAGTTAATGATTAGGGCTCAACAAATCTCCATTAATCGTGATTTATTATTTTTAATGTTGAATGGATGTGTACGTGATTATGAATACTAGCAACCCGCATATGACACGCGAGATGCTATAAGGGAAACCCACATACAGATATGTACGCGGGTTGCAATGACGATACTCGCGTACAGTACGCGGGATGTTGTGGAGATAGTCATGTATGTACGTGAGTTGCTGTGGAAATAGTCACGTACAACAATCAACATATAAAAGGGTAAAAAGGCAAGCTGGTTGGGTAGTGAATGCATCTCCTATCATGCCCATCTATAGTGTCTAGGAAACCTTTAATCCATAAGTGTCCTTTTGTGTGCCAACATATGAAGTGTCAGCACTCGGATGGATAAGTGCCATTTGGGTTGATAATAGATGCCCCCTAATGTGTGAGGTCAGAGGGAAGCGATGTCTGAAATACATTATAATCATTATCTTTGGAGAACTCAGAAATCCAATGGAGCAGAGGTAGTACCTGAAACAAATACATAATGATGTCATATACAAAATCATATCTAAGGATGCTATGTTCAATATACTGGAACACTAGCTCCTTTACAAATGTTTGAGTACATCATATAGTACGGGTACAAGACCACATATATTACAAAGGTGGATCGAAGCCACAATATACAATGATGAGTCTTCAAAGATCTGGAAGCTGTGTAAATGAATAGAACATAATCTTGCGCAACTTAGTCCATAGATAGGGAACTAAGGTCTTAATATAAAATCCCAAAGAACCAGTACAATCCAAGACATGTGAATAGATATAAGTTGAAGTCAAACATGGAGCAGATTCAACAGATTGTCAATCAATAGGTGATAATTGACAACTAAAGCAAAGGAATTCACCAATAATGAAAGTGAATCCTAAGGTACGATCATCAAAACTCTAGGTCTTCGTCATCAGGAAGTGCTGATACAGAACCATACTATTATAAGGAAGGCAATAGATCCTCCAACGGATCATAAGAGTGACTAGGAACTGGGTAAAGGAAGGGAGACACAAGTGATAACAGATACAACAATGATGGGATTAAGATATAGATCAAACATTGAGTTAAGTCCTTTAACAGTGAGCACGACACAAAGATGACCCAAGGAAGCTTTTAAGTTTATAGATAGAACAACTAGACTTATCTGTCATGTAGGAGACATGATCAGATTCCCCATGTAAAACTGACAAGAGGAGGAGTAATAAACTCAAAGTAATAGTTGAACTGAAAGTGAACACTAAGACATGGGTATCGAAAAAAACAGAGAGTGCTATGTTCAAGGATGACATGCTGCCACTAATTGAAAACCAAGAGAAAACTTCTTCCTTACATTCCTTTTTAAATTTTAACAAGTCCAGGAAAGTCAACTCAAGTCTCTCTTCATTTTTTAACAAGCTTGAAGAGAAGAGGGAATATTGCTTGATAGTGTCACTTATTCATGGATTTAATGAGCCTAAACTAGTACATGCTCAGTTGGTGTTTTCACATTTAGAGAGTTTGAAAACTCCAAAGAAGACTCCAAGGGGGTCCTTTTTCCTCCAATTTAGTCTCCTAAGGCCGAAAAAGTATAAAACATACCCCAGAAGAAATCTCTTAACTTCCGTAGAAGAAAAGGTGAACATTTTTTGTACTTAGTCAGGGAGGTACGAAAAAGGTTAAATTACCACCTACCCAATGCTCATTCGAGAGCAGAATATAGCTTGAGTTTTACGAGTGTGAATGAAAGCAATATCACTCGGAAAGATCCATTTGAGTACGAGAAATGGGGCATACAACAATAAAATCGGTGCTTTGTTCTTTAGTGTTTAATGAACATGACAAAGACATAAATTACACTCAAAATATTTTTCATCTTTTGGTCCAGAGCACGAAAAAGAGAAAACTAAGCTAATACCGGGTGTTCCTTTTCCGTGAATTTAGTCCCTCGGG
This sequence comes from Pseudotsuga menziesii, assembly GCA_001517045.1. Lineage (NCBI taxonomy): Eukaryota > Viridiplantae > Streptophyta > Pinopsida > Pinales > Pinaceae > Pseudotsuga > Pseudotsuga menziesii. Next base: position 548,552 of record LPNX010840821.1, on the reverse strand, counting down.
TCTAGAAAAGTGATAAACCTATTCCTGAGAATACTCTTCTCAATTCTGTAGAAAAGAGAGTGATCATTTCTCGTGCTATTTCGCATGGTCCGAGAAAGAGATAACCTACCACCAATGCGGATGCCCATTCACATATTCTTAATGAGCTTGAACGGACAAGTTAACTCGGCAATCAAGTCTGTTTTAAGGAGTCAGACCCGAGCCTAAAAAAAATCCATTAGGGTCGGAAGTCCTATAAAGGGATAGCTTGTAAAAAGAGACAAAAATGAGGCTCCATTTGGCATGAAAATTAGCTAAAAGGATTCCCTTGTACCTAAGACAGTTGCAGCATGAGTATCGAAAGACAACATAGGTACTAAATGAGGATACTAAAGAGAGGAAGGCCCTATCCACAGAAGAGCAATGGTAAAGACAAGGAGCTAATGGTTAAAAAATACCATAGTCCGTGGTTAAAATGTTGATTGCTAAGTTTAAGATGGGATAAGTATAGATGCAAAATGCATGTGAAACGACGAAAAACCATCCTAAAAAAACACCTTAGAACAATGATAAACCTGTTACAATAAAAAAAGATATGATATTAGTTTGATAAATTATGAACTATAGGAAAAAACCCACTTTCAGAAATATTATTTCTATAAATAGTTCAAAAACTTAAATAAAACTCACCATTTTGAATTTTATCCATAAAGACAAGTTTTCACCTCTACCTCCAGTCGATCGGTGTGGACAATCCACTGGACCAAATCTAATTCCGCAAGTGTTAGGTAAGACTACACCCCAAGCTCTTCAATTTGATCCTAGCAAATTTCAAAATTGAGTCCAAATTTGATATTTTTGAGTGCCCTTAAGCAAGGCACGTTGCGTACGCGGGTTCATTATAGTGAAACTTGCGTACACGCATTCTATACGTAGTTTTCCCCAAAGGACAGTCACGTACAGTATATTACATGCCTAAATAGATAGTCGCGTACGTTGCGTGAGGGGCAAAAGTAGTGTTTTGGGTCAAAATTTTGATTTTTTTCATGAAACTAAAGGTTTACAATACTTGTTTTACTAGGTTTTAAGATGGTGCTTAAGTGGAGGGAGTGTGAGCATGAAGATATGGATCAAGAAGCACTTCAGGATGCCCCCACTGTGAATGTTTTACGTTCAAGTGGGTTGTTAAAGTTCTTTTACACATCACCTATGCAGGCCAATGTCCGCCTGCTAGAGTTCATGATAAATTACTGGGATCATGATTTGGGCATGTTTGACCTTCAAGGTGAGTCCTTGGAGATTACTTCAGAAGATATCTATTTCATTGTTGGTCTGTCATGACGGGGATCTCTAGTCAACTTGGAGGGCACCGGCAGAGGAGGTGATCCTCTAAGTGTCCAAAACTATATTGACATATACTACGCACCAGGTACCCAAAAGAGAGGGAGTTGCATCCCTATTGTACACATACGTGATCTTCCTCTACAATTATTGACAAGTACCATAGTGAGGGTTGCGGGATCATCTTCTCTTCATCTTGCTACATGGAACTAGATGAGGTTAGCAGTGGATTCCATCCAGGGGGGCCTATATGATTGGTGCTCGAGAGTGATCCTGATTTTGAGAAAACAGCTCTCTGACTGCAAGAGAGGAAGGAGGAAGAACTTTGGATATTCTAGCATACTAGTAGCCTTCTTCAAGAGAGAGTGTCGGTATTGAGCCCTACAGTACCTCTACCAGTTCATTCTCCTCGTTAGCCTAGGCTGTGTATATGGGTAGATATCTTCCTCCACCAGGGAGGAGGTGGCTCAGTGCAGAGTGTATATGATGATGACTTCTACTTTTGATGGGAGCGACAGTTACTAGCATTGGAGCAGTTTCCAGTTCTGTTGGAATCTCAAAGTTGGTCCTCCAAGGACATTAGTCAACACCCCAAGTTTTCATGGAACTTCCTAATGCAAGTGTTAAAATAAGGTATATAAAGCTTCTCATGATTAATAATTGTATTCAATCCTAGCCTAGAATTCCTATCTTACAAACCCTATATCCAATCCTAGTAACCCTAGTTTGTATTGTAAATCCTCGTTTGAATTCTAACCCTAGAAACCCTAGTTTGTATCCTAGAGACTAGTTTGTGTCAACTTCCTGATCCATGAATAGTGAAATATTGTAGCCTCTTATGTTAGTGAACCATTAAAATTGTATCCTATAATGGAGAGTAATTTTTAACATTGTCAAATGAATCAAAAGAGAAGTATCCACATGACATACTACATCAAGAGAATCCATTACTCACATACTACATACTACATCAAGAGAATACTACATACTATATACTACATCAATAGCATCCATTACATGACATACTACATCAAGAGCCAATCCAAGTAACCCTAGTTTGTATCGTAAACCGTTAGTTTGAATTCTAAACCCTGGAAACCCTAGTTTGTAACCTAGAGACTAGTTTGTGTTCAAAATCCTAGAAAACATAGTTTGTAGCCACTAACTATCATCTATAGATCGCTAGTACCATTTATTCGATGTCAACATTGACCAATATCTTGTATCAAACATTCAAACCTTAGAATGAAGGACACCACTATTATTTTAATAAAATGAGATTGAAATCATAAGAATGAAGGTAATCACATCAATTGATATGAAAGGTAATCACATCGATTGGAAGGAAGGGTAGTCATTTCGATATGGATGAAGCTTGATCTATTTTAATTTAAAAAATGTAATTACAAGTGTTAGGAAATGAGTCCCTAGATATCACAAAGTCTGAGATCACCTCTTATGAGTTGTTATCCTTCTATACATATGAGGTGTCATCGATGTTGGTAGGGGTTTTTATAAGTGAGTTGCGCAGTGTCACAATAGCTACGCAAGCTCACGCGGTACCGTGCAAGACCAGATCAATGCGACGGGTGGAAAAATAACTATTTTGAATATTTAATATATTATTTTACCAAGTTTTTTCACCATAGGTCATTAGAGGTTACAAGTTAGTTAGAAGTGTACCTTCAATGTAAAGGCGCAAGCCTATATATAGAACTAGTTTTGCAATCAAATAGATATCAACAACATTATCATCAATAGAGACATCATTGAGGTCTGATGCAATCTGTCTATGGTTTTGGAGAATTTTCTGTTGTATCTACGATCTATCTGGGTTTTTCTTGATGTATTCAGCCTCTTGTTGTGGAGAAGACTTGACCATTTTGGATCCTTTCCACAGATTTAATATGATATGATAGTTGTTGCAAAAATCTTGTATTTTATTCCTGCTACGATCTAATCTATTGTGAGGCTGCTGTAATATAGATCTGCTATGATGTTGCGATATAATCTGTTATGATGCTTCTATGATCTAATTATGTTATGATGTCGCAATCTAATCTGTTATAATGTTGATATGGCCTATTCCATTTCTGCTATGAGTTATTGATGTCGCTGTGATCTATTCTAATTCTGTCACATTTCCGTCGCATTATGCATTATTATGTTTTACGCTTGATGCTGTTGTGCTAGCGATACCATGGAAAATGTATGATGTAATCTATAGTTGTGAAAATGAATTGATGATGACTGCATAGTTTTGGACCTAATATTTATGTTGTTCTCCTCGTCGGATCCCATATCCTCCGTCCTCACTGCTAGAAACTTGGTTCCGACAGCTCTCCCTTGAACATCTCGGGTGAGACTTCATCCACTCTACGGATGTTGCTGGGTAGGGTAAAACCTGTCCAGGCCGGTGCTCAGGGAGATCGTGCTGGTTGGGAATCGATAGAGTGAGAGCCCATGTTAACGAGGCTTTTTTGGTTGGTTTTATCCAATAAATGGTTCTGTTGCTGAGACCGAGTTGTGATTAAAAGGAGGATATGTTTTGGCATCTGACTCGATCAGAGATCGAGGGGTGGTTTTATCTAAAGTTGCGAGAATTTGCTGAAGTCGAAAATCAGAATCTGAAGCTATCAAAGAGCCATTGGTTGGATAGATATATCCACAACGATCCTCATAAATGGTTATTTTGTGAGTTTCCTGTCCTCTTGCATGAGTGGTTGGCGCATTTCACTTCTAAGAAAACAAACTTCCAAGTAGGAGAGCCGACATCCTGGACTCCAGAGCTTATCTAGGAATTACAAGAAACAGATAGTAAGGCATCACGGGATGTTGAAGCATGGTTGGATAGTATCTTAGAGGGATACATTACTGAGTTTGAAATCGACACCAATAAGTCATTTAGTGAGGCAAAAAGGGAGTTCTTCAATGGACCACGAGGAAGATTCTTGCTGTAGCTTCCAATTAAGCAGTTGGTCTACAAAAAAGGTATTCTGAATATGGACCAAGAGTAGTGGAACTCTAGCATGCGGAAGCTATCAACACAACAATGAAAGGGGGGAGACGCGTGGAAAGGTAAGGGGTAGATGGGCATGAGTTCTGGTGAGAATATGAAGGTTGCTGAGGAAACAAGTGGTTCTATAAGGGGAGGAGCAAGGTTTCAAGAGAAGAGGCAGAGGATGGGAGAAGGTCCTGATGCGATCGAAGTGCGATGCCATGAGGAAAAACCACACTGGATGAAGCGACCTTTTTTGTGACGATGAGAACGACCAGGCCTAGGCTATTCCCAGAAGGATGACAGGATCGAACCCCAGCAGCAATGTTTCCACACCTCCGTACACTACTCCACCACCAGGAAGAAATGTGCATTCTATGTCGACTTTCCCAACGTGTCAACAACAGTCTAGAAATAGAGTACCAACCGAAGGAAGAAGCCCCAGAATGGCAAGCGATGAAATGAAGCTCTCAATATTTCATGGAAATGGCACCGACAACCCAGAGCAATACTAGTTCTTATGCGAGGTGATTTGGACTGCCCGACAGACTGTAGATGATGATCTCAAGAAAATCTAAATGGGAAATACTCTTAGGGTCTGTGTGCTGGAATGATTCATGATATTCACATGGGTTCCTTAAGGAAGTACCACAAAAACATTGGATGAGTTCCATACGGGGTTATTAGAATAATTCAAGAAGCCAAAGTCTAAGGCTCGGTACATTACTGAATTGAAAGAGATCAAAAAGTTCCCCAATGAAATGATTTGGGACTTTGATCAGCGATTTAAGACATTGATGGCTAGGGTCAGTTTCTAGATGAGCGATGTTCAGCACAAGGAGTGGTTCATCGTCATGCTTGTCCCACATATCAGAGAACCTCTAATGTAGCAAAATATTGTGACACAGAGTGAGGCTTTAGAGACCGCAATGAAGTTGGACGCATTGCTAGTAGGAGAAACCGTGGTCGAAATGAACTAAATTCAGGAACAATTGGAAAATCTGACGCTCCAGCTACAAGATATCAAGAAGGCCAAGGAAGATTGTGATGATCTTTAGTGAACCTGGTGCCATGCAGATGGACATACCAAGGACACATGTCCGAAGTCCTGATTATTTGCTATCAAGAGCCCCAAACCCATTGAATTGTGTTGATATACCATGGGGTCGCATATGTCAGGTCTATGGGAATCGACATGAGAACTATGAATACATGCAGAAGATGGTTACCAAGGAAGAAAATATGTACTATACATTTTGTCGGTCAGTAGGACATGATGATAAAAACTGTCAAGCTTAGGACCTACTTCAGGAAAGGACATGTGACTCATACTTTGTGAAAGGTGAGAACCCCTGGGCAATGCAAGCATAACCACAAGTGGTACAACCAGTAGATTAGGTGCACTAAGCACTACCACCCCAAATGTAGCTTATCCTAGTGCAACTGCAGCAGCAATTTATAGCGCATCCACAGTTTTCATGTCAGCCACAGCTCATAGCACAATTACAGTATAATTAGGCATCGCTCATTCAGTCTCATCCACAATATGTTCAAGTTGCACACTATGTCCAACAAAAACCAAACCCACCACAGCAGCAAATGGCCCAACCTCAGTTTCAGCAAGGAGGAGTCTGAGGAGGATTCCATGGAGGATTTCAGGGACGAGGAGGAGGACGAGGTCGTGAATCAATCCAGTGTTATACATGTGGATTATTTGGGCACTATCAGAGGGAGTGCCCTCATGTGCAGTGTACATACTGTGCATCTAGAGAACATAATGTTTGTTGGCCACACAATATGTACACTGTGAATGGGGAAATCCCTCTGATAGTTCCTGAATACTCCACAGGTATAACACTGGATTGATTCACAACCTCATCCTCCTCCTCGATCCATCTGTAACGGTAGGACCATCGCAGTAGCATGGTACCTTATAGTAATTATTTGAGATTTGTCTATTGTTGAAAAGGGACCCTGGCGCCCTTGTCGAGCTTGAGAAGTTGTTGTACGACCAAGATAAGCCATTGAAGGATTCCATGGTGAACTCACTGCAAAATAAAAAGGCAGGTAAGGAGAAGCGGATGAATATCCATATTGGAGATTACGAGGTTGACTCTGTTATCCTAGATCTCAAATCAGATGTAAACATCTTGACCAAGTAAACTTGGAAACTGATGAGGAATCCAACCTTGGGATGGTCATCGGTGCAGCTGCGACTAGTGAATCAGGAAAAGGATCAGCCCATTGGTCGCATCTCAAACTTGGTTGTCGACATTGAAGGTATGAAAACACATGCTGACTTTCATGTGATAGAAGTAGTCGAAGATGGTGGTTCCTACCCCGCACTGCTATGGATTGGATGGGATAATAATAGCATGGTGGTCATCAATTTCAAGAAAAGGGTTATGACGTTTGAGAACCAGGATGTTAGATTTATCACTCCTATGGATCCTCCATAACATTTCTGAAGACTATATCCATCCCACCGTCAATGGTAAACTTGGATGGCGCAGTGCAAGTTATGCGTCCTCTAACTTTGATGATTCTCTAGAAAATTGGTAGAATAGGTTGCATGAAGTATCATTCAAGAAATGTGGGTTGATTACACAGTCTCTCCGACGTGTTGCAACTAATATTGTTGAGTTTTCAATTTATGAAGGGATGCCAGCATTACCAGAATTCCTTAGAAAATTCGAAGAGAAAGTGTTTGAACCACACAGGATATTGGGCCTAGACGTCGCACTGAAGGCTACTCTGGCTCAATGGTGGGTGATGCACAAACAGATGATCCATGATTGGGAACAGTGTCAGAGATTGATGATGGTGTGATTCAGTGATTCAGAGGTCTATCATGTTGGGAGATATGATGGACAAAATGACCCCACCAATCGTTTGATCGAGTGTTAGGATTTATGGGCATCGTGACCCAGAGATGAATGGGTCCATGCTTTTGTTCACACTCTAGAAGAGATGCCAAGATCCTGGTATATAGCAGTAGAGTTGCGCAAAACTATCACCACTTGGAAGGAGATGTATGTTTGTTTTACACAGACATTTAGATTCCGGGATGCCAACCCAGAGGTGCATAATGCATTACAAATCCTCTGGGATGTCATGCTGAAGGTCATCCCTATTGCATACCCAATTGATCCACATGCGCACTACTCAATACAATCCATGATGACCTGATACAACCTATTTGGGGAACCTAAGGATGATGATGAGTTGCAGAATGTTAATATAATGGAATCAGAAGGAAGTCACGATGTCGCAGCACCAAACATATCAACAGATTCAATGAGTCAGCCACTAAAGATCAGGAATGTCAACATTGGGTCGAAAGAGAACCCAAAGTTTGCCAATTTTGGTGACTACTGGGATGATGAGACAATGGCCAAAATCACGGACCTGCTACATGAATTCCAGGACCTTTTTCCAGGATGGTTTTCATAAATGAGGGGGATATTAGGAGACTTGGGGGAGATGAAAATCCTGTTGAAACCAGATGCTAAACCTGTGTGACATAGGTTGTATCGAATGAATCCATGATACAAGGACCGTGTGAAGGCTGAGATAGACCGGATGCTGGATGTTGGGATCATCAATCACATAGAATAATTCGAGTGGATAAGCCCTATTGTGTTCCAAGATAAAAAGACTAGACAAATCCGCATTTGTGTCGACCTAAGGAAGTTGAATTATGCATGCGTGCATGGTCCATTCCTAACCCCTTTTACAGATGAAGTTCTTGAAGGAGTAGGATTCCAGGAGATGTATTCCTTCACGGATGGTTTTTTGGAATACCACCAGATTCGGATTGCAAAATAGGATCACCATAAGACCACATTTGTCACTAAATGGGGCTGTTTTCAATATACAGTCATGCCGTTTGGGTTGAAGAATGCACAAGCAATATTTTATCAAGTAGTTGTCATTGTGCTTAAAGACTTTATTCAAAATTTCCTACAAGTGTATATGGATGATTGGACTCTCTATGGACTAATTAGGGACCATCTCAACAACTTGTAACTTATTCTAGAAAGGTGTCGACGGCATCATATTGCATTAAATTCTAGGAAGTGCATTTTCTGTACACCATTTGGAATGCTACTTGGGAACATAGTAGGAAAGGAAGGTCTGTTGGTTGATCTGACGAAGATCATGCGAATCCTCAGCTTACCGCCACTGACGAATGTGAAGATGCTTTGAGCAACGTTGGGGCATACGGGATACTGTCGCAAGTTTATCAAAGGATATGCTGCGATTACTGCCCCCATGGAGAAACTACTCAAAAAGAATGCAGCATATGAATGGAATCTGGGATGTCAAGGAAGTTTTGACACCTTGAAGGCCAATATGGGCTCTGCACCCATATTGGTTTTTCCTGATTGGAATAAGGAGTTGCATGTGCACATCGACACTTCTTCTATTGTGCTAGGGGTTGTTCTTGTGCAACCAGGTGAGGGCGAGTTGGATCACCCAATCACATATGCCTGTAGAAATTTGTCATTTGCTTAATGAAATTACACAACGACTGAAAGATAAGGCTTGGCGATGGTTTATTCCTTAAAAAATTCAGGCACTATTTGTTAGGTGGACATTTCAAGATGTTCACCAATCATTCTACTTTTCAATACTTGGTCAATAAGCTTGTGTTGGGGGGGGAATCTATCGATGGCTACTTTTGTTCCAAGAATTTGATTTTGAAATAATTGTGAAACCATGACAATTGAACGCTAGCCCTGATCACCTGTCTCACATTGAAACCGAAGAAGAACCAACCAACATTGATGATGGATTTCCTGATGCATAAATGTTCTGTGTTGACATCGCAGATGATCACTTTGCCCCAATTATCCAGTTTTTGGCCACTAGTGTTTCCCTGGAGGCCATGTCGACTAGCCAAAAGAAGCAGCTTAAGCTTGGACCAAATGAAATATTGCGACAATGTATCTTATCGCATGAGAAGGGTCCCATTCTAGAAGAAGCACATGCAGGAATTGCGGGAGGTCACTATGGAGGATGAGCTACTATGTGGAAGGTGTTGCACGCCGGTCTATGGTGGCTTACATTGCATAATGATGCCACATAATATGCGAGGAGCTGTGACATCTTCCAGTGTGTCGGTAAACCATCGCAGCGGGATGAGATTCCACTGGTGCCGTAGGTGAATCTGCAACCGTTTGATAAATGGGCCGTGGATTTTGTGGGTCCTATTGATCCACCAAGAAAGAGGAATAGGGCGGGATACATCATTATTGCAACTAAATATCTGACCAGGTGGGAGGAAGCTGCACCAGTTATGGATTTTACCGCTGCGACAGCACCAAAGTTCATCTTTGAAAACATTGTGACATGTTTTAGGTGTCCCAGGATCTTGATGAGTGACCAGGGCAGTCACTTTATCAACCACACGGTGAAAGCGCTAACTGAGGAGTTACAGGTGCAACATAAGAGGAGTACACCATACCATCTGTAGGTGAATGGGACTGTCGAAGCATTCAACAAAATCTTGGAAACAGTGCTAACTAAGGTATGTAATGCTAACTGTGATGACTGGGACCTGAAAATTCCAGGAGTGTTATGGGCCTATAACACTACTTACAAATGGCTAACAGGCCAGAAACCATTCAAGCTGGTCTATGGGCAAGAGACGGTCATTCCCATGGAATACATTGTTCCTAGTTTGCGCATCGCTACAGAAATCGGCATGGATGATGTGGAAGCATTAGAAGAGCACATTACGTAGTTGATCCAGCTTAAAGAAGACCATTTTATTTTAGGCTTTCACGAGCAGGTTGTGAAGGATCGACAGAAGGTGTGGCATGATCACCATATTTAGAAAAAATAGTTTGTGCAAGGAGATTTGGTGTTGTTATATGACAGCAAATTCATAAAGCATCTGAGTAAGGTAAGGTACATATGCACTAGTTAGGTTTGTAACTTGTTCATTCCATTACTTCTGGAGGTGCAATTCAGCTGCAGCAATTAGATGGCGCGGTATTGCTGATGCTCTTCAATGGGAGTCAATTAAATCCCTATAGGACGGGGCCGTAGTTGTGCACTACTTGAGGTGCTATGAAAAAATATATATATTGTTACGTAGCAGCAAGGCGAGCCTAGGGGAAGAGGTTGCGCAAGGTTAGAGTTTGTAGCGACGGAAGGTCGACCACTTACGATAGCTACAAGGCTATGGGTTGGTCAAATCAGTAATAAATGCAGGTAGTTAAAATAGTTAGCTGGTGGTACTTGTTGAAGCGACATGCATTAATGGTTGATCCAACCGTTGGGTAATATTTTTGGCGGATTTGGCATCATTACTACCAGATTTAGTCATAATGGTGATCGTAGATTTGCCAATGATTAGAGTGAATTGGAAATGGTTATAAAAAGTGTCCAGGATGTAGGAGGACAAAATTGTTCAGTTGAGCAACCAGAGTGTGAATTTTGCAGTGTGTTGTGTTCTTTCAAGTGAGTTGCAGAGTAGAAGGTTACAGTCGTTGGGTGCATTATAAGGTTTGAGGTGTTACAGCTGATTTTACCACACATTGTGGATCACACCTTTATGGCCTTTCCTGTCCCTCTGCAAACTCTTTGTACCCCATGGACCATTTTTGTACCTTTGATTTTTCCCAGATCATCCCTAAAAACATGCATTATTTTCTATACGTGACTTTTAAACCCATTCTCACGTATATAAGCGGATATGACCCTCAAATCCGTGTACACTGGGATGTGTGCAAAAGGCCAAATAGTTTTGGAGTTTTCCTTGATGTGGATCTGAATCACTTGTCTCTTGGCCTTCCATATGCCTTGAGATCACTCATATTTGACCTTCCATTACCCCATTGAAGCACTATATAAAAAACCCTTTGGGTACATTGAAAGGGGAGGAATTGAAGAGCAAGAAAACTATAGTCCATTTTTTCCGAAGCTTATACTTGAGTCTGCATCCCTTTGTCTCTTGGAGCACTTTGTGTTCTTGCCAAGCTTGCCTTTGCTTGTGAGCTTGCTATCGAGAGATGGAGGATTGAAGTGGTGGAGGCCCCAGTGGAGGACTCAGTTTCTCCAGTTCGCAGGCGTGCCATTAGAGGTTGTCACTATTGTAATCTCTGATTTATATTAATAGAAATATATTTTCCTGTCCAATCATTTGTATTTAAATGAGTATTGAATCCATGGATGCTTTTAAATGCTTAAATGTTATTTATTATATATGCTAGAGTAGGTCTAACACAATTATATAGCATGCTTGTCTTGTTTGCTGAATGTTGAGAAAGCAAATTGCTAATACAAGAGAGAGTGGAAAAGCTCAATGGGGATCTACATCAACCATCCGGAATAAGGTATGTTTCGAGATCCTTTGGTGTTAGATGTTTGGTTTCTCTTGCATATAGGAAAGGATTGATTTCTGCGATTACTCTGTCTAATGTGGTACCCCAAGCCATAGGAATTTTTCTCCGTAACAGAAGTGGCGAATCTACTAGGGAGTTCCTAGTCATTTTGTTTTGGGGGTTTAATCGGCATTCAATGTTCTTGAATTGCTCTGATTTCTCTGTTTTTGAGTCGGGTCTGGGGGCATATTTTCCCAATAGTGACTGATAGGAGTAAATTTTGTCTTAGCTTGTCTGTTTACCTTCTGTTTTATCTCTTTTTCTTGTTGTATGTGAGTTTTTGCTTCACAGTCACGTGTACACACCGTTTTTACTGGGATGTTCGCGTATATACGTGGGTTTTCTACACACAGTCGCGTATACCCTGATTTTTTCCTTTTTGGGGAAGATTAAGTGTTGCTGGGTGAGTTTGGATAATTGTTGAGTCTTCTTGGAAGCTTCTAGAGTCTATATACACCCCTGTTTCTGAACAGAGACACTTTTTATTTTGAATTTTTTGAGAATGTTCTTGTCATTGCATTTTCTATTTTTTGTTTTGGGATTAGTGCATTAGGTCTCTTTTACCTTAGTGCTTTGCTTAGGTGCTGTCTGAATAGTGCTTGCAGAGTCTGGGGGTTGTAGGGTCATACTTTTGCTTTATTATCTCATTTTAATTCAAAAAATACAAAAATATTTGCTTTTTGCATCATTTTGCATTTTGCATGGTACTTGCCCTAGGTTCGCTGGGAGAAGTATTAGTCATATTTTCATATAGGAATGATTGCATATTCACTTGAAGGAAAAATTTTCACTTCACATAGTAGCATACCCCATTTTTCATTCGACACAATGCATTTGCATTGATTGTTCAGTGTGCATTTTACTTCTTGTTGCGTCATAACACCATTAATTGCATGGTCATTTTCCCTTTTGAGTAATAAGCCAATGAAAATCAACGCATAATCAAATGAATTACACTCTTTTCTTTTATAGGGTGCACCAACAAGATTAGGTTTTAGGGCCTTGGAATAGTTCATTGTGATTAAATTCTCCAAAACCAATAAACGAAACATGTATGTGTCTGTCCAAGTGAGAGTGTGAAATTCCTTGGTATAAATAGTGTTTATCAAGATCCTCCTCTTACAAGGAAGTTAAGCATGAGGCAGTGTGAGCGGTTAATGATTGGGATGGCCCCTGGTCATAACTAAGTAGCACTGGAGATATTTCCAAGATTGTATTCGTATCTAGGGGCTCTTTCGAGAGTTTCGGGCTTTGATACCCTACCCATACAGTCAATCCCGTCTACGACTTTCCGCCTGAGTATTGATTATATTGAGGCGACCTTAGTTGCCTTACCTAGGTTATCAAGGGGGTACTTTGTAGAGGTTATTCTGTAGGTGTCCTGGCCAGGTAGGGGTCGGACAGCATAGTCGCTATATCAGTTGAAGCTGAGGGCCACTATAATTGGTTACAAACCTCTGCTTGTTGTGTATCAGAGTCTCAAGCCTCTCCTAGGAGAGACATACCTAATTCATTCATGAGCTCACATATCCTACCCTTGTTTGATTGTGATTTGGCTTTACATTGTATAGGTGTATTCTCTGTGCATGCTATTTTGCCTAGGTTTTACAGAATTAGATAGAATCTTTTTTATTTTTTTAGTCATTGTGGATTCGGGTGCGGCACTTTGCCATTATCGTCGTTTAGCAGGACTTCTACCTTCCACATATCCTCCTCCTTTGGGAGAGAGAAACCAATAATCCGGGTGGACTACTTCTCACATTGATTCACACACAATGGGAGATCATGAGGATGAGATTCCTGAGATGTCTTCTCCACCTCAAGAGGTTGGGGATGTAGATTCTACTCCTGTATATGATCCTTCACCATAAATACCTTCACATTCTAGTTATGATCCTTGATTCACAGGTCGTCGGTATTGGTTACCAGGTGACGAGACTCATCATGAACCCACAAGCACTAGTTATATTCGTTATGGCATACCTGATATCCCTACACACGATCCGGAACATCATGCCGAGTCATAAATTGAGCCTAGCACTATGCCTGGGGGCACTCATATTCCTTTCCATGCGGTGATATTTGGGAGCACTAGTCACATTGCGCCTTCCATCCCGATGGTGGAAGCTACTTCACATGTTCATCCTAGACCTAGTGTTAGGAGTCATATGCGGATACCAAAACCAAGACGAGTGACCATAGGGAATACCACTTATATCGCTTCACATGTCCCTTCATCCTCAAACCCTACTCTTTCGAATGCATTTTTGAGAACCCTTCCTCCCCCTCATTCACGTGGTCCTTCAAGCCAGAATATTGCTACTATCCATGTTTGTACCGTGACTACTCTTATGGTAGTATCTCAGAGTCAAGTACCTCCTATGGTCTTGGGAGGTCATATTCCTATTTCTGGATCGTCTCATGGTCCATCGCAAGGAGTTCCCCATATCCCTAATTATGGAGCTTCTCATGGGACATCCCATGGGACACCTTATGGAGCTTCTCATGGACAATCCGATGGACCGCAGTATGGACAGAACTATCAACCCTATGGGTACGAGTATCAACAACCCACTTACTCCTCTAATTATGGCTTTGTAGCACCGCATAGTCAAGGTACACCACATCATAATGCTTCCATGTAGCCCTACACGAGTCAAACAGGAGGAGGATATTATGGCTAAGGCCATTCCATTTATAGTATTCAGCCTTATACGAACCAAAACTATTAGGGAGCATGGCATAGACCGGCTCAACCTAGGCTCCCTTTCCTCACAAAGTTAAACTTACCTGACTTATCGAGACTCATGAACGATCCAGTATCTCATGACCCGACTTGGTCAGCTGTCCCTAACAAGCTTCCCTCGGACATTTCCAAACTTGAGGGAAAAGTAGGAGAATATCGTAGTGAACATGTCACTACTTTTCACCTTTGGTGCTCTTCCAATTCCTTACATGTTGACTCAATTTATTTAAGGCTATTTCAACGCACCCTCACTAGGCCTGCAGTGAAATGGTATATAGAGTTACCAAGGGGGGCATTGGTTTTGTTCGATGACCTTGCTATGACTTTCCTCAATCACTTCCAACTACCCATGCATTACGATGTTGGTACAGAACTATTGTCGACATTTTGACAAGACAAAGCCACACATAGCTCGGACCATATCCAAGAGTGGCGTAGATGAAAGAGGTTGATTAAAGCTTTCATACCGCCAAAATTTCTCCTTGAGTGGTTCCTCAAATCATTATTACCTTACATTGTGAAGGATGTCTCATCCAGAGTCCAAAACAAGGAACAAGCAATCTTTAGGGCACAGGAGTTGGATTTGATTTATGCTCAATCCAAACTTTTGTATGAGATCATACCTAACACTCTGCATTCTAGTTTCGATCCCAATATCAAGCCTAGACCACATGTCGTTGGCATTGTGGGTTGTACAAGTGCCAAAACTGTGAATTTGACTATGAAACAAGTGAGTCAATTGTCTATTAATCAATCTGCTTTGGGACAAGCCATGGCTTTGTCTCAACCCACCCAAAAGGCGAGTGTAATTTCCATGCAATTGTCGGACCAGAAGGGCAACCAGCAGCCCGGAAGGAATAAGAAAAAGGGTAAAAATAATCATAAGGGTGGGAACAAGAATGAAAATGCCAATTTTAATGACAAGAATTCCTACAATGCTATGGGGGACAAGCGGTCTAAATGTAAGGTTAAGTTTCCTTTAAAAAATTTTAAGGAGGACCACCTCACTCACTTGTGCCCTCATATGGAAGATGCCTCAAGATTCATAGCACAGGGGCCCGCTGTGCTAACCAATCCTTCACCCCATAATCAAAATATGAACTCTAGGACCAATGATCCTCATTTTGCATCGAGTGGAGATAAAAATCTGCTAGAAGCTAATACTGGTCATGGTTGCATCAACATGGTATGTGATACTAAGGTTGTGACTTGTGCAAAAGATTATGGTTCATCACAACCGGACCTTGGAAAAGAATCCGCTCGACCCAACAGCCCTTTGCATATCAAAAACCCTATGAATAAACCTGAAACTACACCTCGCATTCCTAAGGGAGTCCTAAAGCGTTTGAGGCACAATCCTAATGCCCGAGCCGCCCAGAACTATTCCGTTGTCGAGGATTTGGGACAAATTCCTTGTGTGATGTCTGCACTTGAAGTACTTCAGAGTTGTCCTCCACAAAGGAAATCCTTGCTTTCTGCTCTTGGGATTAATGTGGATAACTCTTCTTCCATCATCAAATTTGAAACCATGGGACTACAGCCTCACTTGCCTTACTATGTGTCTCTTTTGATTCATGTAGAGTGTCCTAATATGACTGTCAAACGCACTATGATTGAAAAAGGCGCTACTGCTTCCATGATGTCTTTGTCATGCTAGAAGGGTTTGGGTTCTCCTGACTTGTCTCAATCTGCTACCATGTTGACTGCCTTTGATGGTAGATCGTTTTAGCTGCACAGGATTCTTCCCTCTCTTAAGGTCCAATTGGGAGGGAATACCATCGCGATCGAGGTCGAGGTGGTTGATGCGCCCCTTGACTACAATCTATTACTGGGCCAGAATTGGATGTATAGTATGCAAGCCGTAGCCTCTTCTCTATTTTGAAATAATGCTTTCCATTTAATGGGAATATTGTTACGATTTATTAGACATCGTTCCATAATCCGAGTGTCAATGCATCATCGGGAGCTTATATCCCGATTATCGATCATTCTCAACCAGCAACTGGGAGTGTGGGTGTGGGTATGTATCCATCCCTTATGGGGACCTTTAGTTGTCCTGCACCCATTCTTATGATCGGATCTAGTTTTAGTGGGGCTTCATCTTCATTGAAGTCGGTATCTTTTCGCACTAACCATATGGAATATCCTTGGATTCTTCCTTCACCGAGTCCTTCAAATGGACCTGTCGAAACGGATGCGTCATTTCTTGTAGCAATGATCACATATCAAGCGAATCTTGATTATGTTGCAAATCCTAGTCCTTCCTCATTGCGGATGGAGGAGGAGGACCCATATCTACTTCCTGCATGGGAAGTTGAGTCCTCTCATGCACATGATTTTGTTGAGGTGTTTTCCCATCAGATGAATCCATTATTGAGGCCATCTTGGGGGTTGAGCCACCTTGGGAAGAGTTGCATCATAGATCATATTTTCTTCCTGAGCTTAACTATATGGAGCATGAGGACTATAGGGATATTCTCAGCAAGAAGATTGGTTGTCCCATGGTTCCATTAAGCTCTCCTGGTCAGATGGCTGATGGGAACATGGCGAACCTATCACCTACCATTCCTATCAATATCTCTCGCGATCCTAGAAAATTTGAGAATGTCTACAGTGGGGCGGATTGTTCCCCTTATGAGATTAAGGAGTATTCTGATGTTTTTTAAAGAGTTTCATGACATATTTGCTTGGTCATACAATTAAATGCTGGGTATCGACATTTGTATTGTCAAACATGAAATTAATACCTATCCGAATGCGAAGCCTGTCCGACAGCGTTTGCGTGTGGTGAATCCTAGAAAAGCACCTGCTATTAAGGCCGAGATAGAGAAGCTGTTAAAAGCCAGTTTTATCTATCTTGTTCCCTTGATGGAGTGGGTTTCAAATCCCATTTCAGTGGATAAGAAGCAGGGAGCAATCCATATATGCTCTGATTTCCATGATTTAAATCATGCTTGTCCTAAGGATAATTTTCCCACACCATTTATTGATCAGATTTTGGATGAGTGTGCGGGAAGCGAGGTATTCTCCTTTATGGATAGTTTTTCCATATATAATCAGATTCAGATCAAACCTGAGGATCAACATAAAATTACATTTATTTTTCCTTGGAGTATGTTTCCATATCGAAAGATACCTTTCGGTCTTAAAAACGTCGGAGCCACATTTCAACGGGATATGACCTTAATTTTTCATGATCTCAAAACAATTATCGAAGTGCATTTGGATGATCTTGCTACTCATTATAATCTGAGAGTGCGTCATCCATACCATTTGAGATTAGTCTTTGAAATATGTTGCCATTACCAGGTTAGGTTAAATCCTCATAAGTGCATCTTTTCCGTAACCGTTAGTCGCTTGCTAGGGTTCATTGTATCCAAGGAGGGTATAAGAGTAGATCCCTTAAAGATCGAGGCAATACTTCAATTGTCTTCCCCGCGTAATATTATACATCTTCAGTGTTTGCAAGGCATGGAAAATTTCTTACGGAGATTCATGGTTAACTTTTCCAATTTGACTAAAGGCTTTATGCGTCTTCTAAAGAATGACATTTTTTTTGCTGGGATGAGTGAGCCCAGGAGTCCTTTGATGCTCTTAAGTGAGCCTTAGCATTGGCCCTCGTGCTTAGTCCACTTGAATATAGCCGTGATTTTTTTATTTATGTGGTCACATCCATGGAGACGGTTGGTATGGTTTTGGTTCAAGAGGATGAGGAGCTCCATGAGCGTGTCATATATTATTTGAGCCGAAACCTTATTGATGCGGAAATTTGTTATTCTCATGTGGAGAAACTTTCCTTATCCATCGTTCATGCATTTCAGAGATTGATACATTACATTCTCCTTCACCAGACCTTGGTGGTAGCTCATGTCAATCCTTTTCAGTTCATCCTCACTAGAAGGATGATCGGGGGAAAATGTAATAATTGGATTGTTATTTTGCAAGAGTTCGATCTCGAATTTGTTTCGGGATTATATTTGTGGAGCTCATTTCCAATTTTCCAAGTGTGGAGGAGGAGGAGGTTTATGAGGATACATTTGTCGATGAGCATATTTTCCTTATCTCAACTTTGGACCCATGGTATGGGGATATCATTATATATTTGCAAACATTGAAGGTCCCTACTCACCTTTCATGGGATGAGCGATGACAATTATGTCATGTATCTAAGAACTACCTTATAGTGGATAACACTTTGTATCGTCGTGGGGTAGATTCCTTTTTACACCATTGTTTAACCCATGATGAGGTTGAGGTTGTGCTGAATGATTTCCATGGAGGGGCGTGTGGTGGTCATTTATCTAGGCTTTCTACAGCCCAAAAAATCTTGAAAGCAGAATATGTTTGGTCGTTGATCTTCAAATATTGTGTTAATGCGGTAAAGAAGTGTCACCCTTGCCAGGTGTTTGCATGCAATATGCACTCTCATCCTGCCCTGTTACATCTGATTATCACCACTGGTCCCCTCACCAAGTGGGGGCTTGAATTCATGGATTGCAACCTATCTTCGGCTGGGGGCAATCATCACATTATAGTGGTTGTTGATTATTTCACGAAATGGGTTGAGGCTATGCCCATAGTTAAATCCAATGGTGAGACAGCCACACATTTCATGTTCAACCAAATTATTAGTCGGTTTGACATTTTGAAAGAGCTTCTCACTGACCATGGTAGACACTTTCAGAATAGAATGATGGAAGAGTTGGCTTCAAATTTAGGGTATAAGCAGGAGCACTCCTCTTCTTATTACCCTCAAGCAAATGGATAGGTTGAAGTAGTGAATAAATCACTAAATTCCATTCTCCAACGAACCATCGCACAAAGCAAGATGAATTGGCATATCATGTTATATCCTGTTTTGTGGGCCTATAGGACCGCGGTTAAGATTGCCATTGATTTCTCTCCATATCAGCTCGTACATGGGGTGGAGTTTGTCTTGTCGGTTGAATGCAAAATCCCTTCTTTAAAGCTAGATATAGAGCTTTTACCAGACACTTCCACATTGGAGGAATGTTTGGTCGACTTAGAGCAGCTTGATGAGCAGCGTCGGGATGCCTTAGTGGTTCTAGAAGTAAATAAGCATCATGTTAAGGTCCAATATGATAATTCTATCCGTCCAAGGAGGTTTAGTGAAGGTGATTTGTCCCTTTTGTGGGATCAAGCTAAAGAACCCTTGGGGGCAGGGAAGTTTAATCCCATGTGGCATGGTCCTTATGTAGTCAAACGTGTGTTAGAGAAGGGCACCTATGAACTGGTGGATTATGAAGGGACAGCCTTGGCGGAGCCTAGAAATGGGCTCTATATTAAAAAACACTATGCATGATCTTCAACCGGGGCTAATTAGTGTATATTATTGTACAGTTTTTTGCATAGTTAGGTTTTCTTGTGGTGATCGGGTTTGTTGATTAGATTTCATTTCTTATGGCAGATGTCAATGGAGTCTTCTGCTTACATAGGATTCACTAATGGTGCTAGCTGCCACACTCATAACTCAGCTTATGTTGCTTGGGTGATTTATACTCCTACGGGTCAGGTATTGTCTTCAGGAGGTGTATGTTTATGGCCTTCTTCGAACAATGTTGTTGAGTATAGTGTCATTATCAAGTTATTGCGAGATTCCATTTCACATGGCGTTCTCTCTCTTGAGGTATGTCTTGATTCGCAATTAGTGGTTTCATAGCTTAATGGCTTGTATCGTATTAGGGATTCGACATTATTATGAATATTCTTACGTGTGAGATTGCTAGAACGGAAATTTGAGAACATAACATATATACATGTTTCAAGAATTTTTTCAAGTTGCTGACTCATTGTTACAGAGATAAATTCCTATGGCTTGGGGTACCACAATAGACAGCTTGACTCCAAAAATCAATCCTTTCCTATATGCAAGAGAAACCAAATATCTAACACTAAAGGATCTTGATTTGTACCTTATTCCAGATGGTTGATGTAGTTCCCCGTTGTGCTTTCCAACTCCAGCTTGAATTGATAAATTGCTTCCTCAACATTCAATAAACAAGACAAGCATGCTATATATAATCGTGTTAGACCTACTCTAGCATATATAATCAATAACATATAAGCATTTGAAATCATCCATGGATCAAATATTCATTCAAATACACATTATTGGATAGGAAAAGATATTTCTATTAATATAAAATCAGAGATTACAATGAACAACCTCTATCAGCACGTCTGCGAATCGGAAAAACTGAGTCCCCCACTTGGGCCTCCACCACTTCAATCGTCCATCTCTTGATAGCAAGCTCACAAGAAAAGGAAAAGCTTGGAAAGAACACAAAAGTGCTACAAGGGACAAAGGGATGCAGAATCAAGCACAAGTTCCGGCAACAATGGACTATAGTTCTCTTGCTCTCAATTCCTCATGCCTTCAATGTATCCAAAGGGTTCCTTATATATCTCTTCAATGGGGCAATGAAAGGTCGAATCTGAGTGATCTCAAGGCATAGGGAAGGCCAAGAAACAAGTGAGTTGGATCCACATCAAGGAAAACTCCAAAAGAATTTGTCCTTTTGCACACATCCCGATGTACACGGTTTTAGGGGTCAAACCTGCGTATATATGCGAGAAAGGGTTTAAAAGTCGCGTATGGCAATTTTTGCAAGTTTTTAGGGATCATCTTGGAAACATAAAAGGAACAAAAATTGTCCATGGGATCTAAGGAGTCTGCAGAAGGACAGGGAATGCCATAAAATGTGATTCACCATGTGTGGTAAAATCAACTATAACACTCATATGCTAACTATGTGTTAGATTGGAATTTGTTTCATAGACCATAAGCATATAACAAACATACATATTTACACACATGTAAATAAATAAAATCGATCATCATAAAAAAAAATTCATTAAACATCCAAAATGTGACGTCATAATACATAAGTGTCCTAATACAAAAATGGGGCTTCCGAGCCACCAAAATATAATACATGGTAGTACAAAAATGTAACACTCTCAGGTCTCTAAGCCTGTGGAGGAGGAGGGGGGTTCTTATCGTGGCACACCACGGCTCTAGGTAGTCATCGGAATAACCGAACCCATGCTTGTGGTACACCAACCAACTGACGTTGCATGGCCTCAGGTAAGTCCTCGACTTGCGCCATGGGTACCCTATGTGTCAAGCGTACAAAGTTTTTGTGGATGCTTTGGAGAATTTGCTCCGCATCCACAGCCATGATGTCATCTCCTCTTCCCCTCCATCTATGATGAGGGAAACTGTCAGGCCACTGTGGTCCAACATCTGCATACACATGACAGATTGTCACTATGTGTCGTAAGACCAAAACATGTCTTTTGAGTCATTATATAAAAAAACACAAAACATTTAATAATTCAAAAAACTTAAAAAGAGGGTTTGGGATTCGTTACCTATGTCACCATATTCCTCTCTTGGTGGTAGAGGCATCTCCGGATCTACATGAAAATCTATTGCAGCATAGGGATAGTCATCGATGGCAATAATCTATCATCGCCACCATGGAAAGAAGTCCACTGGGCAGGGGTTAGCCACCCTACCTCCGCCTAGTCTGCGCATAGCATTTTCCCAATGTCGTTGGGTCATATCTCGAACTTTGTGTGGAGGAATGCCCAATTTAGGGCTTAGCCCTGATACATGCTCAAAGAAGAACGTGCTCAGTATGCTGTCGAAACCAAAGTTTCTCACCTTGCCCATCTTGCAGTCACTGAGATGCTACTTCATGTTACTCAACAGCACAGTGCTCCAGTCGTACACTGTGGATCTCATACACTCCACCGCATAAAACATCAATGGCCGAGAGGCCTGGTGGAGTGAAGCTATACCGGCTACCCTACCAAGTGCCAGTAGTATGGCCTTCAGTCCTAGTACCTAGATGGATTTTGTCAGGATTTGACTCCCAACCTTTTATGTGTCCAAAAAACAACATACTACAATGTACTCATCAATGGTAAGTCCACCTCTGGGCCCGCGAGAGCATAGGTTCACCACCTCTCCCGTCGGGATAATCCAGTAATAAAATGTATGTCCTCTACCTCTATAGTGAGAGACACCCGTCGATATGAAAAGACTCTGATTCTGGATCCCAGTAGTCTACTAGCATCTGCAGGAGTCTTGGTTTGGCCCTTAGGCTACCAAGACACCAAAACTTATATAGACCGCATGCACGTAGAGCTTGTTGAGCCATTAAGTCACCTTGAACACCTCTTCTACATCTCCATGTTCCCTCTCTCTCCATTATCGAACCATCCTGCACATAAAATTTGATTTTTGGTCATTATATACCTTAAAAAACCTTGTGTACAGCTGCATACATGACTGTTTGCAAAACAGTCGTGTATGTACGTGGTTTTGGGAGGTTTTTCCGCGTATGTCCAGCCCTATACGCGGAAAAAACCCCGATATCTACGTGGGCCGAAACGACCATTTTATACTAGCTTAAAAATTAAATTTGACCATGGAAATTCAAAAAAATTGCATGAAATAGAAAGAGGAGGACATGAGGAGTTACCTGGAAAAAACGGTGTCGAATTTCGCCAGACGAAGCTCCCGGAATTCATGTTGGAAGTTTTGAGCTCCAATGGGTAAAAATTTCAAATGATTTGGAATTTTTGAATATTTTACTATTTATAAAAAAAAAATTGAATATTTTGAAATTTTTTACCCACTTTCTATAGTTTTGGACCGTTTCTGACCATTTTGGACCTTTTTGGACTAATTTGATGATATAGGATTCCATTTTGAGCACCGTCTCAACCGTGGTTTTGACCCATTGGTGTCGATTTCAGGTATTATGTCTAAACTAGCATATAGGTTAGGTTTCGTATCCATTTGCACTTTACATGACCTTATGACCATTTCATTATAACCTTAGGTACAAATCCATTCTATCTTGTCACGGAACCTTCTTGTTGTTTTTAGAGGTGACATGATGTGAATGGTAGAGCTTGACCATACATGGGTGCCCTAGTTAGCTCATGTTTTCCTTTGGTGCCCATGCTGACATTTTTCCCTTAGGGTGTGGGAGTCCTTTGTATAGTATCTCCATGACTTTGCACAAGAGCCTCATACACCTCTTGATCTTTTTGCTGGCCTTTTTCCCAGGACTCCCTTATGTCAAGTTGTAATTGCATTATCATGAGTTTTGCTTTCCTTATTGAGCCTTATGCCGTCTTCCTTGAATTTGATTATCAGCTATATAGCCCAAGCTTGTCTCATGTCTAGCCATGTAGAGCCATTTTACATATCGTTTATATCTTGATTCCCCATTTTTTACCAGGAGGGGACTTTCCCCCGAGTGTCGTTATCCTACACATGTGTCCTTGCATTGAGCATAGGTATGTTCCGCTGCTTGGAACTAGTTTGTTTGCCCCTTAACACTCGTCTCCTCCTAGTCTGTAACTATAAAGCACTTTTATTATTTTTCAAGCTTTTCAAAATATTTGAAAAAGTCCAAAACTAATTCAAAAAACCAAAAATCCGGATAGGAAAAGATGTTATCTTTGGTAGCAGTCGAGTCGTGTCTCCTTCGAATAGAGCACTGTATATCACATCCGTTGGTCGGGTTAATAGTTTGACTTTAGGAGCTGTACTCATTTCTTTGAGTTTATCTCCACTGACTAGTTAAGCTTCCATTCCCTATGGAGCCTCTGTCAATGCCTCCTGTGTCGCAGAGATGTCCTAGTTTTGTATATTGAGTCTATGCTACCTATATTTAGTCACCATTTTCCTTTATGCTCTTGTTCGAAGGAAGTTGAAACCTGAGTCAACCATTCCTCAGTTCTCTTGACTTTGCATGTCGGCTATTCTTGTTACTGTTACTGGTTCATGCACATTATGATCGAGTCCTTCCACATTATATAGCTTTGCTGAGTACCTCATGTTGGATGCTGAGGGATGCATTAATTTCCTCCTGCCAACGGATTTCATCCCATCGACTTCAGATCATCTATTCTGGGATAGGAATCTAGAGTCATTTTTTAGTGCCTTGAGACTTGCAGTCATCAGTGGTAGGTTCTCTCACCATCAACAATTTTGAGAATACATCAATTTCCCATGATCAATCAATCATTTCAAGTGTTCAACCTCAACACATTTATTCACACTTGTTAGTTTGCACTCTAGTACCTTGATTCCCATTTTCATTATCGGTGGGTGATCTCGCACTTGTTAACGGTATACATCAATGACCGGTAACTAGATGATGGACTAATATGTTTGACCTCGACACCTTTATTCACATAGTAGGACATGTACTCGTAGCGGATTGTCTAGAAGACCTTCCATATTGGTGGCATTTCATATATGCTACCTCCTTTATCGTGCTAGTGTTCATGAGATTTCAGCTCTCGTAACTTGATTCCAGTATATGTCAAATATCTTCAGCCATTATGGAGATCTTGATCCATTATATATCTTCAGCTTTTATGGAGATCACAATCCTATGTATATCTTCATCATGGAGATTCTGATCTATCTATATTGTACGTGGTGATGACCACACATGTCATATTTTGTATCATGCATATTCATGGCCATTGTACTCTTATATCCAGGACTGCTATATCTACTTGTAGTTATGTACAGAGTTTGATTATTGTATCATACTATTGGATGGCTAGTTCTTCCACCTGGTTCTTCATCACTCCACTTCTGGGATGGACTTATAATGTATTTCATCCATCATATCACCCCTCTGATCTCACACATTAGGGGGCATCTGTTACAGCTGATTTTACCACACATGGTGGATCACACCTTTATGGCCTTCCCTATCCCTCTACAGACTCTTTAGACCCCATGGACCATTTTTGTACCTTTGATGTTTCCAAGATCATCCCTAAAAACATGCATTATTTTCTATAAGCGACTTTTAAACCCATTCTCGCATATATACGCGGATATGACCCTCAAACCCACGTACGTCGGGATGTGTGCAAAAGTCCAAATAGTTTTGGAGTTTTCCTTGATGTGGATCCGAGTCACTTGTCTCTTGGCCTTCCATATGCCTTGAGATCGCTCAGATTTGACCTTCCATTACCCCATTGAAGCACTATATAAGGAACCCTTTGGATACATTGAAAGGGGAGGAATTGAAGAGCACGAAAACTATAGTCCATTGTTGTCGGAGCTTATACTTGAGTCTGCATCCCTTTGTCCCTTGGATCACTTTGTGTTCTTGCCAAGCTTTCCTTTGCTTGTGATCTTACTATCGAGAGATGGAGGATTGAAGTGGTGGAGGCCCAGGTGGAGGACTCAGTTTCTCCAGTTTGCAGACGTGCCGAAAGAGGTTGTCACTATTGCAATCTCTTATTTATATTAATAGAAATATATTTTCCTATCCAATAATGTGTATTTAAATGAGTATTGAATCCATGGATGCTTTTAAATGCTTATATTTTATTCATTATCTATGCTAGAGTAGGTCTAACACAATTATATAGCATGCTTGTCTTGTTGGTTGAATGTTGAGAGAGCAAATTACTAATACAAGCGAGAGTGGAAAAGCTCAACAGGGATCTACATCAACCATCTGGAATAAGGTATGTTTTGAGTTCCATTGGTGTTATATGTTTGGTTTCTTTTGCATATAGGAAAGTATTGATTTCTATGGTTACTCTGTCTGTTGTGGTACCCTAAGCCATAGGAATTTTTATCCGTAACATGAGGCATGAGGCATGCTGAGCGACCTCGATGCAATTGAGATTTCCAATGAGATAAGGTCCCCCATTCATCCCATGGATGTTGAATAAGAAGTTATGAGAATTCCAGTCAACTCATCATCCATTCCCAAGAGGAAGCGGCAGGCTCAGAAGCCCAATTCTACGATGTCGCAAAAGAGGCACACTCGCATGTCGACGAGAGTACAAGGAGAAGGAACTCCACAAATTGGGCCGTCAATATTGGGAGATATAGAGTCTTTCACACCTCAGGGAATATATGTTCATGATATCTTAGGATATGTCGCTCCCACGCATCTGGGATCCAAGCCGAGGCAGTCTATGAAAAATCAAAAGTATCTACCAAAATTATCGTCGCAGCCACGGGGGATGGCCTACTCGTTCGATATCATCCCTGCCCTAATCCGATTGAAGTTGACGACCATGACTTACTATTACTTAAATATGTCCGAGATGAGCCCTATGAGTCAGTTTTGATGGTTCCTGGTGCCCCAATTCATCATATTCCTCAACCTTGGGCGAGTGGATTAGACAACTCGAGATTGTTGGGGTTCATCAATATGCCTCGTTTTGGGTGCTTGAACGAGGCCCATGCATGTGTTAAACAAATTTTGGCCTATTTTTATGGTGGGATTCTTTGGTTGAATACGCCCATCCATGTCACATTAGACTTAATTTTGAGCATTATGGGATTGCTAAAGGCCAAGGAAGATCTGGAACAGAATATCCGCGGGAGGGATACCGACAAAAATCTTGCCAAATAGCTGAAGGAGAACTTTGGCTTACAGCGTTATGACCGTGCTTATCGAATTGATAGCATCAACTCAAAAGCAGTGTGTATCAATGCACAAATTCTAGAGAGTAAGGTTGTTTAGGGAAATTGACCAGTCCAATGTAACTCAGGCGTCATCACTTGTGCTCAGAAGTGCACTGAAGGAGTACATATGAACTGGTATTTGTTCCTACTTAATCAGTTGTTCGAATATGCTCTCACCGCTCAAGCTGGGTGGTCATTCTCATATATTTGGCTTTTAATTCTTATTGCACTTGTCTCTTGGTTGGAACCCGAAGACTACCAGGCCATGGCAGTCAATGTAGCAAAGGTGTGCCACGGCACACGATACCAAAATTTGTGGTGGTTTGAGGAGCCCAGTCGACAGGTAAACCATGCCATTCATTTTTGGGTCTATTGGGAAGCGCTACAAGCCACCACTATCGTAGTTCCCCGAGTATCTCCTTATGCAGCACCAAGTATCAGCGACTCATTCAGTTCGCCATCAGGCCCCACTCTATTTAAATTCATGCATGGTGGGACCTCGACAAGAAGTGGCTACCTATGGCTTACAAAGTCACAGCTGAAGAGTTGGATGCTCTTTTTTAATATTGGCCAGCTGAATGGTGCAAACCTATGATTTAAGAGGAACTTTCTCATGAGCCACCACCTGATGCCCCAAAAGAGCCTTCCCAAAAGGAGATGAGTGCTCACGACTCTGAAAACGAGTCGTCGATAGATCTCGAGGCCGAAGCACAGTGCATACAGGAGGAGACTTGCACCAAATGGTGTCGGGAATATGATGCAAGCAGTGGTATCTAGTTAGGGATGGAGGACCATCTACAGTGGCTCATTAAAGTGGTCACTGACTCCTTTGAGGCTGTGACACAGGGGATCTGAGAGTTGAACCATGAAGAATTCGGTGTGGTAAAAGATGGGTTAAATTCCCTTTTTTATATTGTTTCCAAATAGACCTCCATGAGACCTATGATACAGGATGTCCGATCGATCAGCACTGAGCCTCAGGCTAGGAACATGTAAGCCCCCCTGACTACGATCAACGCGGAAAATGAAGAAGTAAACCAGCTACTATAACCGATCCAAAGCATGGATTTGGATCTAAACAAGTAATTTGCTATGATGTTGGTGGAGCTGTATCATGTTTCCGCCCTGGAATTTGTAGACCAACAGAAAGAGTTGACTAAGGGATATGTCTAGTCACAAAGCGTAGCTAAGAAGCTGCAGAAAGAGGCATAGGAGCTGCATCAGGTCCAGGTGTAGCTGGCAGAAGAGAAGGTCTGAGAAATAGACACATTAAAGGTGGCATAGGCCAAGCTATAGTGTAAGGCTGCTTAGGAAATTACTCAACTTGAGAAGGTGCAATATTGCCTTATTGTTGAACAAGCACAGCTGTGTGCAAGATGCGGTGAGGTTGAGCAAGCCGTTGATGAGGCTTGTCAATATATTTTTGATAGCACGGTAGAGCTGACCATGGTCGCTAAGGCCAAGAACCTTAGAGAAACCATTGTCAAGCTCCAGGATACCAACCTAATCGTTAATGCCCTGGTCCAACCTATGATTCCACTGGATTAGGTTGCTAAGAGGAAGGATTCTGTTGAAGAAATAGAGACCCAATTCGAATCCATGGATCAAGAGGACGAGACAATCATGGAGGCAACCATGCAGTTTTCGCTGATCATTGTCCAATATGAGAAGCTCGATCAATTAACAGCACAAGCACAAGAAGTTGAGGGCCAGTTGATGAGGCTGAAGACATTGTTGTAGGCAATGCCACTGATGGTGCAGATCACAAGGGCCGAGGAATTAAAATATCTTCAACATAGAGCCACCCGTGCCCAGGAATACCAACAAAAGCGTCACGCTAAGCTAGATGAGCTTCAAGAAATTGGTGGACAGTTGGTTGTTAAAGCAATATCCACACTGCAGGTGGTACAAGAGAATCAACAAATGGTTGACGAAAAGGCTAGAGAAGAGCACTCGGTGCAGCAGGATTTGAATAAATGTCAAAGTGTTTTCGACAAAGTCTAGCTTCAAGTTCATGAGATCACGTAGCAGTTCAAAGATTTCAAGGAACAAACGTCAGCATATACCCTATCAATCTAACATGGCTCAGGGAAATGCCACAAGACTGTGTTGGGGGCATGTTGGCAGAGGTTTGGGTAAGTGAGTTGTATAGCATCGCGGAAGCTGCGCAAGCTCACGTGGTACTGCGCAATGCCAGATCAGCGCGATGGGAAGAAAAATAATTGTTTTGAATATTTAATATATTATTTGACCAAGTTTTGTCACCATAGGTCTTTAGCAGTTACAATTTAGTTATAAGTGGACCTTCAATGTAAAGGCGCAAGCCTATATATAGAACTAGTTTTGCAATCGAATAGACATCGACAACATTGTCATCAATAGAAACATCATTGAGGTCTGATGCGATCTGTCTATGGTTTTGGAGAATTTTTTGTTGTATCTACGATCTATTTGGGTTTTTCCTGATTTATTCAGCCTCCTATTATGGAGAATACTTATCCATTTTGGATCCTTTGCGTAGAGTTAATATGATATGACAGTTGTTGCACAAATCTTGTCTTTTCTTCCTATTGCGATCTAATCTATTATGAGGCTACTGTAATCTAGATCTGTTATGATGTTGCGATCTAATCTGTTATGATGCTACTATGATCTAATTCTGTTATGATGTCGTGATCTAATATGTTAGAATTTTGATGTGGTCTATTCCATTTCTGCTGTGATTTATTGATGTCGCGGTGATCTGTTCTAATTCTATCACATTTTTCATCGCATTATGCATTAAGATGTTTTACGCTTGATGTTGCTGCACTAGAGATACCATGGAAAATATATGATTTGATCTGTAGTTGTCAAAATGAATTGATGGTGACCACATATTTCTGGACCTAATGGTTATGTTGTTCTCCCCGTCGGATCCCATATCCACTATCCTCACTACCCAAAACTTGGTTCCGACAACTCTCCCTTGAACATCTTGGGTGAGACTTCGTCCACTCTACGGATGTTGTTGGGTGGGGTAAAACCTATTCGGGCCAGTGCTCAAGGAGATCGTGCTGGTTGGGTGTCGACAGAGTGAGAACCCCTGTCGATGACGCTTTGTTGGTGAGTTTTTGCCAACAATCGCTATCCACTAATGAGTTGTTAGATGGATCTATATCTAGAGGTGGTTAGATCCATGTAATACAAAGTGATATCATTGGATGAATACAAGTGTTAAGAGTGGCTTAATCATTTTCCACCAAGTTCTTATCCTATGTTCTATTTATTAATATGCTATTAGAGCCCCTTTAATCTTAAGGGTTTGGTAGCATGATATTGATCCATGAAAGGTGAGGTATTGTAGCCCCTTGTGATAGTGAACCATTAAAGTTGTAGCCTATGATGCAGAGTAATTTTTTTGCCAAATGGAGAAAAAAATAATAGTATCCTCATGACATACTACATCAATAGCATCCATTACTAATGATATTGGAATGCTTCTTGTTGTTGGACAATTTTTTAGTGATTTGTTTTTTGGGTCCACTTACAATCCTAGTGGTGATCTTAAATTTGCAACATAAATCTCTAGTTTATAGTATATATAATTGATACAATTGTGGAACATCTTCAATGATTGATGGATCTAATACATTAGTAAGAAATGTGAAGCTTGTTTATAACAATGCATCTATTCTATTTAATTTTTTGAAGCTTAGGATCCTTAGGAATGAATGAATTCAAATATGAAAGAAGGTTGCATAAGAGAGAGAAGCACGTTGAAGGTCACCGCCTACAGGATTTCAAGGACAATTGTTGAATCCCTACCCATGGCTCAGATCGACAAACCATCAACTCCATTGGATTTAGGACATTGGGATAGTGTTAGGGGTGGCCCTCTCCTCTAGCTCCATGGACAAGGGATCTTGTTTTAGGTCAATTTTGGAAACTAAGGTTTTGGTTAGTAAGGGAATGCGAAATTTTAGCACATAGGGGTCAACTTTTGAAATTCCTCGATCGAGAAATTGAGGCTAGCGTTACCACATGGAAACTGCGTAAACACACATGCATGAAAGCCCATAACCAAATTGTAATGCACGGTTGGAATTCTATGCCCTGAGTAGGGATTTAACAAGTGTCCTTGAAACCCTGTAGGAGGTGAGCTTCAACATGCCATATAATGATGAGCATGGCTCGGATCGATGAACTGTCAACTCCATTGGATTTAGGACATTAGGATAGTGCTAGGGGTGTCCCTCTCCTATAGCTTCATGTTGATGTATTTGTAAATTCGAAATGTATTCACTTGTATATTTTATGTATTGTACCCTGATGTTTATTTAGGGAAGTATTTGTAATATACACAAGTCATGTAAAGTCATAGAGGGTAACCCTCCTTATTGTTCAAGGCTTAAAGTCCCCGCATTTGTGGGGCCCTAGGGTTATTAGACTCTCCTAGAGAATTTGGGCCTAGGTGAGTTAATGTAAGTTGGGTCACTAGTACCCTAGTTGTGGTTACTCAAGCCTACATAACTGAGTTAGGATTAATCGATCCTACATAACAGAGTCAAATATTAAGTGAATGAAATTTATAAATAGAGAGTGAGACTATATTTATCACACACTCACTCACTCACTGGGGTGCATGAGTGAGAGAGGAGAAGCTCTCTCAAGTGAGAGAGAGAGAGAACAGCTGTGGAGATCATCTTTTCTGTATTTGGGTTTTACTGCTACCATTGGTGCTCATTATATCTCTAAGGAAGTTGCGGGGTTTTCTCCTTTATGGTTTCCCTGAGGAAAATTCTGTGTGTCTCTTCTCTCTTATGTTTATTGTTGTGCATGTTATTCTCTCAGATAAGATCCTAAGATCATATTGCTTTAATGATAAAAATATAACATGGTATCAAAGCTAACCTAAGAAGAAGACAATGTACAACTACAGAACCTAGGGATTCTTACTTTTTGGGTCTTTCCCCACAATACATCAGCAAAAGGATGCTAGGTTGACTCTACATTGAAGGGCGCAATCTTTCTATCGAAGCAGAATTTGATTCCAGGCATTTTTAGTTTTTGGTGTGGGAAATTAGGGATTTTTACAAAAGAGGAATTTTTTAGTGAGCCCAGCATAGGATTTCTCTCCTCATCAAAACATAAGTTTAGAGACCTGGGTCAATATTTTTGGTTGGGTGAAACTCTGGGAAACTCAAACCCTAGTTTGACCCCAGGCCTGAAAAACCCTAAAATATTGAAACTGATAATTTTGGTAGATTCACTATATCTCGAGATTGGAGAAGGATCATGCATTAGAGGAATTTTGGGGTCTAAAATGGGCCTCCTAAGGAAAATAATAAAATAATAGTTAAAATAATAAAATAATATTGATTAATTTTGGAGGAAGAAAGAAAAAAACTACTTTTTGTGTTCGTATTTTCGACATATCTCCCTGTGCTTTTACTCAAATTTCGATCGGGAGAGCTCGTTGGATGCGGAATTTGATTCTGCATCCAACGAGTACCCACACTACATACTTTTGATGGACCCCGCTACCCCAAAAACAAGAAATACCTGAAAAAATGTGATGATGAAATACCTGAAAAAACGTGATGATGACATCATCATCACATTTTTCAGGTATTTCTTGTTTTTGGGGTAGCGTGGTCCATCAAAAGTATACAGTGTGGGTACTCGTTGGATGCGGAATCAAATTCCGCATCCAACGAGCTCTCCCGATCGAAATTTGAGTAAAAGCACAATGAGATATGTCGAAAATACAAACAAAAAAAGTAGTTTTTTTTAATGACAAATATGCTAATTCAACCATTATGGTTGACTTATTTTATTGAAATTCTATTGGTTCTTGAATTCCAACTCACAAAAAATTATTTTGGCACGTTTTCTTATAAGGCCCATTTTAGACCCCAAATTTCCTCTAATGTTTCGAAAAGTTTGCAGGTCGAAGATAAATTCCTTATGTAAACTATGTCCAAGTTTCAGCCTCTGATTCACTATATTCTAGGAGATATGATTCCTCCAAGTTAGGGTTCTAGCCTTTCCCAGGATTCCTCCCCAAACAGGAAACCTAGGGAGAATTGATATATCACGGGGTACGAAGGTCCAAATGAAATTTATAAAGATGTTCCATAAAGGGTAGGAATTGTACTTTATGTGGTAAATGTTTCATACCCCGAAGATGAAACAATGACATGTGGAAGTCCGTACAACTTCGCTATGCTGAAAAATCCTAAAACAAGACACCTTGGGAAAAATCACATAACTCCCAATTGGTGAAACCAATTCTGGTAAAACCTCTGTTGTTAGAAAGAGGATAGACTAGGTTACCTCAGTGTTAAATTTCAAACATAGATTATAAGTAATTTCAGAGATACCACAGAAATAGTATCAAGAATTTCTACAAAAGAAATTGGAAAACTAGGGCTTCCTGTTCTGGGAGCTTCCCTCCACTGTTTTCAGAAAAGGAGTACATTGGAAAGATCACCTTGAAGACGTCTATCTTTCTATCCAATAATATCTAAAATATTTCAAGTTTTGAAAATTATGGTTTCACTGACTAACCCTAGATCAACCAGCTCGGGAACCAGGACGGACACCTCAAATCGGTAAGATCTAATCTTTTTCTATTTACATTTGAGGTTCTTATTTCAAGAAGACTAATCACACCAGCTTGATGACAAGCTTGGTGAGGCCAAAAAATTCCAAGCATGGAAGTATAGGATCTCACTGGTTCTTGAAAGAAATGAATTGGACACCTACATAACTAGAGAGGTTTCAATTCCAGAGGGAGATGAGGCTAAAGCCTTACACAAGAAGAACTTGGTCAAGGGCAAGAAGATCATTGTTGATTCAACCAAGGATCAACTTATACCACAAGTGTATTCCCTAAAGACACCTAAAGAGATGTTTGATTCCTTAAACAAGCTATTTGAAGGGAAGAAAATAAATCAGAAGATGACTTTAAGAAACTAGTTGAACAATGTGAAGATCCAGAATGCAGAGACCATACAGTCATACTTTACAAGGGTCTCTCAAAACAAGGAACAACTTGAAGCGGTAGAAGAAGAAGTGGAGAATGCAGAAGTTGTAATAACCACCTTGAATGGCCTCCCAGGATCAGGGGATTCATTCATTCGAGGAACGTGTGCCAAAAGGAAGTGATTACTTTCAGTGGACTCTGGGAAGAAGAAGAAGCTCGACTCATAATAAGAGAAGAGAAGATGGGAGAAATTGAAGATCAAGCTCTCACTATCCAAAGAAGATCCCTCAAGCGATGAGGAATACTAAGGACTCAAGTCTTGAAGAACCTCTTATCCAACTTAGCATTTGGATAAGAAATGATGATTGAAGAAGAAGATGAAGCTGAAGGCTCAAGAAGGATTCTACCCACGAAACAAATAAAGATAAGTATTCAATTGTCATTTCATGATATTGTTTTGTTATGCATTTGTTTATATTCAGTTGATGTATTATGCATGATAGAATGTTTGCATTAATGATAGTATACTACTAATATGCGTGTGATGGGTAAGTAGCTCATGGTTCTATACAACTCTCCATTGCTACTTATCTAGAATGAAACCTCTTTGCTGACATATTGGATTAGTCCACAATCTCAATGTTGTCCTGGTAGAGATGGAAGGCATATAGAAAGTTTCCGTGAGATATGGATGAATGTTGTATTGGATAAAATAGTTGCATATTTATGCATAAGAATTTGCCACTATGAATATACCTTATGAAATGTTTCTAATCATACAACTAATGCATTTGACTTGTAGGAAAGATCGTGTACAATCACCTGCAAGAAAAGAAGGATAATACTTGTTCCGAAGAACAAGTGATGACAGTTCAAGAAAGAATCCAAGATGAAGAATAATATGACGATACTTTCAAAGAAAGAAGAAACCTTAGACACAGTGTAGTTATGTGACATTGTTGAGTGACATCATTGATGCAAAACATTCCAGCTATGAAGAAGTATCCAAGAAGAAAGGGAAGGAAAGTACTAGTTCAATAAGAATTATGTCTAGGATGCAGCATCGAGACCTGAAGGGAATTCCATAGTATATTCCATATGGATCTACAAGATCTAGCATAAAGTAGATGACAACATCATGGGAGTTGAGGCACATGACATGAAGAATCATGTGTGCAAATGAAAGAAGGCCTTGTACAAGCTCAGAAGACACCCATAGGATGACACATACATGAGGAGCTTGAAGATCACTTAGAGTGATGAAGATCTTAACATTTTCTACAAGGTTGAAGATAAAATCCTATAGAGGATGACAAACTCACAGATGGGTGTGAGAAGAAATTTTGAAAAGGTTCAAGATAGAGGATCTTGATATCCAGTGACCCTAGATGGATACATAGAATATTAGTAGTAGAGGAAGCTACTTGATACTTCAGTACAGAATGTTGCAATGCATAGAGTACAAAAGATAGAGGGAGAATGATGCTTCACTTCAAAGGGAGTGACTACAGAAGAGCCTGAGGTTCGACATGGTAAGACAAGATGGACAGATTACTGATGACTCTAGGCTTTATTGAGAGTAAAGAGGAATCCAGCCTTTGCTTCATGGTTGAAGGAGGAAGACCAGTGATGCTCTTGTTATATGTCGATGACTTGTTCCTAACAAAAAAGAGGAACTCATTAAAGTTGCAAGAAGGAGACTTGCCTCCGAGTTTGAGATGAAGGAATTGGATATGATGCACTACTTTCTAGGCATGGATGTGATGTCCCTGATTTTGACCCCGGTTACATGATGTATATATTGTAATTAATCATGATGAGGAGCTAAAGGAAAAATCCCCACCATCGATTTGGTTGTGTATGTTCGGCAATCGGGATAGTTGTCGATGGTATATCATGCTACTCGGCACACTATAGTATTGGCATCATGTAAATATGCACATCAAATAAAATAAACCCATAGCCAACTATGACGGTGCAACATTAAATGAAAAGGGCATTATTTCCCAAGGTTAAGGGGGGGGGGGGGGTTGTCTAACCCGTGGGAGCCTTTGGGGAAAATCCATGTGTCACCACCCTATTTTTTTTGCTCGCCTTCCCTTATCTCACCCAACCACCTCTTCAGTGTTCTATTGATTCGCTGGGGCAGTTATTGCTCGAAGTGGTGGGTGGTAGGACTGTCAATCTTTTCCACACACTCACTCCACCAACCATTTCTCCACCTTCATTTGGGTAAGAGAACCACAACTACGCACTCTCTTCACAGTTGGGGTTCACTCTCACACAAGGATGTGCAGGGGGGGATTCGGATGGTCTTCCTCACGTAGAACTAAGTTAAGAAGGGGTACAGTTTCTTGGTTGAGGGTTCATTCTCCCTTCTCTAAGGATTGCTGGCCTGCGATTATGTTATTCCTATGACTAGTGCAAAGCATGGATTTATTGTTGTATTACCGGACTGTGTATCATCTCGTCCATGATCATGAACCATGACTGTAATTCCCCTTGTGAGACGTCTTCTTTCCTGTTAACGCAAAGAGTCTGTGCTTACTCTCTCCATTATCAGCTATGTAAATGCGTCATGGCTCCATTGTTGAGGAGGACTGTTGTTTCCCCACATTTGATGGCTGAGTTGTCAGTGCGATTTGGGTTACTTCAGGTTGTGATGGAGTCGTTTTGGCCACGATAAGGCCAAGAACAACTTGGGGATTGTCTTCCCATGTCCAAGTTGTGAGTTTGTGTTTTCCCCTGTCAATGTTGGGAGTTTGGCTTCCTTCCCATTCACAGATTGTGTATTGTTGCCATCGTTCATTAGGGCTATTGTCTTCCCCTGGTTTCGGGTTGCTTCTTGGTTGCTGAGGCTGCAGACGTCCTTTGGGGATTGTTGCTGAGTTTTTTTGGCCATGTTAGGACCAAGAACAACTCTGAAGC
Source organism: Pseudotsuga menziesii (assembly GCA_001517045.1). Taxonomy (NCBI): domain Eukaryota; kingdom Viridiplantae; phylum Streptophyta; class Pinopsida; order Pinales; family Pinaceae; genus Pseudotsuga; species Pseudotsuga menziesii. The sequence goes on along the minus strand of LPNX010840821.1, from coordinate 511,697 downwards.
ATGGTTTGACCTGAATTGTGTTTCACCTTTTTGTTTGGGGTTGTCACCCTATTGTCTTTGCCTTCTTCACAGAGCTGTGAACTATTTGTTTTACTGCGACATGCAATGGTTGGTCTTTGGACTATTGAGAGTAGGATTAGAGGCTGCGTATGCTTAAGAAACTGGTGTTTGGAGCCACTCAGATAGAATTAGACTGATGGATTTCTTCTCCACAACCCTTGAAGAGTATTATTGGAAGAGGAAGTCAGGGCCTGAGGGACTGTGAAGCAGAGAAAGGACTGATTCCTAGTTTTGGGTGTGTAGATGTCTTAAAAGTCAAGTTAACTCTAGTGTGGGCATCCTTAGCTCTCCATTGAGGCCACCAACTTAGCATTTAGCCTTTCCTAGATCCTTGACAACCTGATAAACCCTACTGTGTGGGATTGGCTGATTTGTGTACCTTGGCTATGTGTAAGCCTACTTTGACCCTTATTCCTTGAGGAATCATGCCCAACTCAAGGGTGGAAGTGTTGCTGAGAGATTGATGACCACACTGGCCTATGGTTGGGTGGAACGTTGCAGCAATGTAGCTGGTTGCGGGACGATTTCTATCAGATGAGTATTCTTGACTATGTCATCTCTACATTTATATTTATTGATTAATGAATATGATGAATATGTGGTATGATTGAATGAATGTATGTTTGCTTCCGCTATGTATATGAAGGATTATGTATCTTAGTATGTTTTATGTTTAATCTTTTTAATTCAGCAATATATGCATGTTCATCTTCATGGGGCTATTTACTTGTATTTTTGGTGTTAGTATCATCCTCTTCATTTGTTAGAGATTCGGGGACATTACATAATGGTATCAGAGCTTAAGGTTGCAGCATGGGCATGAATGGTCCATGAAAGGTCAGCTAGCAAAGGCAGGTTGCCTTCTGCCTAGCAGAAAATGGACGAAAATCTGTGCATGACAAGAAAATTTTTGAAAATTTCTCTAAGTATTGGAACCGTCGAACCATCGGAGGACTCAGTGAGAAGCTCCTCTGATACATTGGAAATCATAGTTAGAAGGCTTCCTGACGAGAACCATGGAATAAAAATTTGGGAAGTTTTTCTAAGTGTCCTAACTGTCGGTTGTCGAAAAATTTTAGAGGATCACTTCCCTGACGCAGCGGATAGACCTCCGATGCAGACCTCGATGTCGATGAAAAATAGGGGATGAGCAAGCCACAGTGTCAGCCGTGTTGTCTGTTAATGAGCTGTAACATTGGGCGGGATATCCTAGGGATGCCGAAATGACAACAAAAGTTAGCAGATGGAACGGCCGATGCACCGACAGACGAAGGAAAGAAAGTTTTCGAAGATTTTTCCAAGTACCAGAAACGTTGGAAATTTTTAGTTGTCCAAAGAGCCAATACATTAGAGAAACTTAGTTGTTTGGATCGCCGATGTGTCAAAAAACGTCAGCAAAGGATAGAGGATGACAGCACTGATACGTCGATGGAAAATAGGTGATGAAGGTGCTGACGTGGTGGAAGAATAAAGGAAGTTTTCGCCAAAAATTCTTAAGTATGGAAAATTGTCAATGGAAATTAGAAGATTGGAAGATGATGGAGCTGAAACATCGGCGAAGTTTAGTTGAGGGCACAGCCAATGCGGCGGTGGATAAAGAAGAAGTTGACCGAAGTGTTAAAGGCGTCGGAGAAACTTAGTTGTTTGAGGAGCCGATGCAAGGAAGGAAATTCTCATAAATTTCTAGGAGATGAAACCATTGGTGAAATTTAGAGGTTTGGGTTGCTGACGCAGCAGAAAATTTTCTGAAAATTTTTCCAAAGGCACGAGATCATCGGAAAATTTTAGTTGTATTGGTTGCCGATGAACGTTGGAAAGATTAGTGGTTCGTGCGCCCGCCGTTGCGAAAGTCTAGAAGACTAATCTTTCGACGGACAGAGGCCCTGACCGTCGATCGAAAATTGTCAAGTTGATCAGGCCGCTGATCGAAAAATGTAAATAGTTGGTGAACCGTCGTTGCGGGCATCTATGGGACTAAATGTCTGATGCCAGAATGAGATGTCGTTCTGACTGCCGATAGATTGTGATCCGCAGAGAAGATTAACGATTCCAACCACTGACACAACATAAGTGATCCAGAAGGCTTACTTTGGAAAAATATAGCTGAGGAGACCACCGAGATAGTGGAAACTCATAGTGGATAGGGCCGCCGATGAGCATCGGAGCAGTGTTTTCATCTTGTCCGCTGAAGGGTCGGAAGACTGGTCCAGTGAGGATCTGAAATGTCGAAAACTTAGCTAGGAAGAGACCTGATAGGGAGAAAGAGAAATTGGGGTTTCAAGTGGATTTTTCAAGAAGCCTTCAACTATTTTCAGTGGAATTTTTCACAATTCCAGCTAGTGTTCTAGTGGGCCTTGCAGTGAAATTTCTCATTGGATTTTTTTCAGCAGTTTCAGGACTGAAAAGGAAGAAAACCCTAGGTGACTGAAGTTACCATTCTACAGTTGTATGTTTTTCCATCATTCTAGAAGTGGTGTGGTTTTCACACCCGAGGTCAGAATGAAGCATGGGGATAGGCGTTAGAAATATTATACAGCAGGGTACAAGGGAGAGTCACCAGAATTGAGTGTAGTGCTAGTGATTGCTTGAAAGAGAAATGTGTTGTTGTCAATATGGAAAGATCCAGGAATTGCATGCCTAGAGGTAGCAAGACCATGAAGTCAAACCAGCTGTTGTGTGGAAAAGGAGTTCCATGCAGGGATGAGGGACTTAAAAGGGGAAATTTCCTTAAATCCTATCTTGCTAATTATAATTACATTTATAAGTTTCATACATGAAATGTATGAAGATATGCCTTGCATGCATAGGATATTACATGTTGGTAAGATTAGTAAGAATTATACATGTATAATGAACCACTAATGGTAGTTATTGCATTGATGTTGGCATTAGTGAAAAAAAAGAAAACCAATGACAACATGGGCATGGTTGAATATGTTGTTGATGCTGACATGGAGAAAGGGATACAGCAACAAGTCCAGAATCAAAAGTTGGTGAACAAATTCTGCAATCTCCTGCAAAGGACCAACCAAACTGGTAATGTCAAGGGTGTAAGTAAGACCCATGAAGGTAAGAGTTTAATTATGACAAATGCATGGAGTGGTAAAAGCAAGAGGTCTCATACCATATGGGTATTTAAATTTTATACTACATTCATATAGAAATATGTTATGCCTGTATTATGTCACTATGAGCTTAGCAGCTCAAAGAAAGTAAGCACCGATGATCTTGATTATAGTAATGCATCCTATATGAAGTAGTCATGGATAGGCCATGCATGGTATGTTTGAATGCATATTATTCATGAATCAATGCAAGATGGCATTGAGTGGGTATGCATTAAAATACTTTATAAATCTTGTAGTTATGCATTGAATGGATGCATATGAAGGGTATGAGTAACTGATTACATAAGTGTGGGTACAAATGCTGTGATTCATTGCATAAATGCATTGAGATAGTGCATGTCATATTATGAATAACTCATGGCTGAAATGATGAATTGATGACAATTCTAGAACCATTTCAAGAGCTGTTATGAATGCAGGATAGTAGGTGCATGAAGAGGTAGTCATGATCAATTGGCTGCCGGAAATGCTCTATGAAAAGGCAGGGTGGTACAAATGATATTATTGGGAAGTAAGAAGTATCTAAACCTTTCATTTAAATTACATAAATGAGGGGATTGTACCCTGTAATTTAAAGCATGATAATGATTGCGTGAATTAAACGAGTTTTGGTAATATTGATGCAATTAACAGCAAGAATTATTTGAATTTTATAAATTCTGGAAATGCTTCAGTGGTTGTTGCAGCAATGAAAGGTTATATGCATCAAGACTTACTAAGTGCTTGGCTGATTGAAGTTCAGGTTCCAGGTAGATTGTTTGGAGCATGGCAATGAAAGTAAGACCATGACAAATGCTAGAATCCACAATGTGAAAGAGCCAAACTTTATGAGAAGAGTCTCATAGTTGTGAAAATAGTTGTATGAATAATTGGTTGTTAAATTTGAATTTGTGAATTTCGGATTTGAAGAATTGCTAACAACTACTAATCACTATTGGCTTGCATAGAATTGTGTCAGGAGGATGCATTGTAAGTGGGTATTCATTTTATGATAGTAAGCATAAAATTATAATGGGCATAGTAGAGTTGCTTACAAGAGACCCACAATTGAGGATCACCTCATTGCCAAGCAAATCAATTTCTGTAGTAAACAGAGTTGGAAATTCTCATTGAATTTAATTACTAATGTCATTGCTTGGTTATGGAAAAATCAAATTGGGATTGCGTTATCAAATAATGATTGACTGTTTGGCTATTTGATGAATGCGCTAGGGGTATACACTGTAGGAAGAACATGTGTGATGGCCTGCAGAAGCCAAACTTCATGGGAAGGTTTTCCCTTATCTTGGAAATGGGTTTCGAGTGAAACTCCATTGGACATTTTGGGAATGTCTCATCTACACTACATGTTTGGTAAGCAACATGAGTGAGATGGTATAGGTTATGTCAGTAAGACATGTGTTGATATGAAGTGTAAAGGGGAATTGGGATGGAAAACCGAGGGACTGTTCACTCAGAGAAGGGAGCCCCCATTCCTCCTCAACGAAGGAATACTGCCTCGACAAATGGATAAGGGTTATGTGACCCTAGCTAAGAATATGCATGTCAATTGTTGAACTCAATATGCAGAGCATGTTTTGATTTTATTTCCATTATGGCAGATTGCTCGAGTATGAATAAGGCCTACATGGCACACACCGGAAAAGGGTGCACACTCTTTCAATGTCTGATCATGGAAGGGTTTTCAATATTGGTTACACCCTAGGGAGTGGACGCACTCCTGGTGTCTCAATACTTTATAAAGAATGATATGAAACAAGATTACGGTTTTTCGAGCAATAACGCTAACAAATATGCTTATATTGCTTACGTTGTCAAGCTAAACAGATGTAGCCTGGTATTGTACACTAAATGGACAATGGCTTGAGCTCATCCTACCTTCTATAGAGAAGGAGACATTCCTGAGGGACTGCCAACTCAGAGAAGGGAGTGGTCTCTTGTGTGATATGGGGTAGTGTAATTAGATCTCACTACCGGAATTGAGACATTCCTGAGGGACTGTCAACTCAGAGAAGGGAGTGGTCTCTTGTGTTGATATAAGTGCAGGTGATTTGTTGACGGTCTGATAAACCCAACTGAAGGTTTTTTTTACTGTGCCTGATATATGTATAAAAGGATGTTGTGAAGCAGCCTGCATGCTGGTCTAACATCCAAGTCCATAGGCGATCCCAAGGATTGCAAAGAGAAGCAATATCTTGTGGACCAACGAGAAAACACACAATACAAATAAGTATTGGATTATTTTGCAATATCTTGCTTATGAATATACGTGTGTATATGATTTAGTTATGATGTTTTAATCTCTTGTTTAAAGAGGTAAAAATCGATGAGAATAAACTAAACATGTGAATTGATTTAATGTTTGAATATAGGTATTGCTGGAAGAAAGGACTATGAGAGCATCCTAGGGGTGCATGTGTACATGTGACTATCCTGGAGAGCTCAAAATGAGCAGTAATGAAAAAGGTGCTAGTGAGACTGTGAAGTTCCTAGTAGCC